>QEPC01004883.1:1343182-1373283 GCA_003113815.1 Sphenodon punctatus | reverse complement strand
CCACCCCCTCCACCCCCACCCCCTACCCCAGGCTCGGCTATGGCACAGCTGATGAAGCCAGCTCCCTGCACCCCATCTGTACCACAGTTCACTCCACCACCACCACCTGCCCTCAAAATTCATCAGGTCCCTCAGGCTGCTGCCTCCTCATCACCCCCACCACCCCCTCCCCCTGTGCCTGCACCACCACCTCCCAAGCCCCTCATGACTGGCCCTACACAGACCAGTGGAAAAGCCACTTCCCCTGTAGTTACGCACGTCACACCACCTGCCTCCACGTCACTGCCCCCTGCAATAAAAAAGCAGCCGAGTTTTACAGCTCCCCAGATTACACTGCCACCACCTGCCCCTCCAGGCCCTACGCCCCCTCCCACCTTACCTAAACAGGCAGGCTTTTCTGTTAAACGTCCCCCCTCCCCTCAGTCTCCTGTGCCATCAGTTGTGAAGCAGATAGCCAGTAATTTTCCACTTCCCCCCACTCTGCCAGCCTCAGAGTCTCAGCCTTTAAAGCCTGTCCCATTGAGTGTGGCCCCTCAGTCGCCTCCAGCAGTGAAAGCAAAGCCAAAATGGCAGCCCACTTCTGTCCCATCTCCCGATTTTCCTCCTCCTCCACCTGAGAGCAGCTTAGTGTTTCCTCCACCCCCCTCCCCAGCTCCTCCTTCACCATCTCCTGTTCCAGATAAGATGGGCTCTCCAGTCAAAAAGGCCAGCAAGACATCCAGTCCTGGAGGGAAGAAGCCACCCCCAACCCCTCAGCGAAACTCCAGCATCAAATCTAACAGCTCTGCCGAGTATCATGAATCAAAGAGACCTTCAGTGGACAGCCTTGTCAGCAAGTTTGCACACCCACCGGAGCCTTCAGGGTCTCCTTCCAAGGAGTCTCCCCCACCTCCTGCAGCTCCTCCGAAGCCAGGAAAGCTAAGTCTACCTATCGTTCTCCAACAAGGAGGCATCTCAGCAAAAGCACCTGCCATAGGAGTGCCTGGGAAGGATGCTGTGGTTGAATTTCCTTCCCCTCCATCAGATTCAGACTTTCCACCTCCTCCACCTGAAATAGATCTCCCTCCACCTCCGGTAGAGATTCCAGCAGTATTTTCAGGAAACACCTCTCCGAAGGTCGCTGTTGTCAATCCCCAGCCTCAGCCCTGGTCCAAATCCTCTGTGAAGAAAGCCCCTCCACCAACACGTCCCAAACGGAATGATAGCACCCGGCTCACGCAGGCAGAAGTAGCAGAATCACAGGTGACCTCGCAAGTGGCAGCCAGCCCACAAGTGCCCACCTCGCCCAAGTCCGGCCTTAGCGTTCAGCCTGGCTTCCTGGCAGACCTGAACAGGACTCTTCAGCGAAAGTCCATCACTCGGCACAGTTCTCTTTCTTCTGCCCGTATGTCCCGAACGGAGCCGACTGCCACGATGGACGACATGGCATTGCCCCCGCCCCCACCGGAACTGCTTACTGAACAACAGAAGACTGGCAATTATGGGGGCAGCCATATATCAGGCTATGCAACTTTGCGGAGGGGCCCTCCTCCTGCACCCCCCAAAAGGGATCAGAACACCAAGTTGTCTAGAGACTGGTAATTGTTAGGTGAACTATATTTTCACTGGCTTTCAGTGAATTCTACAATCAGCAAATCGAATACATTTTAAAGAGTTCTTGTATGATAACATACTCAAGAGAAGTGGTCTCCACCTGTAGTTAAGAGTAACTGTATTACATTCCCTTTCACAATTAATCCAAAAAGTTTGCAATTTGGGTTTGGTTATTTTGGGGGGTCGAGGGGATTGTCCTATCCCTTGCAATTCCTTTTATCCTTCATATAGATTGGACCAAAAACCTTTCTTTCTTTTCTCTGCAATTGAGGAGGAAACTTTTTTTTGTAGTGTCTGTCCATGTGAGACATGTTTGTGCATGTATTATAAATGTAGGTATATAATATATTGTGATATATTTCGTCGCAATTATAGAAGATAACCAGAATGTTTTTGTACATCTGTATTTATTATTTCAGTCAGCTGAAATTATATATTACAATAAATTGGGCTGTGTGAGTAACCAGTCAGATCGTTACCTTTAAAATGAAGATGTAGGGGGCACTTTAAATCGGAATAACTTCTTTTGGCAGTTTGTGACGGGTAAATTCTACAGAACTTAAGCATTGTCGGTATCTGTACATTGTCAATTGATTGAAAAATACAGACACACCATACCAAAACATTCTGGTCACAATACTACTGAAAATAAGTACACGTGCAAGAGGGAAACGTGATATGTAATGGGCTGGAGTGAAATCTATTTATACCCTAAAGAACCTCCCCCCCCCCCCCCCCTTACATTGTTAAGACCCACTTACAGTATGGACAAAACCCAAACATTTTGGATGTGTAAGTGGAGTAATATATTATTCTGGTCCATTATGCATTCTATCTTTGATAGGTGCAATAGTTTCATTTTTTAATACTAAGGAGAAATGACATATTAACCCCTTTTGAGAGCTCCTGCCATCAGTGCTGAGCCGCAGTCCTGTACGTTGATGCTTTGGTGCTGGGCAGAATCGCCCAAAGATTTCCTGATAATACGTCAGTTGACATATACAACTTTTAATGAAAAATACATGTATCTTTATAGGTCAGGCATATTTTCTCACACATGCAGAAACAATAGTTTACCATATCTGTGCCTGAGAAAATGTATAATCCTAACACACACAAAACTTTGAGAATCCTTAAGGGAAAGCATAGTGTATCATTAACTACTAGTTTGGTGGGAAGGTGGAGTGGCAGGAGGTCATGTCAAGTCCAACAATCGCCCATCTCTTGTTTTCTTTGAACTTTTGAGACTGCAGAGGATACTTAAGCCTATTAATCAACAAATTGTACTACTGGGGTGGTCAAGATGACTGAAAAATGTATAATTAATAAAAAAATGACTAGTGATTTAATTAAATCCTTGGGCCCTATTGGGAGGAAAGAGAATATTTTATTTGCTTATTTGTCATTGATTTACAACTGTAGGATCAAAATGATGGAATCCTTTTTCACATAATCAGTAGTTTTTGACTGTGCAGTCTTGCCCAAGTATTGGTCATTGTGATAACGTAATATATTTAGCAAACGTAGTCTTGCATCTCACACCTGTTCAGTACAGTGGAGTATAAAATCTTTGTAAAACGACACCAATATTTGTGCTATACTTTAACATGCTAATTTGTACAAGGGGCACTGTCAAAGGTGGGGGATGTCATAAATATCTTTTTAACTAAAAAAAGAAAATGTAAACAAAATTACCTAGAGATCATGACCAACAACAAGATCACATGTCCATAAAGTAGAAAATAGCATTTGGGACAGGAAAGTCCTTGCATTTTGACCTCGTAGATGTTTTAAAAATATGACAGTGTCTCCTTCTCCCCCCCCCCCAGCCTCCAACTTCCCCGTCTCTCTCTCCCCCCCCATGAGAACAAGTCTTTGTGAATAATTTGTAACTAGAATAAAAATTGTTTGGGGCAGAGGGGGCGGCGGTTCAAACACATCTACACTTGTATAATTTTCAAAGTCAATTCTAGAGCAAACAAATGGTGCTGTCTCATATGGCTGAGTCTGCTTCAGCTCCTCCCAGTGTCTCCTGGAAGTTGTTTTACTATTTTAGAGTAGTTTCTTTGAGCAATAAGAATATACCATTGTGTGCATTTTAAAGCACTGCTGTTGAAAGGCACTTTTTTTGTATCTTTCAAATGGTTCACAAAGTTTGGTTTCTACTATTTTTGTGCTTATAAAGTGTCCTTAAAAGCATTTGCATTGTTGATTTTAAGCATGCTCAGTGTAGCTGGATAATTTCTTAGTAACAAATGTTGTTACCTTCTAGTACGGTTCATGGGTGCTGTAATTTTCTACATGGTTCCTCCTGCTGCTTGGACCACATGCTGGCCCTAGGAAATTGCACCCTCCCAAATGGAGTAAGGAGGGTGGAAATATGAAACCTTGGTTCATGTTTGTTACTGATGGGGAACATGCTTCCAGTTAGCCAAATCCGCCAATTCATTTTCTTCCCTTCTTGCACCTTTTTTTGGGGGGTGGGGATGGGGTCCTTTGGTGCAGATACCTCTGGGATCAGAACTTGTTTATAAATAAGGTAAAGGGATGTCATTTCTTCAAAGGCACATGAGGGTGGTTAATGCTTAACCGGTACTTCCTGTGGGACCATTACTTTATGTAATGGTACTACTAAGCAACGTGCTAAAAGACAAAAAATACCGAACTCCATCTTTGCAGTAGAAAAAGAGTGAATATCACCAGAGGGGGCGGCACCAACAGGCAGGGCAAAGACGAGGCCTTTTATCATAACAGCAAATCAGACCCTTAGTTGTATCTTTGGAGAAACACTAATGCAGCAAATCCACAGGTATCTGCTTTTGCTTCCTAGTATTGTATTCCTGTGTGCACATTTCTAATATGCATAATTTGAGTTACAAACTGTGCCGTGCTCTTTTTAAAGCATTTTAGTTCTGTTTTTCTTATCCATTTTGTATTCAGCAGTTGTGTTTGTAGCAAAATCTACCACACGTTGAACCTTTCCTTACCCATCTTTGCCCTATTGGTATAAGGCCAGGAGTCAAAATGGGCTGTGTCTCTGTCAGGATTCCTGAAACTTGAGAACCCCAGCTCTCTTATGAAAGCTGGAGCCTCCTAAGGGTAAGTGTTCACTGAAGTAGTTCTGTATAAATAAGCCTTATTTTTAAGGGTTGTATACCCTGCGCATGGTTTTAAAAAGGCCTAATTTCTTCCCCCTCTTTAAACCGCAATTCTATTCGCTGTTTACATTCTGCACTTGGAGCAAGGAAGTCTTGTTTGCTCATAATCTCTGGCTAAATTGGCCATATATATATATATTTAAGTTAGCACAGCACATTAAAAAATAAACTCTCTGATCCCAAATTATTGAGCAAATGCAGGAGTGCTTGGTTTTACTACTAAATTTAAACAATATTTGTTTGTTGCAGACAGTTTAAATGGAGATGCTTCATCACAGATGACTGATTCTCTTCTTTACAGGAATAGCTGCTACTAGAGTTGTGTTCATCACCCACCCACCCCCCTCTTAGGCTGTGGTGGTCTTTGTACCTCACTTCTTCCTCTGTAAAATGGGACTAATGCCTACCTCGCAGGGTGTGGATGACTATTTAATATTTGTAAATCTGTCTCTGTAAAATGTTTTTGTGTTAAGAAAGTTTTGAAAGATTCCAGTCTGCCTGTCTTAATAATTGAGAATTTTTACCCTAGTTGTGTTTTAGGCCTCCTTTTTGCAGAAAACCGCTTAAGCGGCAGTGCTGTCTGCAGTACCTTCCTTGCCCAGTAGTTGTTGACAAATCTATACAAAAAATTCTGGAAGTGTAAGTTTCTTGTAGGTGCAGTTATCTGAGGGGTTAGGGCCTGAGTTGATTAGAATACTGTGTGAGTGCCAAGCATGTGGATTTAGTGAGGTCAGTAGGACTGAATGCTGGGATTCAGTGGAACAGACACTGGAGGCGGTATGAGAGCAAGTAGAAGAATGAGAAATGCTCTAGAATGCTGCTTTAAAACACCAAGTATGAATCCAGCACCAATAAACTGGAGACAATGTTATTTCTCAGGACCAAGTAGGGTTGCTAGTAGTAACAGCAGCCTTGAGCCTGTCTCCTGGCAACATACGTGGCCATCAAGTTAAAGGGACTACTTTGTCTTTCTCTCTCTTAAGAACCTCGGGTTAGACTTCCAGAGCATGCAGTGCTCCATCATCTACTGTACTGCAACACCTCTTCTGTAATTTTTGAAATTACTTTGAAAGAGGAGGGTTGGTTCAACGAGGGAGGGGCATCTGCATTGAATTACAGACCTTGTAATTTCACATTTAGATTTGAATTGCATTGAAGCCAATTGGAAACTGAACCCTGCGCTAATCTGTACTCCTTACCAGATCCATGGGTCCAACTTCCCCGAGCCCTGGACCGTACTTATTGGCCCCTGGGGCTTGCCTGAAGCACTGGCTGCTACAGTAGGGACCTCCCTGCTCTGGAGTGTACATGTGCAGCCCTTTTCCAAAATGGTGGTGGCAATGCTGCTGCCATTTTGGAAAAGGGCAGCTGTTCTGTGTATGCCCAGACTGGTTGCCATTTGGGAAATGGGCTGCACATGTGTAAAACAGCCCTGATGACCACTTTGCACATAGACAATCCTTGGCAGCACACTGCAGTGAGGGCACCTGCTGGGGGAAACACACACACACACACACACACCAGCAGAGCTTCTGTCAGGCCCTACTGAGCCCAGTAAGGACATTCAAGGGCTCCAGGGGTTGGGTGGAAATCCAGATCCAGAATGCCCATCCCTAGTATCGGAAACCTTGGCTTCTCTTGGAGAATTTGCATTGCATGAAAACTGGTGGAATGGCTCGCATCTTGCAAATATGCAGAGCAAGGAGGAAATGTCACCTAGCTTTGTTTGGCCAACAGTGGAGTTCAGAATGTTGCAGCGATGTCAGTATGTTGCTCCCAGGCAGGTCACAAGGCCAGGAAGTGTAACCTGAAAAGCACTGGGAGCTTTTCAGACAAGTTCGGCCATTAACATCCAGGGTTCACTTGTGCTTGATGCCAGTAGTTGAACAGACTGATACTAATCTCTCATTAGAAAGGAGGGGAAAGTACACTTACAGCAGACGCAGGAGAAAAGGGAGACGTGGGGTTTGAGTTGCTAAAGAGCCACATTCCAGTGGTGGTGTTGCTGGGGTGAGTGTGTCAGGATGCCACACACTTTTTGTCCCCCTCTAGCTTTAGCTGTGATCAAGTGATTTTTCTGTGATTACAAGTTGGAAGGGTGAAGTACTGTAAATAAGTCTCTTTTTAACCACTGCCAGTACAAAGTATATAAAAGAAGTGATCACCAATTCATTTTAGCTCTGATCCCCGAGTGTCCACGTACCCACTGCTGGTATTGAAGTGAGTAACAACTGTCTGGAACGCAGCCCTGCCGCCTGGAGGGTCATAATTGGGTTTACTTTGATTGGGGCAGCAGCAGAAGCCCTGTTGCAGGCAGTCTGCAGCAGGGCTTCTGGGTGACTTGCACTGTTCCAAGTGGCAGCCACCAACCTCCTCTTCCCCCACTGCCACTCCATGTTCCCTCCCCCTGGAGGGCCAACCACCTGCGAGGAAGAACATTTTAGAAGGGGGCAGAGGCAGCACTCCATGCCAGTCCAGGACCCAGCTACAACACTGCCAGTTGGGCTCTCCCCCTGTCTGAAGGAGCCTGGGCAGAAGGAAACGCCTTTACTGAAACAAACCCCTCCAGGGTGCAGCACAGCAGTCATGATCTCAAACTATTTTAACTGGTACAAGGATCTAGGAGTGAACCTCTTCCAGTAAGTAAATACGTGGTACAATCGTGTTCAATGTGCAGTTGAAATTTAAGCTCCCATAAGCGTTCTTGTCATTCAGAAGGTATAATACCAAAGATGTAGCTGTTGGAAAGGCAAGGAATGCTGGATTAGGATGCTGTGGTGGAGGCACTGCTGGGGTTCGAAGGGCAACACCTGGCACTTTACAGTATTCAAATTAGAGGCAGACAAGTGAGGAGAAACTTGGAGCCGGCTGGCTCAGCTATTAGACACCAATTAAGTAGTGGGAAACTGTTTTCAAAGAAAATGTACTGTTTTTCAGGGGCGGGGGGGACGATTCATTTGTTTTGCCCCATTATTACCTTGCGTGTTGCCTTTGTCAAAAAGATTGCCTGTTGCTGACTCTGGTTAGTTTGGTATGCTGCAGTGCTAAAAAACACATACAGAGGACCCAGGGTTCATTTCCAAAATTGTAACTGTAAATCTTAGAAGTCATTCTATTGAACTGAACTGTCATGGAACAAGCATTAACTGGAACATCACTTTTTTTTTACAGCTTAGTCATTGTTAGCAGTCAGTGATGGTGTCCTTTAAAATAATAATGGAGATGCACATGTAAGAAAATATTTCAATGATTTGTCTGTGCAGCAAGTTTGTGCTAAGTGCTGTAAATACATTCATATGTTTACTGCTTTAAAGGAAAATTGCACATTTTATCTTTGAATGGGATTGCCTCACCCCTTTCCTTCCCCTTCCAAAAAATAAATCAAGGCTCTTTAAAACTCTGACAATTTCAGGTTGGGGGGAGCTTTGCCATATATAAATATATATAAATATATGTATAAATATACTTTTTTAAGCATGGGAGAGGACAAAATACTGCATTATAAAGTACCCAATATAGATCATTATACAGTGGAATATGCACAATTCAATAAAGATGTAGTTAAATTTAATGTTTACCTGTTTGTTTTCTCTTGGATTTTATCTTGTCTCCAGCTGCTGCTGAGTGAAGATGACCATGCAAACCATTTCCTCAGTGTTACAGGCCAGCTTTAAAGTCTAGTTCAGAGTCCCTCCCATGGCCCAGTTCCTTTGTCAGTAATTGTATGAATCATGTATTTAACATTCTAAGTAAAAACAAGTCTGGAGGGGTTGGATGACTGCTGCCTTCTAAAGGACTTAAATTCATTTTAAGATTTGAGTTCAGATGGAAATACTTGACTGTTAGCACATCGCCACAGATGAGGGGGTAGGGAATTAGGGCATTTTAAAATGTCTTGTCTACAGGGAATATTAATCAGAATTAACTCCAAGTACGTAACTAAACTATTTCAATCCTGTCTGGATACACTGAATTTAGACTGAATGGTTTAATTCTAGTATTTTTGTTAGGAACTGGAACAACTCTGTAGACAACTTCCTTACAGCTAAAGACCCCCCCTTAGCTTTTGTGCTTCTTCTGACTTGTTTGGCCTATGCTATATGAATGGGTAGGAGAATCTGATGGAACACAATAGGCTAGTGAGTAGCAATATACCACCAGAGGCCTGGCTTTGCTACAGCTAGACCTGCCACGTGTTAGTTATCAGAGCTCCAGGATGAGGCTGCCCATAACATCTCTCTCTTGGACAATTTACAGGTTCATGAAATGTGACAGTAAAATTATTTTCATTACCGCATGATTTCTATACATCATCTCACAAGCCCTGGATGTCTTTACCCCCACACACATGCTCAAAGGTCTACCACCAAGAAACTACTAGTGATGGAATTACAAAAAATATATATAATTGCTTGGAGAAGTTGAGTCGCAGACTTGGACACTGCTAGGGGGATGTTAGTATGTCTGAGTAGTTAGTTAGTCTAGGGCTTCATTCCTGTACACTCTCATCTTTTTTAAAATACCGTTTGCTAGTATGAATCCATTCTAACTAATGAAGGTTTTGAGCCCCAAAATGGGGTGTGATTAGTTCATCCTTCATTACGGTGTAGAGTGAGGAAGCATGATGTTGTTCAAGGTAAGCAGGGTTGTGTGTACATGAATATATCATCCCTCCACAGCTCAGGGAAAGCATCAACAGTAGGTGCTGATAACAGAACAGCTGCTGTGGTTTTCCAAAAACATGTTTGCCAGCAACGCTCCACACTATTGCCCTTCTCATAAGACTGAAGCTGCACATTGTGAATCCTGGACTTCTCCATGGCACCAAAGGGTGCATATTAACTGACAAAGTGCCCTAAGTTTGTAAAATGGCTTTTTTTCATGAAATGAGCAAAATACTGCATATATCACAAAATAGACAATGGCACTAGATAGGCACTGCTTACTTCATGAATAATGCAATTACACAAATTTAGCAGCAGATATTCTAGATTAAAATAGTGTTGGTAAGTCATTGAAAGAACATGGTACCTTCCCTCTTATTACTGACTTTCACTCAGGGTATGGGCTGCATGACATTTTTTGGTTGTGGACTGTTCCTGTCAGCACTTGTTCATGTTCTCCCTTTTCCCTCCATGTGCTCAAACATGAGTAGTGCCTTTATACAACGTGTTTCACACCTTCCTACCAAAAGAAAGTGCTATGTCTTGGCTAGTCAAACCCCACCCTCCATTTTTCCAGCAGTCATAGATATACTTGTGTCTTTCCTGGGAATACTGCAAAGATGAAAGTGTATCCCCTTATGGAATACATACAGGAGACTTTGGGGTGTGCTTGCTTTGTTTTATTTAGGACTTGTAACAAGAGGATTTAGTACACAGCAACAATTAATTCCAAGTACAATTAAAAAAATTAAAAAATTTAATGTTCCCCCCTCATTTGAAGGTGGTTTAATGGCACACACAATAAAACATTACCAGCAGCACATGGGTCCCCATAGTCCGGCATGTTGTGTTAACTCAGTCCATTAGCCACATTAAAGTGTCCCAGTTGAGGCTCAAGAGTGCATCCACTCCATGAGTAGTACCCAAGTTCAGAGCACACATTGCTTACTGTAAACCAGTTTAGGGTGCTTAGTAAAACCAAGAAAAAGGGGCATGGTCCAAACGTAAGAAACAAAACCTTTAGAGAATCCATAGAGATTTGTCCACACAAGTTGCAAAACACACTTGTTAAAGTGAAAAGAAGCACTTGTTCTTTATAAAAACCTCAGATGATGTATCATCACTTCAGTAAGTGTCTAATGGAAATAAATTTGTGCACAGCTCCGCTTCTCCACCTTTGTGAATGACTGCAGAATGGTCTGAAGAGAAAGGAGGAACCAACACGCTGCAGACAATGGTTAGCTAATCAGCACAGCACCCTTTCCAGCAGAAGCCTGGCAGCTCTCACTGACAGCAAACTGCTCTGCTGCTTTACATAAAACAGCCTTTTGGGCCATGTGTAAAGTGGGATGTGAGTTTTACATAACATCGCACAAAATCCACTGCCTGGGGAAGTTGTATGTAACACTCTTTAAAATAAAAGCAAGAGAACAGGTTCTGTGAATTATTGTGTGTGGTAGTGGTTGTTTGGCCTTGGTTCTCTTTCAAGGATGTTCCCAAAGATAAGCACGTGGGGCATGACATCTCTTGCCGTTTTTAAGAGAAAACCAGTGCATTTGAATCAAGGGACTAGGCTGTGAACATTGGCTATTGCAGACAGCTGCTCAGTGTGAACTCTTCTTTCTGCAGGATCCTGTCTCTAATACTGCTTTATTGGGGAGAAATTACATCACTTTTGCACAAAGTAATTTCTCAACTAAAAATAAAATGTTTACATTGAGCTTCTACTCCATCTTCAAATCACACACAAGAGCCCAGATGTAGGATTTAGCATCAGTTCCCACATTTCAGCCCCCAGTATTGGATAGCCATTAAGAAAAATCACCTCCATTTTGAAAACAATCTCTCTGACAAGTTCCCACAGCGGCCATTACTTAAAATTAAGGCTTTCCAAAGAGTAGGGCTTGTGAAGTTGTTAAACATTGTTTCTGCCAAATACCAAATCTGCCCAACAATCTCCAACTGGGAAACGTGCTACTGCTCTACTGAGGTACCAGCAGGGATTCCTCGGGCACAGCTCGGGTTGCCCCATATATATTTTTCCAGGCCACTAATGAAAAATACATGTTGCAGGGCCTGCATTGGCACCCATGCAGGCCATGTAACATGTATTTTTCATAAGTGGCCTGAAAAAACATACCTAGGGGGGTAACCCTGGACACAGCACGTGCTGCACCCTTTCTGGGCATGGCCCATTCTGCTCCCTGCCTTACACAAGTCACTTTTGCCTGGGGATAATTTGTAACCACCATGCCAACAACCCTGAAAAAGTGCAACACTTACAAATGCCACCAGGTAATGATGTTAAGCCAGCAGAATGGGCAGGAACCTATCTGCTCTGTGTAATGGGCCCAGAGCTAGCCATGCTGCAAGGGTTGGGAAATACTGAAGGGATGAAAGGACACTGCCTTTCTGACCTGAAGTCTCTCAGTGCTTGCTTCATGCACACAGGCAGCAGGGCAAGAAGGTGGTGGTGTGCATACTGGAGCAATCCTGCTCCTAAAGGAGCAGTTGCTCCCACCACGGTGGTAAATTCTCAGAGGCAGTTCCTGGGGAAGGAAAGCCAGATGTTTCTCACCAGTCTCAGCTGCCAGCAGTGCCAGAACTGCAGCAAAAACCTCAGGCTGCAGCTTCTCCAACGTCCAGCTGCCTCCTGCCCCTTGGAGCAAGTCTCTGAATAGCAGAGAGGAGGCTGGCTGGCAGCTGCTCCTGTAGTGCTTGGCGCTGAGCTTTTTGCAAAGCTCAGCACAACAGGACCTTCCCACAGCCCCCCCCAAGTCCATGCGAGGAAGGAGAGGGAAATGCCCTTTGGATGGGAGGGGGGGAGAAGCCCTTAAAATTGCCATAATGGGTAGCAAAAGGATTGACGGGAGGGCACACAGTGGGGCGCTGCCTTTCCAGACAACTCAAAAGATAAAAAGCCTGCGATTGAAATATACAGCTGAGGCCCTGGCTTTTTACCATGTCAGACTCCACGCATTCCTCCCCCAACACTGAACATTTGGGCTCCCAGAAATCGCATGCAGAGTCACTGCCAACCTAACAAGCTTCAGACCTGCTCTTGATCTGGGGAAGATCTCCCTGGGCAATTCCCACCCCACCCCAAGTGCTACACGGCTATTTCAGAGACCTCAGCAATGCTCCAGGCCGTCCTCTCTGTCCCATGCCTCTGAACACGTGAACCAGCACAAGGCACAGCACAGCCTTGCCACCGAACTAGAATTTGCTGCTTGTCTGTCCTTCCCCTTTAAGGATTGGCTGCTGCAAGCACTAGTAAGGGAAACTGACAGCAGCGGTGTGCAGGCAGACACTCGAGATAAGCAGCAATCCATCGCAATCTAATGAAGGCACCAGAGCGAACCTTCCTACCCTTGATTGGCACCTCAGTTCTGGGGCTTTATGTCTATGGGAGAAAGTTTTGTTTTTCTCCAAGAAACCGGAATTTTGTGGAATAGACAAGATCAACTCCCTACTCAATTTCTGCATAGAAAAATAAAACAGGTGGCTGAAGAAAAAAAATCAGATTATGGAGAAAACCCATTTTGCCCCCGGGACTATTCTGGTACACTCTTTCCCACACCATCCACGGAAACGAAACTATCGGCCTTTAGCTTCCTCAGCACCTTAATTTCAGCTTTGAAAGCAGGACTTTCGGCACAAAAATCCTATTTCTATTTCCAAGACCCCCCTTCCCTTCACCTTTTTCAGTAAACATTTAAATAAAAGGGGGAAATAAAGGGAAGAATTACAAATGATAATTGGAAACACTACCCTCACTGGACTTTAATAGCATGCAGTCTATATAACATTACAAAGTCTGATTACTTTGGCCCTTGTCTATGATCAGTACATAGCATCATCCCTAGGCATTCTACAGAATTCAAAACTGTACAAAATAAAAAATATGCATAAAACCCACCAAGTCTCTTTACAACATTAGTACTGCATAATAAAGCATAAAGCCAGCAGGATGTGGGCAGACCCCAAACTACCTTTACAGCAGAGAGGAGAGTAGCCTCGCACATGCTGTCAGCAAGGGGCAAACACAACGCTGGGCCGAGCTCTGTTTTGAAACCTGGCAGTGCTCTTTTGCCCAGGAAATTTGGCAGCCTGCAGCATGTTTAGTCCTTCTGGGCTTTAGGCTAGAAACCCCCTCAAAGCACTGAACACAAACTGCCAGTCTAAGGAAGATTGAGCATTTGCCTGAGCCATGCCCAGGTATGGGGAGCTGGCCGCATACAACACAACTTTCCCCAGTTAAAGATAGCTCAGCACTGGGTCTCTAGCAGCCTCCCCTGCCCCTTTAAGACTCTTTGAGAAGCTGGTTAGGGTTGCATTCACACTACACAGTTGAGTCATGGTGTAACCATTTTGCATGCAGGTTCCCCTTGTACTTGCCATGCAAACATGCCCTTCAAATAGCAACCTACCCCAGTGTGGGATTTTACAAAGACCCTAGGAGGTTATAGGCTCAGATAATGGCTGTTTTCAGCAGCTTTGATAATGGGAGACTAAAGCCCCAGAGAGGCTATTGTTTGTCAGAGGCAGGTTAGCTTCCGGGAGGAGCAATTGACATGGGCTGATAAGACTGAGTGAGCCAGGTCAGACTTCAGTGCTGCAGGATGCAAATGCTAAAGCAAATTCGGACTATTCTTGTTAGAAACAGACAGAGGGGAGAATTAAGCAGAGGTGCCCAGTGGCAACTAGCCCATGGCATGCAAGCCCCTGTACCAGCTGTACACACACATGAACTGGGAGGCAGAAAAGTCAGGCCTTCAAAGGAAAGAGGCCCCTTGCCTCTCCAGAGCAGCAGCTATCATAGGATCTACCATTTTCAGCCTCCTCATTATGTTGCAATCCATTTCCTTCCTATCTAACTCTCCCCTCTTCCCAGGGTGCATGCAGCTGCAGACAATCTGCACAAGCACAACAGCCTCAGGGAGCTTGCTCACAAGGACATGATGGGTACAGCCACATGAAACGCGACCTTACCAGGTGATGCAGTACATCGTATGCAGTGGCTGCCAGATCTTCACTCTGCCCCAGGGCGGGGTGGGCAGCTAGCTGCTATGCCCTGCATCCTCGGAAAAAGGCAGAGGACACAGGGTGTAGTGGCCTTACCCAAAGTGGGGTAAGGCTGCCCAATGCACAACAGCACACTGCTGCATGTGGCCCCAGTCCTCACCTGAACTGCACTGCAGCGGTGCTTTGAGAGGCAGGTACTGGCACCATTCCCACGTGGCCATGTCACCATCAGGGCAGGATAGTGCCGGGGGGGGGGGGCTGGGCATCCACATGCGGCCAGTGCCTCATCCCGCAGCCAGGATATGGCAGGATGACTGACAGCAGCCCACCCATCCAGTTTCCCCGCGGGGGCACCAACCATCCACCCTAATCTCCACGCTGGTTCCACAGTGTGACAGCTGAAAATGCCCACCCTGAAGTGCACAGGGATCAGTCCTGGACAGGCTCATCTGACTGCAGCCTATGCAGCTCCAGAGGATAAGGAAGAATGACAGATTTCACATTTCTCTGCCCTTGTCACCAAGCCCAAGAGACATTATCCTTCATATGCTCTGAACCTGCATATCTGGCAAAATCCTACACTAAGCACCTAAATTATGAAACTGACTCCATTACATGTTTTGCTAATAAGTCAACAAAGCCAGCCTCTACCAGAACTTATCATTCTGATGCTCTCTCAAATCACCTACCTCACAATCGGCTGCCTTCAGCAGAGAGGTGCAATGTAATCTACCTTAGCGCCCACAGGCGTTTGTTCATGGCTCAAACAAAAATAATTTTGGAAGTTCCTCTCTCTCACACGCACCATCACCCATGATGGAAGATCAGATTACAATAATAAAATGGTCTGCTCACTTCTGGCAAGTGGAATGACCCAAAACCAAGGGAAAATCTATTCTGCTTCAGTGAATGATGTTAAAACATTACCTTTTGGTTAAGGCTCTTGATATAAAGGCTGCCCAGCACAGATCTCTCTATTCTGGGCACTTTGCTTTTTAATATGGATTTCAGTTTAAAATGCCACTACTTGAAAGTCTGCTTAAGAGATCAGTGGAAGCTCCTAAGGCAGATGAAAAGGGCCTAGTATTGTACTAACGGTGAAAAGAGCTAACAGGTCCCTCACTTCATGACTTTCCAGGGGAATCAGATACACACGGCAGCCCTTTGAACTTCCACTGCAAAGAGATTTTGGCAACAGACCTGAGCAAGATATCTGCTACTTGCTTGCCAGCACCAGCCTTTCACAGTATGGACTAAAATCTGGAAATAAATTAAGAGCCAATTCACACCATCTGATTGGACTTTTGAAAAAGAAATATTGGGGGGGGAGGGGAATCTAGGACAAGCGTGCAAGAGTAAATTCAAACCCTAACCACCGCTAGCTAGCATTACTCCCCACTCATGGAGCTATGAACTTACTCTCATTTTCACCAAACACAGAATATTAATGGCCAGCTTTATCCTTCAATACCATTCAGGTGGGAGCATTAGGTAGAGAGGAGAATTGTTTCCAACGGTAGGACAAAGACCTAACCTGTGTCATTCAAAGCACTAGGAGGCATCTACTGAGCTGCACCCATCGTAATTATATAAACAGAAAGATCAGTGAATCAAAGCCAGCTTTGTGTGCGCCCGTAACCGAGCTACCCATGCTGAGTAGCTGCAGAACTGTTTACATTAAAGATGTAACGAACTGTCTGGGAGTCAGATACATGGGCTGTTTTGCGTCCAAATTCAAAATTTGCTGGTTCATGAATGCTCTTCCAGTTACAGGTGGGTGCAGTGTAGAAGTGGGGAAAGGTGGAAATTAATTGGTCACTGGTCAGTTACAGGCAACCCCACTGGCTGTGGCGAAAGCTAACTGCCTGAATAAAGTTTGTACTTGTACTTTGTACAAGCAAATCCCCAGGACTGGCAGACAGAACGTCCCAGCATCCTGGGGTCCTACAGGATTCCTGAGACAGATCCCAGATCTCGCTTGAATAGGTCTGAATTTAAGCGAAGTATCGGCCACTCGGCAAGTTCGTTACATCCCCATGCTCTCTATCTGAACAGCTCAGTTTATGTCGTACATCTCAGCACGGCCGTTGCTGGCAGCTGGAAGAGCCGTTTCTTCAAACAACTCAAAATCACTATTGTTGTATAATGGAGAGGAAAAAAAAGTGGTTTTGTTACAATTATCCTTCATTCAGTCCACTTCCTGGGCCCCCAACCGCTGGTGGAGATCTGGGGAGCCCCACAGTTCTTGCTGCGCGTGGTGCAATTCTGCACCCTGTGGTCATCACTCAGAGTAGTGCATGATGGACTCCACGTAGTTCCCTGGAAAGAGCCCTGTCACTCCATTCATCACGCCCTCATACCAACCATCATCGTTCTTCTTAATGACGTAAATTATGGCACCTTCCTGAAACGAGAGCTCGTCTTCCTTGTCTTTTGTGTAGTCATAAATTGCCACAACTAGGAAAAAACAGAGAGAGCATTGAACAGAAAGGAGAAATTATAACTCAGGAGTACGCAGCATGCAGCGCTCTCCAGCATTGCAGATGCTTGGTTGAGTACTAGTCACTAGTTGAGTACTTGTTCGTTCATCAGAGGAATTAGGGGTCACAGGAGAAGGGTCTTCCTAGTCCCCCAAGAGGTTGGCTTACAGCCTGAAGCAGGAGTGTATCTATCCTTCCAAACAATCACAATTATTCTTCTGAATCATTCATTCAACCTTTTCTTGAATGTGCATTTTTCTGAGCCCATCCTGTCAAAACCTTGTTTACAATGCAATGGTGTCTGTAGAAATCCCCAGCAACAAAAGGAGCTGGTAACTCCTATAATCGGCATGCACAAAGACAATGAAGTCTGGAGGGGGAACGGATTCCACACACTTGTCTTCTCTGGTAGTAAAGGCTGTGGAGGCAATGAGCACTCTGGACTTTCACAGGATCCAGCATCTAATATTCAGAGCTATGAATACACCTGCTCAGACCCTTTTCTCCCTCTTGGGTCCCTAAAGATGCTGAAACAAAATCATTTATTTATTTAAACAAGTTTTCATCCCGCCCCTCCTGCCACGGCAGCTTCGGGCAACAAACAAATCATAATACAATAAAATACAATAATAAATAAATACAAATACATCATAAAATATATGGAGACTATAAAAAAGCAAAAATTTAAAAATAGATTAGACAGATCATGATTGTCTAATCTAGATTGGCTAGATACACTGCCCTACAGAAGAGGAGTGTCATACTGTGGCAGGAAGATGGAATAGGTGACCTAACAGATCTCTACCATCGCCTATTTCTGTAGCGGTGAGTACAATAAAGCAGATTAGCTGCTACATCAATGTGTCAACACTGCTTTAGCAAATTGCCTCCATCAGCAGCTTGAGTACTTGGCACCAGAATATCCACGAGCAACCTTGAAACAAAGCCCATTCCTATGTGGGGCAGAGTCTTTCTTCCCTGCACCAGGGTCTAAATGGAAGCTACTCTAACCCACATCAACAAGAAACCAAACTGCATGAACCTGCTCAGCAGTCAAATATCTGCATTATTGCAAAGGGAGAGATTGTCAGCACACAGAAGATGGAGCTTTACACTAGAAGAAGTCAGAAGCTCAGTGCAAATCTTTATTATGAACAGCAGGCACTCGAGTAGGATATGCCTTACAGGCAGATATTATTTGTAAATGAACAAACTCCAACAAGCGTGGTACGTGCTGGTCCACAACCGGACAACATAGTGAATAAAGCTGCTTTCTCACGTTACCGGGGGGGGGAACGAAGGCAACTGTGGCTCCATTCTCATGGGAATTAGAGAAATGCACTATTCTGCTTTTCCCCCACGAGAACACTCGCACATGACCAGGCCCCCGAATGTAACTCGTCTAAACCACAGGAGGAAAGTGGAATAGCGCATTGCTATGTGCACTAATTCCCTGTGAACAGAGTTGCAATAGCCCTCATGAAAGTTTCCTCCCCTCCCAGGTACCGCGCATCTATTCATTTGCATTTTACAAGGTGAGATAAACTATGGGATCTGTTCTGTGACATGGGATATTTTGATTGATCTGACAATCTCTTAAGCATTCACGAGTAGCGTACATGCCATTTCAAAGCAGTGAGTTATCAGAGCAGCCTCACTCCACCCCAATACTCTCACACTGTCTAGTGCTTCCCACTCGTATGTGTTTAAGTATCATCACCTGAGCACAAATAATCCAGTTGCACAGGGACCTTCCAATTTGCAACCTTCTCATCTGTCAAACTGTACCATTTCCTCCCCAAAATTTTGAATTTGTTCAATGATAATGTTTTGCTATTATTATACCCGTTCATTGAAATAAGACAGGTAACAAAAGTAAGGCTCCTTATTATCGCTATTTTAAGGTTATATCCCACCCTATTCCAAGGGTTCCTGGCAGCTCACAACAAATAAAGACACACTCCTATCCCCTAGTGTCTCACCCATGGGAATGTCACCCCTCCTCCCCACTAAGCATGTACCCCTTCCTCTCACCCCAACTATATAAACCCCAAATACAAATATAATCTTGTAAAACTCCCACCCCATCAATTAAACAGCAGTCTTAGCTGACAAATGACAAACGCATTACCCCAACACCATGGCCAGCCACGACACCTAATCCCCACTGCGCCCTTTGGCAGCGTTCTTTACAAGCTGCCTACAGGGCAGGAGACTGATGTAAAAGCTGAGGGGAGGAGGAGCCTGGAGGACATCAGCAGCTAGAGTCTCCTCTCTTCTGACAGGACAGTATCTAGTCTGCAAGTGACCAGACACTTTAAAAACCCGTAATCCTCATTCTAGAGCTCTACTTGTTTCCTCTCCCTTAGTCAATGAAAGTAAACTTGGAAACTTAGTTTCCTCTCCCATCGATGCTGCTTTGTACCGACACCCTTCCTAATACTAGACAGGTTTCTAAGCTCACTTGTTTGCAGCGAAGCCCCACAAGCTGTGACCATGTCAGATCACGTAGGTAATACGGAGACACACCAGTATTTGAGTAAGTCCCAACAGTGTCTACTGAACTAGGACATACTGCAGCATGTAGCCAAGATGCTGAAAGGCTTCAGTGAAGCTGGACGCATTCAGATATGAGCATTTGGTTTCTCTCCAGTTGGTGATCTTTGTATTGTTTTAAGACAGTTCTGTTTGGCAGACGTCTCTGATAGTACTACATACAAACCCCCAAGGTTTGATCCCAGATACTGAAAAACCTGAGGGAAGGTGGGACCTAAAATTTAAAAAAACGTATTCCCTTCCCATAAGATGTGGAGAAAAGTACTGAATAGCCCCCCCTCCCCCACCCCCAGATGTCTCCTGTGAACCACAGGAGCAAAGAGCAGTTGGGAACTAGTAAGGCAATGGGAGGTCTCTCCAGGGCTTCATATAAGAATTGGATGGAGTGTGAATTAACATCAACCTGTCCTGCTCCCTTCCCCCACTAAAAAAACCCCTGCATTAATGGGGTAGAGATCAGTGTCCCACTCCAGAGAACCTCACATAGGAGGGACACGAAAAGGGAACAGGGACTCTACCTAAAGAGAACTGTAGGGCTTGAGGCCTCCCATCAAACACTGACTTCCATCTCCCCACCCCCATGAGAAAGCACTTCATAAGAACTCATGGGTATTAGAAGGGTCAGCAGAAGCAGATACCATCAAACTGGCCATCCACACTATTGTGCTTCCTAAAGCATAATGGTTCTTTAAAATCTAGCAGGAGAGAGAAGCCAGAATGTTTACCCTACACACCACACAAACCCCTCAAAATGGAGAATAATGGTGAAAGCAAAGGCACAGGCAGAACCTGCAACTTGCCTTGTATGGTGTTTGAAAGGGCCTGCTTGCTACAGGGTCCTGGAAGCCAAGAAGGATCTGGCTGCAGGAGGAAGGCAATGGTCACAGCTATGCTTGCTTCCCATAAAGGCTTTGGAGGCATGGCAGAACATAGCTGGAAGCTGCATCACCCATCAACACACTAGAAAGATGCATTTTTAGGGCAGATGCCTACAAAAGGCTGTATTTACACTTCTGCCACCAGCTTATAATGATCCATGGAGCAAAGCCCTGTCCCACCTACACCTGTGCAACACCGCTGACCACTTCCACACCTTCCCCCGTGCATATTTTGTCTGCTGGAGGGAATGTGAAAGCCTGAATATGCAGGAAATCCAGCTCTGTATCTGCGTATGTTTGCCAACAAAGCCACACAGGGAGGCTTTCAAACCAGCCGAACCCCACGCATATTCTGGCTTGCGCATTCCCTCACGCAAGCAAAATATGCGCAAGGAGGGTGGGAGGTGTGAAAGAGGTCACAGTTTGCAGTTGTAACTGGAGCTGGACACTGGCCCTTGCAGTAGAGGTGTATTCAATTCTGCTTACATAGGCCCAAAACAAGGAGCATATACTATGATGGACTCCCCTTTTGGCTACCCTATTCTCCTAGACAGACAAGGGAAATTCTTCAAGGCTGGAAAGTAGCTATAGTGGTACCTATTTATAAAAAAGGCAATAGGGCGCAACCATGCAACTATAGACCCATTAGTCTTTTGAGTATTATTGGGAAGCTGTACGCTAAACATCTTCTGATTAAATTAGAATGATGGCTAAATGAGGAACATATACTTCTCGACAAACAAGCAGGGTTCAGGAAGGGACGATCTACCTTGGACCACTGCTTTATTCTTTCGCACCTGATTGGTAAATACACCCAGTCTAGCAGTAAATTGTATGTTATGTTCGTGGAGCTAAAATCAGCATTTGATTTAATACCTAGGTCTAAATTATGGACTAAACTAGGAAAAACTAATATTGACAGACACCTTTTGTTTCTTATGAGATCGCACCACTTTTCGTGTTAAATTAAGCCAACAGAGCTACCTAACTGACCCAATTAGATCTCACTCAGGAGTCAGAAAGGGCTGTATTTTGGCCGCAACATTATTTAATTTTTATATAAAATATCTGATCCCTGCAGTATCCCAGATGACGAACCATCCTCCCAAGTTGGGTAACAGACATTTGTCATGTCTTTTATATGCAGATGATACTGCACTGATGTCAAGGACCCTAGTAGGAATGAGACGCACTATAGAACTGTGCTCTGTTCATTGTGAGTTTGAAGGGTTAGTCATTAATCATGACAAAACTAAGGTGGTGGTCTTTTCTAAACAGCAGCATAACCATGTCTGGAGGGAAAAGATAGAACAGGTTTCCTCATTTTGCTATCTAGTAAGTAAATAAATTTATTGTTTCGGCAAAAAGCTACAATTTACCAAACACATATATCAAATATACAACAACGCCCCCCAAACCCAATTTAAACGTTTTACATCAAAGCAAATTATCAGATTATCAAATACATTAAACTCAAAAAGGCAATCAGGTTTTCCGTTTTTTGGATCGGCCAAAACTAAAGACCTTTTTTTTTTTTTTTTTTTTTTTTTTAAAAAGTACATGGTCGCAAAACCTTGCCACATAAACCTCAGGGATCCAGTCACACAGGAGTTTCAGCAAAAGGTCTCCTAAAGGCAAACCAGCAAATTTCAAAAACAAGTTGCCCCCAAAAAGCCTGTGGGCTCCAGTGTACAACGGGCAACTAAAAAATATAGGATGCCTGTCTTCAACGGCCTGGCTAGTGCAACTCTGGCAAAAATGTAAATCCCTGGGGATACCAGAGGCTATCTAGGCATGACTTTTCAATCAAGAGGAACTTGGTCGATGCAAGTGAACTCAGCAATTGAGCAGGCTAGCAAGAGCACTTTTGCAATTAACTGTTGCTTTCGCGCACAAAAAGCCCAACTGATTATACCAACAATTACAGTTTTCTCAGCCAAAAAGGACGATAGTTGCTGCATCAGGCTCATCTTTGGGGCCTGGATAAAATCTTGGACGTTAAGAGGGTGCAATCCAAATGTTTGAAAAGATTACTGAAACTTCCCCCAGGTACTTCTAATGCGGTGCCTAGAAAAGAGACAGGTAGAGTTTCTCTGGCATACCTTATTTGGCATGCAGCACTGAATTACTGGCTCAGACTGTCTCTCTTAAACCCAGAAAGCTTATTGCCATTGATTTTTTCTGATCGTTTTGCTTGTGTCTGGAGTACCAAAGTATAGGACAAGATCAAATCTATGGGGCTTTCTATCCCTTATTTAATATCACAGGGATATGCAAAGGTCAAAGTGGAAGTTCTCCAACAACTTTTAGATATTGAATATCAAAATGAGACATCAATGATGCGAGAGGCAAGATCTCTCGTTGGTTACTTACCTGTAATGCCCCAGGGAAACTCAGCACAAAATATCTGGTCAGTCTCCTTTCTCCCTCACAGAGAACTATGCTCCTCAGGGCAAGGCTAAATATCTTTCCATCTGCCCTATTAGAGGGCCGGTACAAGGGTGTCTCAATTTATTTAAAAGTTTGCCCTTGTGGATCAGGTGAGGCGGACACAGTTGCACATATTCTACTGCACTGCAGATTATATGTTGGCACTAGAGAGAGGCTACTTTCCCCTTTAATAAAATACTTAGCAGGAAATTCATAGGAAGCTTGTGTTTCTTTTTTACTGGCCGATAGTATTCCTGCCATAGCTCTTGCTGTTGCAAAATTCTTGGCATATGTGTGTAGGACTAGAACACAATATTTCAAGGATTGGGGACTGGAATAGGTCAGTCTATCTAAATGTTTTTTAGTTATTAACTGTCCCTTAGTTATGTATTCCACAGGTGGATTGTTTTGTCTGTGTATTTTTATTTTTGTATGATTTTATTTTGTTGTTTTCTATTTGTTTGTATATATGCCATGACCTTTGGTCAAGCATTTTAATAAATTCATTCATTCATAGGCTCAAAACAGAATCCAGTTCACTCTCCCACAGCAGCACTGGCTTTAAATCAGGGATGAGGAGCCTCAGGCCCGGGGGCCAAATGCGGTCGGCAGCAGGGTTTTATGTGGCCCCCTTTCCACTTCCTGGATCTGGCCCCTGGATCCAGTCTCTACCCCCCCCAAGCACTGAAAAACTGAGCTCGGGGTAAGTGAAGAGAGCTGAGGGCATGTTTCAAAGCTAGGGAGCAGATCGAGGGCACAGATCCATGAGCTGGACCCTCCTTTTCTTGAGTTCACCCCATACACACTCCTGCCCCCAACTTCTATGTGGCCCTCAGAGCTTGTGCTACTTTTTAAAGTGGCTCCTGGGAGGAAAGAGGTTCCCCACCCCTGCTCTAGAGAAAGCAGAAACTGACATATTTGCCATCAGAAGAATAAGCAGATATCACCCTGTCCAGAGTCAGCAAACGAATGACACTTAACCCTGCCAGCTTTGGGCCTTATGACCTTCCCCACCTACCAACTGCCATGTCACACCCCTCTTAAGTGCTGCATTATCGACCACCCAGTCTCCTACTTTATTCTCTTGCACTAAGGTTAACTGAAGTTTTGCTGAAGCCTAAATAGCAAGGCTACAAGAGCGGAAGATTGCTTTCTAGAAGCATATAAAAGGGGGGGGGGAGGGAATCATTTAGAGTTTATAAATACCATTCCACGAAGGTGGAAGGTGAATGATAGAACAGACTTCTCCAGAAAATCAGTGCTATGTTGTCTGTTCTTATTAAAACATGGTTGTTCATTACTAGGGAGGACAAATCCAAGAAGCGCCAGACGAATCGCTCTTAATTCTAGCCAACTGATGGCTAGAATTAAGCCAGGAGAGAAGATGCATCTTCTCTCCTGGGGACCATGCACTCTGAGTCGAGCTGCAATCTAAGCGTGCTCCGCGGCTGTCGTTGCTCACATACATAGTCACCATCAACCCTCAGCAGCATACCCTCCTTGAGTCGGCTCTGCTTCACTTATCGGTGTGACACAGACCGATGGGTCAGTGTAGCAATCAGGTCCAGGTAGGGCTGGAGTGCCTTTTGGAGTGGCCTCAGATGCATGCGGGCCCAGTTGAGAGTGCCCAGACACACCTCCAGGGTGCCTAACACTTGGGCCACAGACAGGTTTGGTCTGTCTTCTCTCTCCACCTTGGAGACCATGGCAACGAGTTTCACTTGTCTCTACCGAGAGGCAGACTCTGTCTGTCCTCGTCTCCAGCAACACCCCCAGATGGATCAGAGTCTGAGAGGGACAAAGGCGACTTTTCTCCCTGTTGAGGAGGAAACCATATGTCTCCAAACACTGGATGGTAGCCTCCAGGTGCTGCACCATTAGGTCCTCTTGACGATGCTCGAATCAGGGTGTCATGGATGGGGTAGATGTGAATCCCCTTCTCTCTCAGATGCACCAACGCCACCACCAGAATCTTGGTGAGGATGACAGGCTGAACAGGAGTGCCATGTACTGAAAGTACCTCTCCCCATAGACAAATCCTAGGAAGTGGCTGTGTGTCAGTCGAATGGGCACGTGGATGTACGCATCTTGTAAGTCAATTGAGGTAATGAAATCCCCTGGGTGGAGTGCTGCGATGATGGAGTGGAGACTTTACATCTTGGATCTCCTGTATCTCACCTTCTTGTTCAGGGATTTTAGGTCCAGGATGGCTCTCACATCGCCATTCTTTTGGGGGACCATGAAGAAAATGGAGTACACTCCACAGCACCTGTGAGGCAAGGGTACCTGTCCTATGGCGCTTATGTCTAGGAGATGATGTATGACACCGAGAGCGGTTTGGTGCTTTTCCATGTCTTTCGACACCAGAGACGGACAGAAGAGTTCTCTCGGGGTTGAGAACTATATGGAATACCCCTTAGTCACCATTTCTTTCACCTAGGTGTCTGAGAATGTGTTGGACCACAGATTGGCAAATTGTTGAAACCTATCTGATCAAACATGGGGGGGGGAGGGGTAGCCAGTCATGCTGTGGGTTGGTTGGGCCTATTCCCATGGGACTGTTGTTTCCTAGGGAATGGTTGGCTGAAGTTACTTCGCCTACATTGGGAACTGAATTGGTCAGCTTGCTGGTCTCATCGGAGCTAGCGTCCTCTTTGGTCTCGAAAATAAGGTTGTGGACAAAAGGGATGTTTAGTTGTGGGGGCAGAGGGGCTATAGTATAGCTCCTTTTTGGTGGGCTCTGAGGTGAGTGCTTTATCGCCTCCTCCAAGAGTCTCCCCCTCCCCCTGTGGAAGTGAGCCCCTGCTACAACTGCTTTAGATGACACGTCTACTTTCCACGGCCTGAGCCATACAGACCTGCGGGCCACTATATCACTACATTAGTTGCCATGGCTCTAGCGTTCAAATGAACCGCATCCAGGGTAGTATCAGAGGCAAAGGCAGAGGCTATTTGTTTGAAATGGTCTTTTAAATTTTTAGACTCTGCCTTCTCCCATACTGGGTCCATGATCTGACAAATACCGATCTGATAAAACCGGGGGAGTGGGACATAGGGTCAGACACCTTCTCAATAGTTCCAATGATCTATCCTCTACCGCATGCCATACCTCCCCATGCCCAACATGACCCCAACTGCTGCCCCTCTTCCCACCCCCTCCATACAAGCTCCCTCCTGGAACCTGATTGTCAATTCCTAACCTCCAGAAGGGCCCACAAGTACCCAGAGAGGTGGGTAGAGTGGCAAAAATGGCAGGCAGGGAAACCCCTCTCCCCCATGCCCATCCCCCTCCTCACAGGGGGCCTATGGCACTTCTTCCCCTGTGCCCATACCTCCCCTCTCACATGGGAGCCATAGAACATCTTCCTATTCTCTTCCCTCGTGCCCGTTATCCCCCTCATGGGGGGGTTCATGACTCCCCCCCCCTCCACTCTCTTCCCCTGTGCCCATAACCCCCTCTCAGAGGGTGGGCATGGCATTCCCTCCCATCCTCTTCCCCCATGCCAGTACCCCGCGCACCCACCCATCTCCCCCGTGCCCTCCCCTCTCACGGGAGGGGGGGCATGGCACACCCTCCCACCCTCTTCCCCAGTGTCCAAACCTTCCATCACAGGGGAGCCATGGCACCCCTCCCACCCACTTCCCTGAGCCTGTACCCCTCCCTCCCACCCTCTTCTCACATGCCCATACTTCCCCTCCCTCCCCCACAGTGGGGGCCAAGAACAATTTAACTCACTCATCCCCCCCCCAAATAACCCTGAAAACAAGTTTAAAACAAGCAAACTAACTCTCCACCCCCATACACGCCTGTGAACAGTCTGCAAATGGCAGTCACTTGCAGAGCAGGGCACTCCTTTTTTGGGAAGCTTGAGAGATAGGCAGCCCAGGTGCAGATGAAGATCAGCAGCAACAGCACAGTCCAAGAAGGCCCCAAGAGCAGCTCCCCCCACTCCACAGCCGCCTGCAGGGCTGGGAGCTCCTTTTTATGGGTTGTTAATGTTAATGAACCATAGCTAGTCCTAGCAAGAATTATGAAAACCTGCTGAAGAGGAGACCTGTACTGAGCAAACACACGAGCCACTCCCATAGCAGGAAACACAGGTTAAATGGCAAGACACCCGTGGCCAGAGGGCCAATAATCAGCAGTCCTGCTCCAGGCACTCCACTAAGGACTTGTTCACTAGAAATTCTAACTCCCTGGAAAACTCTCAACAGTTAACTTCCCGGAGTTCAATTTGTGGTTGCTACTCCAAAAGGTCCCTTCGGGATAGTGTGTATAGTTCACCCAGAAGTTACATTTACCAGTTGTGTTCATGTGCAATGGGTTTGTGACAAGAGTTCTCCAGCCACTCCCCTGCTGTTCCATGCACCCTCATTATTAGTTTTCTGGCTCTGCCTCCCACCTCCCCTCAAGCAAGCACAAGAAGATCTAGAAAAGAAAGTCATACCATGAACCAAACCCCTCCAGACACAGGTGTGGGGTAACTTACCCAGGGGATTAAAATGCTTGTGTAGTAGCTGGGCGTTTGGATTTATTTACCCAGGGCAAGGTAAGTAACCACAAACCTTACAAGCCCAGAGAGTGCAGTGCTTGTCCCAGCTTCCCTTCTTCCTACTGTGCCTCCTTGAAAAGTCTGAACATCTATGACAAGAATAGGCTGGAGAAGAATTGATTGAACAACAGACGGTATGGTGCACGTTAATAAGATGAAGACTTACTGTCAAAGTTGTGAAACAGTCAATAAGTGTAAAAGCAATGCATGTAAACGTAACATGAACCAGACATTTTGTCCAATCAGCTTTTCCAGTCTCCCACCTTCCAGTGAAAGTCAGATGTTTCCTGAGCCGTGCGCGTATGGCAAGTTGGTAGGAAAGGGGACAGTGATTGTACACCCCACTTCTTCCTCTGGAGTGGCCATGTTAACTGCTTTGCACTGGACCTGGCAGAGGATGCTTCTTCTCGGAGATGCTACATTTTTCCAGATACAATGCTGGTCTTATTTTTCATACACAGATTTGTTTTTTTTCTCCTGAGGCAATGCGAGTGTTATTGAACTTGTCCAACAGTTGCTCACATTTAGGATGTATTGCTGTTTGACATCGCTACATTTTATATTACCCTTTATTTATTTATAGGCACATTACTCTGCTTCACACCAGGAAACAGAATTTTTTGAGTAGAAAGGAACAGTAAAGTAGCATTCACTTTCAGTGACAATATTCTTTTTCCTGTAAGGTATAATGGTACTTTCCTGCTCTTCTTAATCATACTTGCACCCCACTGTAAAAAACAGGATTCTCCAGCACACTGACATGATGGGGAAACACCCAGCTCTCTAATCTGCTGGAATCCTTTGAGAGTGTCAATAAGCACGAGAACAACAGCGACCCGGTTGATCTACCCGGTGTACTTGGATTTTTCAGAAGGCCTCCAACATGGTCCGCCATCACAGACTGTTGACAAAATTGAACAGTCATGGGATAAGAGTTCCGTTACAGATTGGAAACTGTTTAAAAGATAGAAAACGAAGGGTAGGAATAAAAGGCCATTTTCAAAATAGAGAGAACAGTGGGGCGCATCAAGGGTCTGTACTGGAACCACTGTTGTTTAAACTGCTCATTAATGATTTGGAAAAGGAGGTGTCGAAGAGAGGCAAGTGCCTTCCTGGAGTTATCAAAGGCAAGGGTGTCACGGTGTCCAAGCGAAGTTGGCTGCTCCAGAGAGAATCTAGGGGATGGAGCACTGTGTTGCTTTCTCTTTCAGGAAGATCGGTATCAGATTCACTCCTGCAGTTGAGTCCCTTCTTGTTTTCAACGGGACCCTCTTTACCATGCTTTTTGTTCGGCACTAGCTCTTTAACCAGTGTCCTTAACACAGGGTTGTGACGTCAAAGACTGCCCCATTACAGACACTGGTGCCAACTTTGGCACACTGGGACATCCCACAACTTGCAAAGCCTGCTTTGAAGGCTGCGATGGCACAGCCGATTCCCGGGGGGAGACTGACATCAGTGCTGGCATCTATTCTGACAGTGTCAACTTCATCTCTGTCTCCGTAAGGTACTCAGTTTTGCACCCTTTCTTTTCTAGTGCGCAGCTTGAAGGAGCGACAGACAGGGCAGGCTGCCACATTGTGCTCAACCCCAAGACAGAAGAGACACCTGTTGTAGTCATCAGAGTCTGGGAGTTTTGCAGAGTACACCAAACACGTCTTGAAACCCTTCTGTATCATGCACCAAGAAGGGGAGGGAATTAACAAGATGGGATAGTACCATTGCTGTCCCTTGAAGAGATATCATGATTGAGGAGTCTGTTGCCAGCATCAGAACCAAGAATGAAGCCCGAAGAATGAGGATATCTGCTGTAGATTGCCCGATCTCTGCCACGGCAGAAAAAGAACTGGTGAAGCAGGGAGCAGGGTAGTATTTATAGGACCCTGATGATGTCATCACTCCACTCCCTGTCCAGATCCTGCTTGAATAGTCTGCCCGGTCTCGGCACCAGAGGACACCCAACTACCTTCTGGAGAAGCTCTAGAAAAAGTAGTACTTTTCCATCCAATGTACCATAAAACAGCTGGAAGATGCAGTACAGGCCAGTAGCATAGCAGGCTTCAAAAAGGGACTGGATGTATTTTTGAAAGCCAGGTCCATTAAGGACTACTAGTTAGGTTGATCAAGGGAACAAGACCCTTGACTGTCAGATGCTGGGGAAGGATGGCAGGAAATGGATTACTTCATAGTAATGTGCTGCATTTCACCTGAGGTAACAGAGGTTGACCTCTGTCGGAGACAGACTGCTGGACTGGATGGACCATTAATCTGACCCACTAAACAGTACTTATGTTCTTATAAACATGGGTGAGTTGCCATGAGTATGTTACAGCTGTGCTTCAGAGTTGGCATTGGCTTCCAATTTAAGTTGCTGGTTTTGACCTTCAAAGCCCTAAACAGCCTGGTCCACATGTATCCGAAAGATCACCTCCTCCCATATGCTCCATCACAATCCCTGAAGCCAGCCAGGAGCACCCTCTTGCTGGTACCATCTGCCCACCAGGTTCATACCCTTTTCAATCTGCGTTCTGCGTTCCGCCCTGGCTATGGTACTGAGACGGTGTTGGTGGCCGATCTCCGCTGGGAGATGGACGCAGGATGTTCAACATTTCTGATCCTGCTAGATCTCTCGGCCGCTTTTGACACCATGGACCATGGGCTGCTGTTGAGACGGTTGCGAGACCTGGGGGGCCTGGACGGAGAAGACAGCGGGTGGTGCTGGGGGCTGAAACATCTAGCCCCCAGGCCTTATCCTGCGGTGTTT
>QEPC01004883.1:1311601-1342918 GCA_003113815.1 Sphenodon punctatus | reverse complement strand
TTGCCCAGCAGGCTCGGAGTCTGGGGGTGGTGTTGGACTCAGGTCTCCATCTGGATCGGCAGGTGGAGGCGATGGCCAAGACCGCCTTCCGCCAGCTGTATCTGGTGCGGAGGCTGTGCCCATACATTTCCAGGCCCAACTTGGCCACCCTTATCCATGCCTTCATCACCTCGAGGCTGGACTACTACAACACGCTCTATGTGGGGCTTCCCTTGTTTCTGGTTCGGAGGCTGCAGCTGGTGCAGAATGCGGTGGCCCGTCTCCTTACAGGGACTGTGCGACGGGAGCACATAACACCAGTGCTCCGTGCTCTGCACTGGCTGGCTATAGCATACCAAGCCAGATTCAAGGTGTTGGTATTGATCTATAAAGCCCTGCATGGTCTGGGTCCCTCATACCTCGGGGACTGCCTCACCCTCTGTGCCTCAGAGCGATCCCGTCAGTCCGCTGGGGGCACCTTCTTGGAGGTCCCCCAGGTGAGACAGGGGGCCACAATGGAGAGGGCGTTCTCAGTGGCCGGGCCGCGACTCTGGAACTCCCTCCTGGAGGAAGCTCACCTGGCCCCAAGTCTGTTGGCGTTCCATCGAGCCTGTAAGACCTGGCTGTTCGCCCAGGCCTTCGGAGGGGAGGGTTGGGTAGTTGGTGATATTGGAGGGAGGGGGGGCTGGAGGGGATTGTTTTTAATCTCTTTGTTGATTGTTTTTAAAAAAGTGTATTGTTATATTGTTGTAAGCCACCCCGAGATGCCGTAGGCATGAGGGGGTGGCTAAAAAATGCTTTTAAATAAATAAATAAATACAGCAAGGGCATGAAAAGGCACTTTCTTCTTCGAGTGCCTCTCCACATATTTGCGCCCTCTGGAGTTGAGGCCCAGCTGATCTTCCAAGCAGGCTCTAGATGTGGAGCGGAGAGGTGACATCATATCCGTGCCTATAAACAGACCTCCCGCTTCCTTGCCCTTCAGTTCTTTCTCCACCACAGCAGAGATCAGGACGTCTTCTGGGAACTTTTTTTTTTTAAAAAATAATTAAGAATTAATCAACAACTTGGACTGTTAACAGACTTTGGCTTGTTTCATGCCTGAAAGACAGAAGCATAAAAACGATAAAACCCTTATATATAGTGTTACTTGAGGGACAAATCCCTGATTCCCTCCACCTTTCTGGTCTATGGCCCAGAGAAGCTTTAAACGCTGTCTGCCCTGTGCAGCAAAGTTTCCCGATTCAGACGCCTACAATTGTTGCCGCTCTTGTTTAGGGGCCCAACATAATACTCAATGTGCACTGTCTGCTGCTCTTTAAGATTAGAACCAGGGAAGAGCGAGCTCACCATTTAGCGTCTTGCCTCACCAAGATGGCCATGCAGTCCTCAGCACCATCCACACACTCGGCTCCACCTGCATCACCTGTACATTGATCCTCTGTGCCATCTCCCTCAGCACCACCTCCTAGCTCTTCTAAGTCAGCACCACCTGCTCCAGCATTGAAGCAAGCCCCAACACTAATATTCTCCACTAGCACTGTGGCAAAAGAATCGGTGCAGAAGACAGAGACCCCAAAAGAGTGAAAAAACCGCTCACATCATTCTCCATCCATGGATCCTTCTGAAAAGGCGAAGAAAAGGTGAAGTCTATAGCACCTCAACCATCTGTTTATATAAAACCTCTTGCTTTTCTGCATTGTTCCACTCCTCCTGCCACTCCAGGACAGAATGTTTTCTCCTTTGACATCGACTTATCTTTCGACACGGAGCTCCAGTCAATGCTAGCAACCCCGTTCAAGAGGACACCTACTCATTCCCAGGATCCTACTCCAAAAGGAACTAGAGACTATCCTTAGGCCCCATAATATTGTCTTGGGACCGTTTACTCAACAGTCAGTTCAAGCAGTTGTTTCTGGTCTACAGCTCCAGCCTCAATGCCCTGACCAGTCAGTTGTGGTGTCTACCACCCTTGCCAAGTCTACACAGGCGGTGCTGGTTAAAATGAGGGAGTATTGGACAACTCAGCAGAAATTAATTTATCTGTTAAATGATAAGAATGATGAGGTAACTGAAGCAATTGCGAAATTTGCTGCTATGTCATCTAAATTGAGAGGCAATAGTCTTTGTCTGTGCAATGTAGCATGATCTTTGTTTTTGGATTATTTATTACATCATCTCTGTAACATCTTGTTATTTAGTATTAGTAGACATTTTTAAATCATGCTTGTTGTTAGATTCCTGAACTGATAATGACAATAACTCTTGGTGAACCAGAGGACATGGTGGATTTATTGAGGGGTTTTATTCTTAATATATAAAATTTAAAATTTAAATAATTTTATTCTATTCTATGTAAATATGGTTCTGTAATGTTTGATATATGATTTTGAATTTTCTTTTTGTATATTCCTTTGATTGTCAAGGCCAGATAGGTCAGCACAATAAAGGAATAACACATAACACAGATCGTGCCAGCTTTTACTATATTGACACTGACCATGGTTGGACAGCCAGTGCTGAAACCGACTGCGGCTCAGCTTTGGGCGTTAAGAGTCTGTCCTCTACCTGGTACTGTTCATGTTCACAAAAACTGAGGGCATCTCAAAGACTGGGTGCCCAATTTTGACACCCTTTTACCAGATGACTGGGGAGCATCAACATTCCAATCTCAGGATGATTCTGAGTCCCAGGATCCTCTTGACCCTGATGATGTTTCTGAGGCCAAAGTGGGGAAATCCCCGCTCTCCCCTCCAGATGATTTCCGGGTGTTTAAGAACCTTTTCGCCTGTATGGCCACGACTCTAGGAGTTCCCTTAGGTACCATGGATAGAAAGGAACCCTATCAACTTTTCACTATCTGGAACACTGGACTGAGTGAACGCCTTGCTACACCTCTGGTAAAGGCTCTACATAGGTTTGAGGAGATATGGAAGGAATCCGTGACAACACAAACTGTGGAGTCAAAGTCATTAAGAAGGTACCCAGTGCCGAACACCAACCACAACTATTTGGTAAGACATCAGGAACCTAACTCCTTGATAGCCACTACATCCTTAGTGCGTTCTAAGTCTGGAAAAGTCCCTTCCCAGCCATCTGATGAGGGGGGAAAGCTGGATACTGTGAGAAAGAAAATATACTACACAGCTCCATGGGCATCCAAGCTGTGAACTACCTGGCCTTGATGATCAGATAGAACTATATGCTCTGAGACACTACGTGGAATGTTTTATATGAGTGTTCCTGAGGATGTTCCTGGATGATGGTGGCAAGCTTGCCTGGCCCCAGCCATACAGAACAGCAAAGAAGTGTCTAAAAATCTCTCCCGTGTTAATTTTGATGTTACAGACTCTGCGGGGAGGGAAATAGCTTCAGCGGAGTCCCAGAGACATCATGCATGGGTTCAAACCTTGGGACTCTCTCAGGAAGCACAAAATGTGATGCTAACCTCCCTTTTGATAAGGAGGCTCTTTTTAATGATTCAACTAACCAAAAGTTAGAACAACTTAAGACAGACAACACTACTGCAAAATAAATGGGATTCTATGTCCCCAGTCAACCTGCCAATGCGAACCAGTTTGGCAGGAAGTCTCCACCTGCTCAGAAACAGTGAGACAGCTCTTCTCAGCACCTACATCTCGATACACTTCTCAAAGACATACACATGCATACTCAATGCTGAGGTAAAATCCGTACAATCGGGGAAAACATCCACTACAGCGCCCCCACTGGCACCAAAGAAGTCTTTTTGAACCAGTCTCTCCTGGCTTGACAGCCAAGAACAACTTTCCCTTTAGTGACAGACTAGTTTCTTTTTACACACTCTGTGAGAAGATCGCATCTGATAACGGGTCTTAGAAATCATTCAGAAAGGTTATTCCATACAATTTGTGAAAAGCCCACCCCATAGGTATCTGGGTACCCCACACCCGATGATCCCACTCAGGCTAACTTCCTGAGACAGGTGATCTTACAATTTTTGGACAAGGGAGCTTTAGAGCAAGTTCCTCCTCCTCCCTCCTCGCCCCCAAAGAATGTTTAGGTTTCTACTCTCACTACTTTTTAGTAACAAAGAAACCTGAAGGTCTCAGACAGATTCTAGATTTGAGGGCTTTGAATAAGTGTATCTGCAAGTTTAAGTTTAAAATGATAACTATGTCTCAAATCTTGTCAGTGCTGCAGATAGGAGACTTTTTAGCTATCACAGTTAAGCGGGATGCACACTTCCATATATCTATCCATAAACACCATACACGTTATCTTAGATTCTGCTATGAGGGAGGCTCATTACCAAGTTAGAGTGTTACTGTTTGGCCGTTCTACAGCCCCTCGGACATAAGAACGTTTACTAAATGCCTAGCCCCAATGGCTGCGTTTTTTATAAGAGGGGTATACATGTTTTCCCCTACTTGGATTATTGGTTCTTTCAGGCCTCGTCTTCCTCCGCCCTAGCAGACCATATTCAGTGTGCTTGCTCTACTCTGACTTCTTTGAGGTTTTTGATAAATTGGGAAAAGCCAATTACGTCCCCAGTTCAACCACTTAAGTTTGTAGGGGCTTATTTGGACACTACCAAGGCTCCTGCCTTTGCCCCCCTCTGGATAGATGGATTTCAATTAGCACTCTTGTTACTCAGGTACTGGACAATTCACTTCATTCTTACATTGTTTTTTTTCCAAACTCCTAGGTTTGATGGCATCCACAACACACGTGACTCCTTTTGCCAGGTTACGTCTTCGATCCCTCCAAAGATGGCTCCTCCCATTCATTAGCACTCCACAACAGTGACATTCCCATCCCTGTATCAGCTCCAGTTCTCAAAGGTCTCCTCTGGTGGTCACTCAAGGAAAACGTGAGACACAGAATCCCTTTTCAACAACCTCTCCTGTCCGCAAAGCTGACAACCGATGCATCAAAGTTAGGCTGGGGGGCACTCTTCGGGGGTTACACAGCAAATGATTTGTGGACCTCTGCAGAATCTGCTCTGTACGTCAACATATTAGAACTACGAGCAATAAGACGGACTCTGAGAGCATTTAGGATACCGTAGTCCAAATTTCAAAAGACAATACCAAAGTTATGTATTATGTAAACAGACCAGGGGGCTCCAGGTCGCACCTTCTCACCCTGGAAGCAGCAGCTCTATGGGAGTGGTGCACAGACCATTCGATCACTCCTGCAGCCACTTACCTACCTGGTTCCTCAAATGTCACAGCAGACGCCTTGAGCAGGTCCACCATTTGCTCCCATGAATAGGAATGAAAAGACTCCATTTTTCTCAGCCTTCTGGACAAGTGGTGTCAACCTTCACTAGATGTGCTTGCTTCTTGTCAAAACAAGAAACTGACATACTTTTTCTCCAAGGGAGGGTCTGGGTCAGGGATCACAGGGAGATGCCCTCCACACGCGTTGGCCACCCGGCCTGCTATATGCCTTCCCCCATTTCCCTGTCATTCCCCAAATCCTACATCTGGCCAGCAAGTTTCGTTCCATACTTATCCTAAAAGCTCCTCACTGGCCCCGCCAGTTCTGGTTTCCCCAGTTGATGAACCTCTTTCAGGAACCCCCCTGGTTCCTTCCAACTCCCCCCTGATTTGCTATTGAGGGACAGAGGTGGAGAGTGGCACAAGAACCTCTTGTCACATCATCTATGTGCCTGGATGATTTCATGTTGACCGATCAGGAGAGGCAGCTCCCTAAGAGGTTGAGGGATCATCTTCTCTCTAGTCGAAAAGTTCCGTTACAAAAAAAATAGTGGACTTGTTTTTTTGTGTGGTCCAAAAAGTTTGATGTTAATGCTTTTGAAGCTTGTTACTGTTCTCAGTTATTTGTTTGATCTTCATAAAACAGGACTTTCTGTATCTTTGTTAAAGGTTCATATGGCAGCTATTTCAGCTTTTCACGTTCTTCAGAACAAACCAACCTATTTTTTCGCATCCGTCTATTGTTAAGTTTTTTAAAGAAATGGTCAATATGTTTCCACCTGTGAGACTGCCCCCTCCCTACCTGGGATCGATCCCCTTTTGAGCCAATGGCTACAGCCTCCTTGAAGATGGTTATGTTAAAATATTGGACAAGGTTGTCCTTAGACCTTAACCTAAATTTTTGCCAAAGGTATCTTCAAAATCTCATCTCAACCAAGTTATAGCCTTGCCTGTTTTCTTTCTCCATCCACATTCATCCCCGGGGGAACCTGTTTTACATACTCTAGACCAGGGCTGTAACTCAATCTTCGGAAAACTTCGGAAATTGTCCAAAATTATGGTATTTGGTTCTGAAAGTCCGAAGTTCTGAAGATCAAGGTCGTTATTTGGAAAACTTTGGAAAACGCTGCACATGTGGGGAGCTAGTGGACAGTTGAGCTTCTTCTGGAAATTAAACTTAGTGCCATAGTTTGGGGGGGGGGGNGGGGGGGGGGGGGGGGGGAGGTATGGGAGGGGACAGATGAGTCATGTTAAGCCATATGACAAGTTTTGATTGGTTGGCCAAGCCAGATAGCAAACTTTTGTTTGGCTGGCAGGGAAAAATAAAAATGGCTGCAGCCATTTTGTCCATTCTCTTTCGTGAATTTGACTGTGTGCTACAGTGCTGCTGGATCTAAGTAATGAGCTGGGGGGAGAGGGGTCCTGTCCTGTCCATAGGGCCAATGCTGGGGAATGGGGGTTACCTTTACCATGCCATGCAGTTTTGCCTTTTGAAAATCATTGAGTGCCACATTACTTCTAGTTCTGCCTGCTGCTTGGCACTTGCCACCATGAGGTCAGAGGGATCTCTCTGCTTGGTCCACTTCCCCTTGCCTGGTCTGTTCAAGTTACCAGTGCCACAGTATCATGTCATGCCAAGAGGGTGCCGAATGTATGGTTTCTTAGTTTGGTGACTGCTGGTTTGGTGGCTTGCTGGCTTTTGACAGGATTTATTTCTCCATGCAGTTGCAGACTGTTTTGTGGGGCTGTTATATTCTTCCTAAGCGAATGTCCCATTCTTGCTAGCCTGCATTTTTGTGCACTGCTTGGTTGGCATAATGATTAATTGGCTGCACTCACTGCTGATGGTGGGTACACTACTGTTGGTGTTTTTTTAGATTTCTGCATGCAGTTGCACTTTTGTGGGGTTGTTTTCTAGAGCGATTGTCCCACTCTTGCTAGCCTCCTTTTCTCGGTAGTGTTTTTCTGGGTAGTGCTTTGGCTGTAGGTTCAACAACTTTGCAACAAGTTTCCAAAGTTTCTCGAGGGCTGGAATTCCAAGTCCGAATTCCAAAACTTCGGAAACAGCGCCAAAGGGACACCAAGTACTCAGATCAATTACTTGGAACTTCAGTATTCAGCCCGAGTACTTGGAAGCACTATTCGGTAGAGCCTTACTCTAGACCTAAGAAGGGCTACTTTATTCTACTCAGAGCGTACCAAAACAGATTCCTTATTTGTTTCTCTATGCCTCAAGGCAATTGGGCAGAAAGCAACAAAGCAGATACTATCTAAGTGGTTTAAAAAGCATGTCTCTATGGCCTACCGATCAGCATCTACCAAATTACCAGAAGGTTTCCCCTTCCACTCTTTTAAAGCGGCAGCCACATCTCTAGCTCCTTTCCATTATATTCCCCCTGGTGAATATTTGTACAGCAGCTACCTGGAGGTCAATTCACACATTTAAATGTCATTACGCGATTCATTTGGCAGAAAGAAGGGATGCTCGATTTGGGACAGCAGTGTTGCAATCATTTTTTGAGCCTCTTTTCCTCCTCCAATGGTACTACTACTCAATCTACACATGTGTATGTGGAGAGGTGCTCGAAGAAGGGTAAGTTACTTACCTGTAACCTTCAAGATTAAGTCTCTCCACATTCACACCACCCTCCCCTGCTCCTGCAAGAGCCTGCACACATTGGATTCTATGGTTCTCTGCCTGGGAGAAAGAACTGGAGGACCAGGGATCTATTTACAGGCATAGATATGATGTCACCTCTCTGCTCCCTGCCTAGAGTCTGCTTGGAAGATCAGTCCGGTTTTGGCGCCAGATACATGTGTGTGAATATGTAGAGGCTTAATCTCGAAGAATGTCTGTTACAGGTAATTAACTTACCCTTCTTGGTGGCTGCGCTACTGTTGTGGAATTCTCTTCATCACAGCCTGAGCAGCTTCTGGAGGCAATGTAAGACTTTTTTTTTTGGCCAAGTGTTTGGCAGGCAGGGATAGGGTTTGAGACAGAGGTTTGTAGGGGATATTTATAGACTATATACTTTTATTCTTATATGTTTTTATTTTGCTGTTAACCACCCTGATCCTTAGAGGAAGTGTGGGCTATACATTTAAATAGATTTAGTACAATTCCCAAAAGGCCTCCAAAGATACATAATTGTACACACCTACCCACTTACACAACCCTGTATGGGTAGGTATTACCCATGCAATATGTTTAAGCACCATGCACCTACAACTGCCTGCTAAGACCAATTCATAGAATTATGAACTCAGAATTCTTGAAGAATTTGGACATTTTGTATTCAATCCTATAAAAAAGAAACGGCTCTCTGCAACGGCTCTCCTTCAGAACTAGAAATAAAACTTTTGAAATATCTAGGACAAACTCAGCTCTCATCATGTTCATCAGGCTTAACTTTCTAATAAATCACAGGGCTGAAAAGTACAAACATTTATAGTTTGGCATACAAGATAACAGCAAGAATCACTAAAGAAAACCCTGTTTTTACTTCCTGAACTACCCAATACATCCCAAAGCGTAGAGGTTCTCATTCATACTGGAAGTGGGCTCTCATTCATTGATCACCACCTGAAATGATGTAATTTCTTACATAAGCGATCAGAGAGAGCTTGTTTTTGTGACCATTTTAGCTTAGACATAATTGGGCAAACCTGTCCGGAAGAGCCCGCTCACCATGCACCCTCTACCTGATGGCCCTTAAAGGAAGTTGGCCTCAACTGCTTCTGATAAGATAATCTGATGAGATGTGGGACATGCCCGGTTAAACCCAAACCCCTGCCCAAACCCTTCTCTGTCTGAACCCTTGATGTGTTAAAATGACAGGATATTATGAGAAGAATAAGATACGGGCTAAAGGTGGAGTTCTAATGAAAACATGCTTCACCATTAAAAGTTGGTAGCATTGCAGATTACTCTTCACGCAAAATGATGAACTCAATGTAACGAAGGGGAGAAATTGATTGGGAGGTACATTACCTAGCAGTGCACTTTTCATACCTGCTATGGTATTGCTAATGTGATGTACAAAAAGCTTGTCCTGCTTACCAACAACTGTACTGCCAGACAAATTATGGCATCCTATAAAAAGTCATTTGGGTAAGAGGCCTCTGTGAATTCAAGTTGAAAGGCTCATCAATCTTTCTGTTCTATGTTGCCAGCATATTAAAAATTCTCAAGAGACTTCATTTAAATTCTGAAGTTAGGCTTATTCCTCTATGGAAAGTTCTACCAACCTCACTGTCACCGTAAAACGTACCCTTTTCTAAATAGGTCCTTGGCGCCCACGGAGGGTCCTCTTCAGCATAGGGATCGCTGTACTCCACCACAGCTGCTTCCTCCTCTTCATAGTCTTCTGGAGGTGGTGGCGGAGGTGGGGATTCATCAAAGACTGGCTCATCTACAGGTGGTGGTGGAGGGGGAGTATCTGAAACTAGAAGGTCACGGGGTCCAAATGAAACTCTCTCTAGAACCATGAGAGCATATTAAAGTAGTGAGCTCTTGACCAGAGAACATAAGCATTTTCATGGTGGCCTAAAGCAAGCACTCAGGAAAGTGGATACTGTTTAGACAGCAAGACAGGAAGGGGAGGAGAAAGGATCAGAATGCTGTAAAACATTTGATTTTTATTTTTCCTGCTTTATTTGAAGTTAATCCCCACCCTCAACCCCACTCCAAAAAGAAAAAAGGCAAGAGAGCACGCACTGGGTGTTTGAGCATGTGTGCTACAATTCTAGCTCTCAAACAGTAAGTAGAACTGTTCTCCCTTTCTCTTGTAAAATCAAAAATCTGATCATAGATTTTGGCTTTGATCCACTATCCACTTACATCTGGGACAGGAGCAGCCTCGGAGTAAGTGGTTGGTGGATTGTGGCTTTAAAGTGTTAATACTAGTTGTAAATTTTAACATAATAAGATGATACTCTTCAGCTAAATGCTGCCATGGGTTATTGAAAACTGAAGCGGGTTGGTACTTTGAATTTAATATGGTGGAAGAAAGCAGGTCTTGCGTTGTAACCGAGCAACATATTGCGATGCAGTCTCTATTTTATAGAATCCCTTATTTGAAAATTTGCAGGTCACCCAGTCATTACTGCTAATTAGAAAAGTTCTATTGCTAACATGTCAACTTAGCAAAAACGGTTATGATTGTCATTGAACACATATACTGTCAAATCTATCTTTTGTGCACAATTATTGAGTTTATACTAATTTCCCATATAAAAAACCTCCAGCTTAAGATTTTAGTTAAGGCACAGATCATTTTTACAAATGAAAAACCTTCACAACAAGGAATCTGAAAAGCCACATAAAATTCCCACCCAAAAAAGACCTTACAAGATAAAAACCTCCAAATTAAAACAGAAGCAGCACCACATATAATTGCAACAAATGATATCTCTCCCCAGCTCCCGTCTCTCAGATTGTAAGCCCTAGGGCAGGGACCGTGTCTATTTTGTTACTTTGTAAAGTGCCAAGTACACTGCTGCCGCTAAATAAATAAATAAATAATAATAATAATAATACCACCACCACCTGAACACCAACAGCACTTATAATTTCAACCACGCAACACAACACCAGGAAATTATAAGTTAAATCACAGTTTTCACAACCAAGTGATCACACGAATCACACAACCAGGACACACTGCACAACCATAGAAGACACACAATGACAGAATTGCGCCTTAACGTTCGTCCCTGTATGTAGTGTTTTTTTCTTTGATTTGTCTCTAATTTGCACATGTAGCCATCAGTGATCTGTCTCTGTTGTACTTCAATGGGGTAATTGATAAATTTATTGTCCATTGTTTGGGGGGGGGGGGTATTCTTGTTTTATTTATGCTAATTTATTATTCATACATGATTTTTGCTGACTCATGCCCAAGCTGCTATGTAGATGTATTTGCATTTGTTTGTTTTTTAATGTACATGTTACTGTTAACATGTTGTGAACATGCTGTAAACATGGTCTGATGTTTTGAGGATTCGTCTTTTTTGGGCTAATGTCTGTTTTTTGAATTGTCAAAATAGACAATTCAAAAAAGACCATAAGTTCTTCATGGTTTGTAATGTTGAGTTTACGGTTCTAGTGCTGTGAGTTTAATTTTTTCTGTGAGTTGTGTGCTGTGGCAGTTTAATCTTTTGTCTGAATTGTCTGTTTTTTGTTCTTGGTGGTTTGTAATGTTGAGTTTATGGTTGTTGTACTCTAAGAGTTTAATTTTTTATCTGCGTTGCATTTGTGATTTTTTTGTTCCTTCTCTATTACTGTTTTTGTATATTTTGTTATGTACACTGTTTGAAACTGAGTTTTTCTGAAATTGGTTTCACTTTTTAAGAGGAAGTTAATTTAAACAGGCTAACCTAGGTTCAGTTTTATCATGCATGAAGTGTATCTTGATAATTGTAGTGCAAACTTGATATTTTTGTGTGCGTACTTTTTTTATTTGTTTAGGTTTTGGATATGCAGAATAGTTTTAGGGATGGACGCTAAGGCGTAGTTCTGTCATTGTCTCTCTTCTGTGGTTGTACAGCATGTCCTCTGTGGTTGTGTCATTCTTGTGGTCACTTGGTCGTGAAAACTGCAACTTAATTATAATTTCCTGGTGTTGTGTTGCATGGTTAAAATTATAAGTGCTGTTGGTGTTTTCAAATTCAGGTGGAGTTATCATTTGTTGCAATTATGTGATGCTACTGTTTTAATTTATAGGTTTTTATTTTGTACAGTCTTTTTGGGTGGGAATTTTATGTGGCTTTTCAGATTCCTTGTGAAGGTTTTTCATTTGTAAAAATTATCTGTGCATTAACTAAAATCTTAAAATTGAGTTTTTTTTAAAAAAAAATCCTTGTTTTTTATTGTTTCTACAAACCAAATGATAAAATGAACAATTCTTATTTACTTTTAATGTTCTGGTATCCTTGATCTGTCTCATCATTCCAGCCATTCCCTCTTACATGTCATTCCACTCAGCTCCCCATAATTTCAGACCTCCTAGTACCTACCCATCAGTCCACCCTGCTCTCCAAGATTCAAGTCACTATGCATTATTCTACCCAGCCACTCCTGGAAACCAAACCCTAGGACAAGGAGACAAATCAAGACAAGGAGTTTCCTAATTTTCAAAGCCTCACTGAGTGCATAATACCTCAGGTTTTTCATTGCTCTGGAAAATTATGAGTTCCTATGTTTCAGCCCCAAACCTGATACTCACCAGGCTTCCCCATTTAGGATGCAGATACTGAGCCAACTTTGCCTTTTTCTGAAGCGGAACCATAGTCTTAAAGAGTCCCATCACTTCAGTCTTACGCTCCTGCCAGATTCTGAATTCCTTCCTCAAGGAGGCAAAACTCCCCTCTATTAATTAATGGTTCTCACACTTTGTAGAATGGCTTCCCTCCTTCCACTTGTCTATGGTAGTTGAGCCCCCCTTCACACGACACTACACATACATCTTGTTCCCTCTCCTCTTTCCCACCCTTTTATTGCTTCTCTGGACCTCTCTTTCCACCTCGTTCTTTGATTCTCTCTCTGCCTCTTTCCTCATTATTTTGGAGATGTTCCCCCCACCCCACCCCAACTCGCTGTGAGTGTTGAGCTAGGTGTTTGTCAGCTGGGATCCTTTTCCTGCTTCTGGAACACCCCTCCCCTCATCCAGTCTGAAATTGGGGAATTTTGCCTGAGTAATGGCTGCCTGGTAGGATCTATTCTGTATGGAAAACAGAGGCGCCTGGCCATTTTCGAAGCATGGGATAGTTTCTTGTTGTTTTACCCTAAGTGAGCCTGCGGTGCCTCCATAATTTGCAGTCAATCGATCCATTAAGCTCAGCAGTAACAGACAAGACAGACGCTGAGACGTTGGTGGAGACTGGGCTCCTAAACTATGCTTGGCTGAGCAGATTCACACCAACGCAGGAACTGCGCAGATCTGCTGGATGCAAGGGCTTCCTGCAAGGAACAGCTGAAGTTTCCTCTCCTTTGTCTCCACTTCCCTGGGTTTCTGCGCCTCTCTGCTCTTTTCAGCACCCAGTGTTTTGATCCCGCATTCATACCAAACTATCACTGATTGCCCTAGCTCACAGAAAGCACATGTATTATACCAGTGCTAACTCTGGAAGAGGACGAGCTGGCTAGGGGGCAGCGGTTGCTATGGTGAGAGGAGGAGACATTTTGTGGCGTATGGCAGCTTCCCTCAGTTCTTTGCTGGACTGAGTGCATCCTGGCCACCCCTTTCTCCCCTGTTTCCTCTCAAATGCTCCCTGTCCAGCCTGGGTACCTTCCCCTTGGCCTGGCCCCCAGGGGAAAGTCTGGAGGCACCGAGCCAATCTCCCTGCTCTCACCCCAGCAGCAGCAGAAGGTTGTGGAGAGGAAGGGCACCTGCGTCTTTCACTCAGGGGGATTCCCCCCAACCAGTCACACCCACTTCCCCTCACTCCCCTATCCTCCCCCCCACCACACACATACACAATCCCCCTCACTCAGACACTCTCAACCAGAGACACACACAGGCAAACACGCACAGACGCACACGTCTCTCTCGCACACAGGCAGACGCACACACACCCCTCTAGTGCACTGGGGCCAACACCATGTTCCCTAGCTGGACCTGGTACTAGCCCCAGAGTACATGCGCACGCCGCCATGGGCCCTTTAAACAGCCCAGCAGCGGCAGAGGAGTCGTCCTGGTACTGGCGGCAGCACGGAGTGGAGCAGAGTGGCAGCAGCAGCCCCAAAAGCAGTGGTCCCAAGCTCACACAGGTGAGCAGAGCTACAGGTAGGCAGCCACCTGTAGTCTACTCCAGAGTTTACTCTGGAGGTAGGGATGCAGGTGGGTGGCAGCTTTAGTTTCTCCCGTCCCCGGGTCCCCGCTCAGACAGGGGGCAGCCAGACGAGGGGTTCGAGAGGCAGCCGGGTGGGGGTGGCGGTAGTTTCTTCCCCCTCCCTCTCCTGTCCAGAACGCTGCCAAGGAGGCTCTGGCGGGCATTGGAAATCCATAGCTTGGGCTTAAGGGTAACTGCGCATGTGTTGGTTAGGGCATTTAAATGTTCTAATCATTTAAACGTTCTAATCATTTACTTTAATATAAACACCCCAAAACACCCGAAAAGGGTACGTGCTGTTTTAGAATTTTGCCAAAAATATTCAAAGGCACCCCTCAGCCACAGCCTTCAATTTTCTACGAACAGTACAGCACCTTACCGCATTCTGCTTTTCAACCATCACCCTGAGACTCAAACAGTTGGTATGTGGGGAAAAACAGCAAAACAGACTCAGTTTTCAAAATGCTACATCTCAGCCACTCCTCATCCAATTGGGCTGATTTTTGGACAGCAGCAACCCCAAAACAAACCCATCCTCACACCACAGTTTGACAGAGCAAGCTTACCCTATCCCAATTTTCAAGGGGATAGATTGTTTGCCCTTTATAATGAACAGTGCCCTGTGCCTTAACTATCCAGGCACGTCTGTGCATGGATAATTCCTTAATCTTGTTCTCATGAGCATGTTTTAAAACAGGATAGTCACTCCAGAAGTACCTCCCTCTGCCTTTGTTCCCATGAGCAAAGAGAACCAGGAGTTAAATAGCACTTCCCCTCCACTGATTACCCCCCTTCTTGGAAATTTGCAGGGAACTACCAGGATCAGGAGCTGAAATAACAGTGAAGCTGAGATGCTGTGAGGGAACCCAAAAGGAAAAGCGTTGAGATTTTCTGGGACAGGAGAGTATTGATTTCACTGCTGCTTGTACAGACAAGCAAGGCCCCCATAGTAGAAGCCTCTCTTTGTACGTCAGCCCAGGGGCAGGGAACTTTTTCTGTCCTGCGGGCCACTTTGACAAATAGGACAAGCTCTGAGGGCTGCATACAGGTTGGGGTCAAGGGTGCTTAAGGAGCGTATTCAAGAAAAGGAGGGACCAGATCATGGATTTGTGCCATGGATCCATCCCCTATCATTGTATACATGCCCTAATTTTTGCTCCCTTACCACAAGTTCAGTGTTTCAGTGGTTGGATGTGGGAACTGGATCCAGGGGCCAGAGCCAGGAACAGGAAAGGGGCCACATAAAAACTTGCCAGGGCCGACCCGAGGTTCCCCACCCGTGCTTTAGTCTTACATGTCAGGAAAGGCTATCTGTATCCTGAAAATCAGCCCCCTCTCCCCCTGCTCATGGGAACACAGGGAAAGCTAAAGTGAGTTAGGAGGTATGTAACTCCTGAAAAGCATTTGAGGACAACCCATAGAAGCCTACTTCTGGGATAAATACATTGATTTCAAGGGATTGTTTGCGTAGACAAAGTATGCTAACCTTGAAGTTATCAACAAAAGTATTACAAATAGAACGTATCAAATAACCTAACATAAATAATGATTTTTGTGGTTTATAAACCTTATGTAAAACATTAGTGAACAAGAATAGTCTCGTATGATTTAAATATATTCTTACTCCTGTGACCCACACTAATCCAACTGCTGAAATAAGTTCTAAATATTTAGAGAACGCTTCTGAAATTTCAAACATTTAGCCTGAATTCTAGCTTAGTTGTATATTTTCTCTGCTTCAGCATAAACTAGAAGAAGGTGACCCTTTCCCTTCTGTTCCCTGATGCATAAAGTTTAGAATTTTGCACGTAAAAAATAGAAGCTATAACCAATCACAGCACAAAGAAGGAGCAAACTTACTATTTTCCTGGACTCTGGCCACAAATCCCATTAGCGGTAACTGTGGAGTTACTTGGAGAATGGAAGGGGGAGGAGGGGCAAGGGACACTGCAGGCGAGAAGCAAAGATAAAAGAGCATTAAGTTAGAAACAAAAAGTGAACAAGACAGTAACATCACCTCAATCGGTAACATTGTAACAGCTTCCAAGGGACAAAAAGAGAAAGACACTCAAAGACCAGATTTGTCTAGCGGCCATTTTAAAAAACTCAAAAATAAGTCTTGTTGCAACTAGCATTTATCATACTCCACTTTGTGTTTGTTTTGTAACCCTAACATCTCATGCTTAACGGACATTTATACCATAAAGATATATTTTTGAAACTGCTGTTTGGAACTGACCTATAAATATTTGACCAGTAATGATTCACTTACCCCAGGCCCCCAAAGCTTACCCCTCTGGAAACAAGTGGCTCATTTGGTTTACGTGGGGGTTGGAAGGGGCACATTTATGAGGTCAAAAAGCCTTATTGTTTTCAGTCACATGAAACTGGAGCGTGCAACCCCAATCCACTATTTGCAGGAAGAAAGGAATGGGAGTTTGTTTATTATGGGGAAGACGTACCAAAATCCTGGTTGGCCTGCCTCCCCACTCCCAAAGGAAATCACCCGAGTCAAAAAAGCTCGCTATACAAAAAAATTTAAGGAATGTGCATGAAAGGTATAACAATGGTGAAAGCATGCCCAATCCATATGGTGTTTCTCACGGCTTCATATTTTGCAGAATAAGAATTTTCCGCCATCAGAGTTAGGCGTTGCAGAGATCTTTTTTTAAAAATTTAAATTGCTTCAATGCTTCTGTTTTTCAAATTTTGTGTTTGGGGAAAAAAGGGGGAGATCCATGTTAAGGAAACTTGCACTCAACTAATTCTTTATAAATGTAAACATATTGAGCTGTCATGAAAGTAAGGGTAATATCTTAGCTAGAAATAAGCAGTGAACAGAGCAATAACATTTTAAATTGAAGTGGTGTTTGGAAGTGAATATTTTATTTTTTAAACAAAATTTATTATTTAATATAGGCTGATCTGTATGACAATGAACATTTACATCAAATTTATCTCCTGGTATGTTGATGAAAATTTAATAGCTAGAGGTTTTTTTGAGTAGGGGTTGGGGAGAGATGAGATGTAAACACACATCGATACATCATTATCATTAGAGATCTCATTACATTTGCTATGATTTAAGCACGAAGAACTTCATGGTGTTCTATACAAACTCAATGAATACAAGTTTTTGAGTATGGAATCAAGTTAATGTTGTAAAACTGTTCTGCAGTGTTACTATATGCTAGCAAACACCTGCTGTGCCCCATCCCAGATGTTGCTGTAGTACAGCAAGGAGTCAAGTAATCACAACACTGATTTCATATCTAGCTCAGTTCTCCTCCCTCCGACATTAAAATACTCAGAAAGTTCTTTGTTCCCCACTGGAGTAACTCCAAAATCATTCTGTTATTTTCACTACCAAAATTCATCTCAGAGTACTCATCTGCTCTCACTTCAACATCTGCAACTGCCTTTTTCTTCTTCCCAATTTGCAGCATTCCCATACAAAATGTTTCCATAAAATCATCTGAACTTGTCTCATCCAGCCCCTCTTCAGATCCATGAGCTGCACTCTACTCTGTTCCACCTCAAATGTGAAATTCTCTTTTCTTGCAGTAATACACTACACCTCATTAGCTTCTCTCAAGTACACTGTGCCCTGCCCTCACCCACTTCCCACTCTGAGCTTTCCTTTCACGTCTTCTCCCATACCGTGAACCTTCTCCCAGAGTTGGGGCACTTTCAGACGTGATCGAAAGTGTACTTACGAGTTCGGGTGGTGGGACGTGCATGCAAATTAGGTGCAAATTTGATAATGTTCGAATACCACACTGCACACGACTGAAGCTTTTTGGTGCACTGAGAATGCTTGACTGACCTGGATTTTGCAGCTTTGTCAAGCGCACGTTAGTGCGCCAAAAAGCTTCAATCATGTGCAGTGCAGCATTTGGACATTATCAAAGCTGCACATAGTTTGCATGTGTGTCCCACCACCCAAACTCATAAATACACTTTTGATCACGTTGGAAAACACCTGTGTGCCTTTAAGTTCCTTCTTCAAACATGCTTCTTTCCATGGGTCTCTGAATCCTAGTCCTTCCTTTTGCAGTGTTATTAACCAATGACTGGAAACAACAACGAAACTTACACCAACCAAAATTAACACCACTGCTCAATTGTTTGTTCCACCTCTTCCTCTACGCTAAGGTTCTCAAATGGGGGGAGAGGTCCCCCCAGGGGGCATGGAAGGTGTTTTGGGGGGCATGAGAACGGCCTCAGCTGGCAAACACCTAGCTACACGTTCTCACTCAGCTAGGGAGAATGTCCAAAATCATGAGGTGACACATGGGAGTGAGAGGGGAAGCAATAAGAGGGTGAGAAAGGGGAGAGGAAGAGAGGGAGCAAGAGGTCTTTCTCCTGCACAGATGTAATTTGGTAACAATTCGCTAGTGGGACACAACGCTCTGGGCTAGATGAAAATTGGGGTCCCTTCCAGTTCTAAGACTATGAATGCAGATACTCAACTTCCACAGGTAAGAGAGAACCACCATTTCTGGTTTCTGATTTGAAAAAATCCCAAGTCTGTCCATGGCTGGGGTCAGGAAAAAAATTACCCTTAATATTTCAAAGATCACCAATATTTTAAAATATAAATATTACAAAGACATTTGTGTGGGGGGGGGGGAATCATTTGAGTAAGAGTGTGACTGGATAATCCTCTCATGATGTAAAAAGCATTTGCTTAGTTCTGTCATTTTCACAAGCAGCTGATATCTCAGAACTCCCTAACTCAATTTCTATTTGCATCTGCTTCTTTCAGGATCACTTTGCGTTTCCCAAGTCAGCCTGATTATCCTGTTGCTATATTGCATGGCATTTTATACATTAGATCCAAGAGGGCCAAATTCAACTCGACTAACTTTGATTATGGAATCTGCAAATGTAAATTTCCTTAGTCTTGTTGGAAAATCCTAAAGCAAATAAACTCAATAAGAAGCTAATCACAGCATTTAATATTTAGAATGCCTCTATTTTGTACCAGCAAAGCCCATCCTTTAGCAGCTAAAGTCTAGCACTGCTGGAGACACAAGCTGAATCAGGGGAAAGCAGTTCAAATATGAGAGTGGATGATCTGGGTGTTTTACTGACATCTCAGACACCAACCTCTCAGATAAGACTAATTCTATAGTAATAATAATAATAATAATAATAATAATAATAATAATAATAATAAAGGTTTTTATTGTTTAGCCAAAGCCATAACAAAAGATAAAACAGAGGAGAACATTCCATAAAGAAAAACAAATATACCACTTGCAAGGGGATAAAAACGTTTACAAAGAATCAAAGAATCACTTAACTAGGGGGCCTACAGCCCATTAAACCAACCCCATACAGGGGCCCAACCGCGTAACAGATCACAGGGTAGACAGGCGGGTTAAGAAGGGCCCAAAATTGACTGTCTAATCCGGACGACCGCCCAACAATAGTTTGCCACCGTGCTAGACAATTCAGAGTTGATGGGGCGAAGAAGTCTCTGGGAACCACAACCTGGAATCCCATCACTCATGCGAAGTTCTCCCAGGTACTTATATCTGGGGCCAGCAAACAGAGGGCAGTGGAAAAGAATATGGTCGGGCGTATCCATCTCGCCCAAGGGACACAAAGAACACAACCGCTGATCCCGCGGGATGCCCATGTAGCGGCCCTCCAGGACCGCTGAGGGGAAAACATTCGCCCTCATTTTAAAGACTAATTCCATAGCTTTTCATGTAGAGACAGAAGAGGACCGAGACAACATGATGCCTTCTTACACCTAGGAGACTGCTCAGAAATGCACACATGCTCAGCCAACAGAAAAGGGCTCGGGGGTTGAGGGTTTGTTTTTTTTGTTTTTTTACAGGAACCACAGAGGATTGTGTAATTTGCGAGTTAAAGTTGCTTCCCTCCCTCAAATAGTTTGAGGGAGGGAAGCAACAGAAATGGAAATACAGTTACGGCTTATGCATTCAGCTAAAACAATCTAACAACCTTCTATTCCTTACTTCTATATCATCTGCTTCTTTACATTACCCACATATGTTCCAAATTAGGCTGTTCTCACCTGCGGTGGTGGTAGCAGGAGGGGCGAGGGAAGACACAGCAGCGCAGAGGAGCCGGCCGACGGGAAAAGAGCCGGTGCGAACGGGGATCTTCTGCGGCTTTTCTCGCGCATGTCAGGGCAGGACTTCCTGCAGCACACCGGCTCTTTTCCCATCAGCCAGTTCCTCCGCGCTGCCGCGTCTTCCCTCGCCCCTCCCACTGCCTCCGCCGCAGGCGAGAACACAGCCTTAGGGTATTTTTCCATCCAAAATGAACTCCTCCTCCTCCCCCCTACCCCCCCTCTGGTGTGGTGTGGTTACCCAGGTGCAGGCTATTGAAGGCCCAGGCTGAGTGAGCATACTCGGGTGGACTGAGCAGGAAGGGGCAGTACTGCAGGTGAAGGAGATGGTTCTATGGGAACCAGGAGTAGCAGCAGCAGCTCCCTTTGAATCAGAGGTGGAAATGATCCAGCACAGCAGTCTGCTGAAGAATGCAGGTGGAGGGGTGGTTCAGTCAGACATTGCTTTTCATGCTGACAATGGGTTTTCTCTGTCCCTCTTTCCCCCTGGCAGCAGCTGTTGATGTAGAGCTTTGAGCTGGGAGATGAAGGACAGGCAGCATCAACTGGAACTTAGACTGATCCCTCAGCATGTGCAGGCTTATTGTGTATATAGTGGGTACTCCTGTCAGCATGGGTCCATGCCACTGTATTTATTAATTTATCTATAATATTTTTATACTGTTCCCCCTGCTCAATGGCAGCCAGGACGGTGTAGTTATCAAATATAAAAATATAAAACACATAATAAAATTTACATTAAAATCCCCAGTAAAAGAGGTCTGGGCCCAATCTCCTTACAAAAACAACAAACAAAAACAAAAAAACCCACCCACTATCAGTCCCCCTCACCAAACGCCTGGCGAAACAACCAAGTCTTGCATTTTCTACAGAAGGAAGGGAGATCTGAGGCAAATCTACACCGAGAGGGAATTCCATAGCTGTGGTGTGGCCACCGAGAATGCCTGCTCAAACGTGGCCACCCGAGGGGGGGAGGGGACTTCCAAGCAGGCGTCACTGGCCAACCGCACAGGTCAATCCAGGGCACGAGGGATGAGGCGGTCCCGCTGATAAGTGGAACCCAAGCCATATAGGGCTTTAAAGTTAATAACCAACACCTTGAATTGGACCCAGAAGACTACGGGCAGCCAGTTGACAGATCAGAGCACCAGTGTTATGTGCTCCCCGTAAGGAGGCAAGTCGCCGCATTCTGCACCAGCTGCAGCCTCTGGGTCATCACCAGGGGTAGTCCCATGTAGGGTGCGATGCAGAAGTCTAATCTCAAGGTGCTGAATGCATGGATGATGGTGGCAAGATCGGGACCAGAGATATACAATCAAAGGCTTCGGACCAGGTTTAATTTACTAAATGCACTCCTCGCCACAGTTGTCACCTAATTAGCCAGGCAGAGCTGTGAGTCAAGGAGGACTTCAAGACACTGAACCTGCAGAACCAAGGAGGGACGCACTCCATCAATGATGGGGGGCTCCACCTCTGTGGCCTCCACCTCCTCGTTCTTACCCACCATCATCAATTCCATCTTGCCAGGATTCAGATGGCTCATCCTCATCCAATCACCCACAGCAGCCAGGGACTGGGTTGCTGCCGGGCTTGGATCAGATGAAAATGAGAGATAGCTGGGTGTCTTCAGCATACTGATGATACTGAACTTCAGATCCTCTCACGATTTTGCCCAGCAGCTGTATATACACGTTGAACAGGAAAAGGGACAGAACTCCCCTGCAGGACTCCACACATGAGGACCCAGGGGGGAGATGTACAACCCCCCAGGACCACACGCTGAAATCTCCCAGCCAGGAATGAGTGGAACCATTCAAGAACAGTCCTACGCATCCCAGCATGGGCACCAACATCTCACGATCAACCATGTCAAATGCTGCTGATAGATCTAATAAAATCAGTAGAGTGGACCGACCCTGATCCAACTCTCGGCACAGATCGTCGACCAAGGCCACAAGCGCAGTCTCGGTGCCATACCATGAACAAAGGCCAGACTGCCAGGTATCAAAGAAACAGACGAGGTCCAGATGCCCCTGGAGCTGCTGGGCCACCACCCACTGGCTGATAGCTGGCAAGGGCATCAATGTCAAGAGATTGTTTATTGAGCAAGGGTCGCACCACAGCCTCCTTCAGGCACCCCGCGACCCTGCCCTCCATAAAGGAGGCATTGATAACCCCCACCAGCAATAGTCCCAACATCTCCCAGCTCAAGGCAAGGATCAAGTTTACACGTTGTGGCCCTCGCAGCCCTCAGCAACTCCACCGCATTGGCAGCCGGTACCTGCTGAAATTGATCCCACAAGATCAGACCAGATGGAGCAGTCATAACCTCAGACACATCTACTGCAGTAAATGTGGCGTCAAAGTCATGGTGTATATGAGTAATTTTATCCGCAAAATAGTCAATAAACATGTCACAGCGAGCACTGGAGGATTCCAGTTCCAGACAGAGAAAGGTCAGACTGCCCAGCCCCTTCACCACCCAGTGTACCCAGTCCCCTTCCCATATTTCTCTCCAAAGTTGACAGCCAGAAGATGGGGAATGGCAGTGAATAGCAGCCAGGGACTCAGACTAACAGGGGCACCCCACAGAGCACAAGTTATGGCATCCCTTCCCAGCACAGGTGTTCAAGGTCCCTGCTGCGCCCTTTGCATCACCAGTTCCTACCTGCAGCAGAAGCCTGCTATAATCTCTCCCAGAATAAAATTAAAATCCCAAATTCTGTCTGTGACAGATTTATAACTATATCTTGGTGTAAGCGCCTTATTTACGCTGTGCCAAATAAACCCAGCATGGAAGTATTTTCATTGTGATTTACAGTTCAAGTGAATAAATTCATTTACCCAAGAGGAAAGTGATGATTAAAGAGAGTGAATTATGGTTATATAATTTATTTGCAGAATATTTGGCATCTTCTATAATGTATTGACAGAACAATAGTAACTTCCAAAGGGCTATATATTATATATTTGGGGGAGGACTCTTTTGTTTAAAGGTAATCCTGAAGTCTTGTATCTAATTTCCACACAAACACATTTCCCTCTTTTATCTTCTTCACCCAAGTATCCAAGATGCGCACAAATATTTACTATAAACAGTAGCTCCCACGCAGCTAGTATTCAGGGTAATAAAGGAGACGTTATCCCACACCAGGTGGGTGTTCAACTGCCCATTTATTAGGTGTTCACCCCCGCGAGGCATGTGCCCGCCCGCCATCCACTAGACACACAGCCCCCATTCATGGCAGAATCCCGGACCTCCCTGGAGCCTGCCATGCAGATGAATGCAGGCTAATGTACGTCCATGCGCCGTCAATTTTAGATTGCAAGCAGTCTCACCTGCTTACAGGTCCATCAGCACCATAGAGTCGCAGGCAAAAAGACTAGAGCTTTCCAAGGAGTGAGTGTTTCTTGCCCCTTTCTCCACTCTAGCACACATAACATCTGCCTTAAAAGCTAACATGCACCAAATTCAAACATGCCCAATGGTTGCCCTCCCTAATCCACTCCATTCTGGGGAGCATCTTCCACTGGGTTTCCATGGCTAACACCGACTGTCAGGCAACCACCAGCACCTCTCTGCCCACCAATCCGCCCACCAGAGGTACGTTTCCTGAAATGAGGAAGAGGTCAAGGCCTTCTTTGCCAGGGGAAAAAAGAAAATGGGGAACAGCCCACTATATAGATATGAACAGAGGTGTGGGATCAATAAGTTTAGCAACTTTGCTATGGCAGCTAATTTCATTAATGATGGTATGCCTTTAGCAATTTAGAAAAGATCTTGTGGCTTCTAAATTAGGTTACACCATATGGGTAAAGTAGACAAACTATGAGGAGTCAGTAAGTCAAACAAATGAATTGGTAACAGAATACAATAGTGATTCTTACACAGCTTTTAATATACATTTATTTATTTATACATTTATTTGTTTTAAAAAATTATACCCCGCCCCTCCTGCCAGGCAGTCTAGGGCGGCTAACAAAATCAATAAAATACAATAAAATCCTACATACATATAGGAGACCACTGCTTAATACTGTGATCTCTGTATTTGTAGCTGGGGTCCCAAAAAGTTTTGACAATTATTTTTTTTTCATTGGCATAGTCAGTTCACCACTAACTACTTATTTTAACTCTTTGGAACAACATACGACGGCTACCATGTTTAAAATGGGCTAATATAATATGCATTTTCGCCCTGAATAATAATTATTTATGTGATTGCATGTATCGCACACTTTCTACCTAGAATATGATTGTATTTTTAGTACAGGATATTTTTGTGTCTACATTTGTTATGTATAATTATAATTTATTATGATCATTGTCTGTACAAAATAGGCATGTATACACTGTTTACTCAACAAATTATTGACTCTACAGAAGGTCCATCTTAAGATTTGCATTGAAACGAGTACATTAACCCGGGAACTCGTAGATGGATGATGACATGTTTTACTGACTACTTGGATCATATGGACATTTTTTAGTCAGACACATTGTTTTGAGAATTGTACATTTTGAATAACATACAGGTTTAAGTGTATTTATGTTGGTGGTTTATGTATTATACTCATTTGTTTATAAATCTGTCTTCAGCCATATATGTATTTTGTTGCACTTCTTTGCCAGCAGCCAGAAGCAAAAGGATACAGCCCCCCACTGCCCACTCCTGCTGCAACCACTCTGGTTCCTACCACAACAACTGCTGGCAGTGATTCCTCCATGCCCGTCCCCACTCCAAAGCCAGCACTCATCAACACAGATATGGACACCATGATTCCTATGGACTACTCCCTGGAGCCTGAGAGCAAGCCCTTATTTGAGGTGCCAACGGAGGTAGTAGTGGCGGGTACGGAGGACCTGGAGGCCACCTTTACTGAGGCAGCAAAGGAGGGTGGTAAGCAAATGCACCTAAGGAGGGAAGGGTTGCATTTGCACAGCTTCCATTTATCACTATCTAATTAGTTTTTCTTTTCTGTATTGCCAGGTGACCATGAGAACACAGGGAGAGCAACAGGAAAATTCCCAGGACACAGCAGCACCAGATGTGAAGGTAAGCGCTTGAGTTCTGTATGACTTTCATTGGGCAGGTGGGGATGGAAACACTGAATGGGAAAGGCACCACAGCAGGATGGCAGGATGGTGGGTGGGGTTGTAAGTCAAAATGGTGGTGCTTTAGTTTTGTATATACTACACTCCCCTGTAATGACCACCGGAGAAGAACATATGCTACCAAGATCCCACAGCAGTAACGAAGGGCAGGTACTCATTTATGCTTCCCTTCAGGCTGGTGGCAGGATGTAAACTGGGTGAGAAGGGCAGGTGGGAGCTGAAACACCAAAGTGGGAAGCTTGGTGGGGCAGTCTGAACTAATGGCTTTTCTTGTTGCCTTCCTACAGGTCTGGCACCATAATGGGCACTGACAGAACCCCAGCACCAAGAGCCCAGCGCAACCAGGACCTGCAGGCTTGCAACTGGCAGTGCAGGGTGGATTTGGCAAGGGGGCTGCTCGGGGAGACCATGCAGTGGGCAGATGAGATCTGGGAAAGGAAGAAGAACTGTCTCCCAACTAGGGCCAAACAAAAAGGAAAACTTTAACAGGAGATTCCATCCTACCCAGACTCTGGAGTCGGGTGAGCCCGAACCTCTATCTGTGACCAGCTTGGGAAGAGAATGGCTTTCCCGTACTTCTCCCTTCGGATTGCTACTATAGAACAGGAGATGTTGAGCCCTCTGATCTGCTAGGGTGGGCCAGACTGCCTGCATCCCACGGAGAGAAGAAAGGAAATGCACTGGGTAAGTGAACCAAATTTTCCTTTCTCTCTCTCCTGAGGAGGCAGGCAGTCCTTGCTGGGATGTACCCAAGCAGTATGTCTTCTTCCACAAGGGTGGGATTCCGGATCATTGGCCAAATCACCCTCGCGTGCCGGAGGCCTCCTAAGCTACTACCCTCTGGAGGACTCGCCTCCCGAAGGCTGTCCTAGCCGAGGCCCACTTATCAACAACATAATGTCTAGTAAAGGAGTGCTTGGAGGCCCAGGAGGCCACCTTGCAAATGTCCTCCAGTGACGCCCCCTGAAGGAGCACTGCGTTAGTGGAGGCGGACCTCAGGGCGAGTGCAGTAATACCCTCGGGAACCCTGAGACTGCTAGATGTGTATGCTAGGGCTATACCAACCCCTTAACCACCTTGCTAAGGTAGCTGCCGACACCTTCTGTTCTTTTGACCCCTGGTGAAACCCCACGAAGAGGGCGGAGTCCACTCTAAACTCTTGGGTCCTGTCCAAGTATATCTTTAGAGCCCTCCTAACATCTAGCTTGCACTAGAGGACCTCCCTAGGGTGCAAGGGGTAAGGGCAAAAGGAGGGAAGCTCCAGGTCTTGACCTTGATGGAAACTGCAATCCACCTTGGGACGGAAGGCTGGGTGTACGGTTAAAACGGCTTTGTCCTTGTCGAAGCAGCAGAATTCAGGGTCCGCCGACAGTGCTCCCAACTCCGATACCCTTTTTGCTGACATGATGGCCACCACTACAGGGTCCACCCTTCGAGCCGTTCCACCACAAAGGCCACCTTGAGGGACAAGACTCTGAGTGGAACGCGGTGGAACGGCTCGAAGGGTGGACCCTGTAGGGCGTCTAGCACTACGTTGAGCTTCCAAGAAGGAAAACGATGACGAACTGATGGAGTCAGTCCCATGACTGCCTTGAGAAAACGTCGTACATGTCTGTGTTCGCCTAGCAAGTCCTGCGATGATCGTGTTAGAGTCACCGAGAGCGCTGACGCCTGTCTCCGAAGGGTGCTGATACTTAGCCCTCTTTCCAGGCCTTCTTGCAAAAAGGCCAGTATTTCTGGGACTGTGGCCCTAGATGGCACCACATTGTTGTCCAACGCCCAAGAACTAAAGGCTCTCCACGTGGTGTTATATATTTGATTAGTTGAGCCCCGTCTTACACCGAACAAGGTCTTCATTACCTTATCGTTGTAATCAAAGGAGCTCAGGTACTCCTGCTCAACCTCCAGGCAGTTAAACTCAAGTGGAAGCTGTCCTGGTTCTGAATGGGACCCTGGGTCAGCATGTCCCATCACTGCGGGAGGACGAACAGGCTGTCCACTCCTTGATGGCGGAGTACCATGGTCTCCTCTGCCAGTTTGGCGCTATGAGGATCACTTCCGCCTTTTCTGCGGTGATCTTCTTCAGCGTCCTGGCCGGTAGGGGTACCGGTGGAAACCCGTAGAGCAGTCGATGGGGGCATTCCTGTGAGAGGGCGTCTAGTCCGCTTGTCCCATACTTTCTCTGTCTGGAGTAAAACCTGCTCACTTTGTAGTTGATTCTGAACGCGAACAGGTCCACGTACAGCCTGCCCCATCTCTTCACCAGGGCTTCAAAGATCTCGGGGTTGAGAGCCCATTCTCCTGGGTCTAGGGTTGCCCTGATGAGCCAGTCTGCCCGGACGTTCAACTCTCCTCTTATGTGCAGAGCTGATATCAATTCCAGGTTCTATACGACATTGCTGATGTGTTGTCGGTTAAGACTCGAACATGTCTGCCCCGCAGTCTGTGGAGGAAGGTTACCATCGCCAGGCAGACAGCCCTTAGTTCTAGAACACTGATGTGTGTCCCTAGGTCCTCGGGCCACCATCGGCCCTGGGCTACTAGCTCCTGGCAATGAGCCCCCCATCCTAGGAGGCTGGTATCCGTGGTGACCGTTATTCGGTGGGGCTCTTGAATTGGTAGACCCACAGAGTATGTGTCCTTCTGGAGCCACCAGTCGAGGGAGGATCTGACCAGGTCCAGGACTCAGATTGATGCGAACTGCGATCTGTGCTTGCCTTGGTAGTAGAAAGGCTTGTAGAAGGCGCAGGTGGAAACAAGCCCATGCTACCGAGTCTATGCAGGACACCATGGTGCCCAGCGCGCTCATGAGAGCCATCAGGGTGGATACGTCTTGTCTCCTGATGCTCTCGAACAGACACCTCGCTTTGACCTCCCTGTCTGGGGCCAGGAACAGCCTGTCTCTGGCTGTGTCCAGGGTGACACCAAGATGCTGTAGAGACTGCCTTGGCATCAGGGAGCTCTTCTCCCAGTTGATACAGAAGCCGTAAGCTTGTAATGTCTCTACTGTGAATTCCACTGCTCTCTTCCCTTCCTTGGGCAAATGGCCTGAATGAGGATGTCGTCCAGATAAGGGTATATACGCACACCCCATTTTCTGAGGTCAGCTACCAACACCATGAGTAGCTTGGTAAATACCCTCGGTGACACCGCCAGGCCGAAAGGGAGGGCCTTGTACTGAAAGTGGAGTCGATTGTACATGAAGCGTAGGAATCTCCAATGCGTTGGACAAATGGGGACATGCAGGTAAGCCTCTTTCAGATCTATGGAAGCGAGGTAGTCGCCTTGCCTGATGGCCTGTACAGTTGAGGCAAGCATCTCCATCCAGAATTTTCATGGCTTCAGGAATTTGTTGACCCACTTGAGATCTAAGACGGCTCTGATGCCCCCGCTCTTCTTCGAGACTGTAAAGAAAACAGAAGAGACACCGGATCGCCGTTCTTCTTTGGGAACCATTTCTACTGCCCCAATGTCTAAGAGATGCCATATGGCCACCGTGGTTCGCCTGTGTTTTTCCAGAACCCGAGATACCAGTGGTTGCCTGAACAGATTCCGTGGAAGGGTGAGGAATTCCAGTGCATATCTGTATGCTATGGTGTCCCTCACCCATTTGTCTACGGAGGTTTGGGCCCATTGAGGGGCGAAGGCTTGCAGCCGACCCCCTAGTCCCATGCCCGCTCTTCAAGGGCGAGGGAGTTGGGAGGGCAGAGTCTTTGATCTGTCTGGTCTGTATTGTCCTCTAGTCTGGGGGTTAAATTTGATACTCCTCTGTCCTCTGCAGCAGGGGCCCCTAGTTTCACGGTCTGCTCCCCCTCAGAAGAGGGGCCGGTAGCGAAAGGGCTGCCGGAAGGGTGATCTCTTTCTGTTGTCCTTCTTGGGAGGAGGAACAGGGAGAACCTTCTTTTCTGGCTCATTAGTCATAATCCGCTCCATGTGGTCCCCGAAAAGTTGTTCCCCTGCATATGGCGCTACCATGAGGACCATTTTTGCATGCAGGTCAACCTTCCACAGGCAGCCAGACCGTCCTTCTCGCCGCAACACTGCTAGTCATGGCTCGCGCCGAAAACTGGGCTGCATCTAGTGCTGCGTCTGATGTAAAGGCAGCTGCCACCGAGAGTCTCTTGAGGGCATCGCGCATCTCTTCTGGGGTAGCAGACTCGTTGAGGTTCTTTATCCAAAGGACCATTGCTCTCGCCACTGTGGAGCTTGTGGCAGCTGCCCTGTATGCCATGGACACTGCCTTGAAGTCCCTTCACAGGAACAACTCTACCTTCCTGTCCAATTGGTCCTCTGGTGTGCCCTCTCCGTCTGTGGGAAGGACAGAAGACTTGGGAAGGACAGATGCCCCTGCATCTACATTGGGAAGCCGGAAAACAGTCTCCTGTGAGTCAGGTAGGGTGTAAAATCTCTTGGCTGTGGAGTAAATCCCTTTCGCTTTAGCTGGGGACTCCCATTCCCCTTGAAGAATCCGAAGGTATAAGGAGGGTAGGGGCAGCCAGGCAGAGTCCATCTCCACCTGAGAGAGAACGAGGCAGGCATTCTCTGCTAGGTGCTCCCCGACCTATGACGGAGGAGGGGGCGTCGGGAGACTCAGGCCTATCCTGGAGGCCACTTGAGGTATAAGTCGGTCAAACTGATCTGGGTGGAAGATCCTGGCTCAGGTCTTGGACACCGGGTCCTGACCTTCCCTCTCCTGGATCTCACCTCCTCCTTTTCTGATTCCGGGTGGCCAGTGGCCCCTGGGCCCACTGCCCCCAGGGCAGAGGACCCGGACCTACTCCACGGGGAACTGGGGCAGGGTCGCGTTACCTCGTCTCCAGCTGCGTGAGAGGGGGCTGAGCTCTGCACATGAGAGCCACCCCCTAGGAGATGCGCCACGCTATCAGGACCCTTGGTGATCAACTGTTGTCCCAGCCACTGCAGGACCGGGGGGGGGGAAATCACCTCATCTTCCAGCCCCCTTGCTTGGTAATAAGGGTGCTGGTAGCCCCATGAAGAAGTGGAGGAGGCCTCTCTCTCTGACCTCCTTCTGTCTCTGAAGTAGCCAGGGGAGGTCCTATCACCATGCCTGGCTGGGTTGTACCCTTGCCCCGAGGCCTGAAACCGGGTGGGGGGTGGTGTTATCTCAGCGCCTGTGACTCCTGGGGGGCCTACAGGCTCTGTCCCCGGTGTGCCCTCGTGAACAGGGCCTGGAGCTGCACCTCTCTCTGCCCCTGCTGGCCTGAAGCTCTTGTCTAGGCCAGGGCGTCTCACGGCCTTCCCGCCTGGTGGAATGAACGCACTCTCGCGCGCACCTGACTGGCTGGCCTGGATACTGGCCTGACACTCAGAGCAGTCCTCCTGGGCTTTCCCCCTCCTGGCTCCGCAATACCATCTCCTCCCCCGAGAGCGCCTCCACGGCCCCTGCTGAGGTGCCGGTTGCAGCGGAGGCTGGGGTCTGGGCCTGGAGACTTGCACTACTCACGGTTTCATGGCAGGCCTCTTCCAGCATCCCGGACAGGATCCGCAGTGCCGTCTGGCCCGCACACGCCCCTGAGGCGATGTGGGCCTGTTCCTTGACCATTCGGGTTTCGTCCCAGCACCCCCGTTTTTCAGGCGGAGGGCGGGAGCTGCCCCGGGAACGCTCTCCCTCCCGCGCAGCCATCTGGATGGGAGAGAAAGCTGGCACGCCGCTCGCTCTACACCTCAAGCCCCGTGCTCGTCACCCTACAGGGGAGAGTTCTGGGGCGAGGGAGCGCTCCACTGGCCTGCTGTTTCCTTTTCTTCTTTCTTTTTCTTTTTCTTCTTTTTTTTAAAAGGGCTCTCAGAGAGAGCCGTCCCTGTGCCTAGTCCTGAGGAGGCAGGAACAGATCTGGGGTTGCTAGGCCAGGGTTAGCTTCTCCTCCAGGTCCAGGCAGCCTATCAAAGCTCTTGTTCCTGCCTATTGATGAGGAGGAGCTAAGCCCAGCAAGGACTATCTGCCTCCTCAGGAGAGAGAGAAAAACCTTCCCTCTTTGCTGCTTGCATAGCTATGGCATAGGCTCGTAAACTGGCTCTATGCCACAATCGGTCGCCTTCAGCACAGGAACACCACCACC
>QEPC01004883.1:1262837-1310221 GCA_003113815.1 Sphenodon punctatus | reverse complement strand
CACACACACCCCTTAAATCCTCCCATTGATTACCACCTCCCCAAAGTTCTCCACCTTTCGCCCCAGCCCCCACTAAGGGCCACGCCTAAGGGTAATGCAAACGTTGCCACAGATGGAACCTCCACAGCGGCCACCAACACCAAACTGCTGGGCAACAGAGCAGCAGGAATCTGAAGTGGCGAGCTTCCAGACGGTGATGGTAACATGCTTCTCCACGGGGATGGGCAACCACATCACTGTGCTCCGTTTCTCTAGCTGATGCCTGAGGATCTTGGCTATCTGCAAGGGAAACCAATGGGACATCTAGAAACTCAAGATCCCCTCGATGGCTCCTCACAAGGACAAAACGTTCTCCCACCAGTCTGCTTTTTTCTTTTACCCAGACATACCTCTCGGTGGGTACAGCAGGGTATTGGTGACTGAAGCCACGTCTCCTGACAGGTGGCTGTCAGCATGCATCAGCCAGCATGCATCAGCCAGCACGCATCAACCAGATCCTCCCCAGTGTGGTCCATTGTCGCTGGAGACAAGTGTACAGTACTGAAACAGGAGATGCCTCTGCGTTGTGGTGCGTCCCACTACCCTGAGCACAGATAGAGTGAGTGCCCAACTGTGCCTAGAAACCTCATCGTGCCAACAACAGCAGGTGGCATCAATCTGCTAGATCACTTGCAGGTTCTGCTCAGCAGTGTTCATGAAGACCTGGAGCGCGATAACAAGCACCATGCAGTTCTCAGCATCCATGGCTGCGGTAAAGACATCCATAAGTCTGCAGACCACACACCAAATGTTTTGAAATGTTTAAAGAGCTGGCCAGTTGCTTAGCTAGGATTGGCTGTGTGCCGCACGTGAGCAAGTACTGGTCCATGTAGGTCAGGACTAGATGCGTACCCAGCTATTAGCTACTATGGTTGAAAACATTTTTGCAAAGTTGCGCATGTTTCTGTGTTGCATCGGCATGTCAGTGAACATGCCAAGTCACGTAAAAATGTTACAGATGTTACCACATGGAAGCATGGAATTTTTTTTAATTGGGCTCAGGTGGAACCACTGAATACTACGAAATGGGCGGGGGGGGTCTGTAAGGCTGTGAAGGTCACTGCAGACAGGACGTACGTGGGAACTAAGCTGCCCATTGATTAAAAACAATCATTTTCCTATCTTTTGAAAGTAACAATTTTTGCTTGCAATGAGAATGAGGGGTCATAACGCCATAGAAAGCTATTGCTGTAGGTTGTTTGCCAGGGAAAGCTAAATGGCTTTGGCTTTTGCCTATAAGGTGCTGTGACCACCTGCTGTATGGGGTCCAGAAAAGTTGGTGGGTAATGGATACCCTTGCCTACACTGACTTTTGCGTGAGGCCTGATATACAGAGAGAGCTGTCAAACCACTCCTGTGGGGTTGGCTATGCACTCAGCGTGGCACATACACACAATGGGGTTCCATGCAGTGATGCGGGACAGAAAACTTTCCACTAACAAATTTTTCTGCTGAAAGTTTTCCATAGCTATAGGAAATTTTGTACAGGAAAATGTTCCAATTCAAAGTTTTCTTATGCAAATTAATGTTAATGCAAATAAGAAAATTTGCGTGGGAAACTTTTCCAGAAAACTTTCTGGAAAGTTTTCCAATTCAAAATTTTCCAGAAAATCCACATCACCAGTTCCATGCATGCATGATGGAGGGCAGACACTGCAATCCCGCTGTAGTTCAAAGTTCAGCAGCATGGAAGAGTGGGTGCCCCAGATAAGTTCATTTTTATATTTATACCCTGCCCCCCCTCGCCAGCAGCAACTCAGGGCGGCTTCCATAAAATAGATCACAATAAAATCAAAATAGAAACAATACAAATATAAAACATACATACATAAAAGCAGGTCTGTGTTAAGAAAAATCCCCCTTCCTCCAACACAACTAACCCATCCCACCCTGCCCCGCCAAACGCCTGACAGAAGAGCCAGGTCTTACAGTTTCGGCAGAAGGCAAGGAGATCCAGGCTGAGATGAATCCCTACTGGGAGGGAATTCCAAAACAACGGTGCAGCTGTCGAGAACGTCCTCTGGTGCATGCAGACCCGCAGATAACGCGGGACCTCCAGAAGGGTGCTCCAAGACGATCACTGGGACCACGCTGGAGCCCAAGGGAAGAGGCAATCTCTTAGATAAGAAGGACTCAGGTCGTGTAGGGCTTTAAAAGGTCGAAACCAGCACCCTGAATCAGGCCTGAAAGACAATAGGCAGCCAGCGCAGTACTCAGAACACTGGTTGAATGCGCTCTCTGCGGCTCGCCCCAGTAAGCAGGCAGGCCGCCATATTCTGCACTAGTTGCAGCTTCCGAACTGTCACCAGGGGCAGCCCCACGTAGAGCACATTGCAATAGTCTAGCCTCAAGGTGCCAAATGCATGGATAACCGTGGCAAGGTCGGAGTCCAAGACATTTGGGCAGAGCCTCTTCACCAGATGTAGTTGGTGAAATGCACCCGTGGCCATAGCCAACACCTGGGGATCCAGACGTAGCTGTGAGTCTAGGAGCACCCCAAGCCTCCGCACAAACGGAACCAGTGGAGGACAAATGCCCCCAATAACAGGGGCAACATCCTCCCCCAGATCACCACCTCCCCTCACCAGCATCACCTCTGTCTTTATCAGGATTGAGCTAGTCAGCTCGATCTCATCCAATCCCCCACAGGCGCCAGACACCGGGGATAGCAACGAGACACCAGGGCCTGGGTCAGATGAAAAGGAAAGATACAGCTGGGTGTTGTCAGCATACTGATGACAGCTAACCTCCCCTAGCAGCTTCATATACACATTAAACAGAGAGGAAACAGAATGGAACCCTGCAGAACCCCACACGGGAGGCCCCCAGGGGATGATGTACAGTCCTCTAGCACCACCCACTGAGATCCATCTGCGAGGTAAGAACAGAGCCATCGCAAAACAGTCCCATCTACCTCAGCCAGGTCCCACAGGCAGGTCACCAGCATCTCATGGTTCATGGTATCGAAAGCTGCTATAGATCTAGTAGAACCAGCAGGGTCATATGTCCCTTATCCAGTTCTACCAGTTGAGAAAGGGAGATGAGATTGAGAGGGAAGTGACTTTTCTGGATGTTTGTGCACCACCAAAAGTAAGGAATAATGGAGGCTGGACCTTCCTTGCCATTTTTCCTCATTACTGGCCTGATGACAGCAAAAGGATACCCACTCAACCACCACAAGTGCTTTGCCTGGTTGGTGGAGTTGAATCTCTTTGGGAAAACTAGTGGCTCAGGATACAAGGAATGCGAACCCACTGATGGAGAGCTTCTTGCCCTATACAAAGTTTGGAGAAAATAAGAAATGCAGAGCCCCCTGGCAAGCATCAATGTTTTCTGCCTCAACTGTATGGTAATACAGAAGATTCTACAGGTACATGTTTGACTGGAGGTCACATGCAGACAGAGGGATTTCCAGGCTCATAGTAGGCAAGACCACAGTAAAACTGTATGCTACTACCTGCCTGTACGCAGCTCTGAGCCGTGGATCAAGAAACCAGGCTGAGACTGATTGCTCATGCAAAGACTGATTACTTTTACTTTCGATTTTTACTTTCACTTTAAATTTTCACTAAAGACACTTGGAGTATGCAATTTGCTCAATAAAATCAGCGTTCTGTGGATAGCAAAAGGTTATTTCCAGCCACCAAGTGCTAGCAGGCATAAACCCAGATATTTCTGTGGGTGAGTGGGGATAGAAGGGACAGGAACACCTCCCAGAATGCTAACCCGGAAGAAACAAAAATTGGTCACCTACCTTGGTGAATTTGTTTCTTCTCTGTCGTACTGTCAGTGATCCATTGGGTAGCTCTACGGATGACCATCAGGAGGCAGAAGAAAAAAAAACCTTCTGCGCGTGCATGGAGCTGCCCCTCCGTCTCTCTCTGTCCATAATTAAGCCAAGGAACATCTCCACACTGCTAAAACTACTTAACACATCCATTAGTGAGCCCACCACAGCCCACCTGGAATCCATAAATGAACTGAACAACATCACTTGCTTTTCTCTAACCTTCCCAAACATCTGAGGAAAAACAAACTAAATAAATAACAAAGGTACCCCCTGCGTCACCTCCCCGCCTTTATCAATGCTGTTTGACAGGGAGGGCCGGATCACTGACAGTACGACAGAGAAGAAACAAATTCACCAAGGTAGGTGACCAATTTTTGTTTCTTCCTCTGTCTCCTGTCAGTGATTCGTTGGGATGTACCCAAGCCCAACACATTACAGGTGGGAGCAAACAGCCCCGGAAAAGTCCAGAACTGTCTGCAGAACCCTCCTGCCAAAAGCCGCCTGGGCGGATCTAAACAGGTCGAGTTTATAGTGTTTTACGAAGGTATGCAGGGACGACCAGGTGGTCGCCCTGCACACCTCATCATAAGAAGCTCTGAAATTAAACGCACAGAAGGTTGCTGCGCTGCGCACGGAGTGAGCCCAGATTTGTAAAGGGGGCACCTTGTGCTTGGCCTTGTAAGCTTCTGTAATACACTGCCTAACCCACTTAGAAATCAAGGCTTTGGAAGCCTACTTTCCCCCATAACTGGGTCTGATATTAATGAACAGAGCCGCAGTGGATCTAATTCCCTTGGTTCTGTTCAAATAAATCTTTAGAACCCTTCTGACATTCAAGGTGTGCCATACCCTCTCCACTGGGTGAGAGAGTTTAGGACAAAAAGATGGCAAAATAATGTCTTGAGACCTATGAAACAAGGAATTAACCTTTTGAATAAATGCCTCATCCACTCAGAGAGTAACTGATTGTTTCTGGAAGGAACAAAAATTGTCCTTCATGGACACTGCCCGGAGTTCGGATACCCTCCGAACAGACGTGACAGCTACTAGGAATACTCCCTTTAGCAATAGCATATAAGGGGATAGGTGCTTGAGAGACTCGAAGGGGGCTCTGGTTAGAGCATCCAGAACTACGTTAAGGCTCCATGAGGGGCATCTATGAACCACTGGGAGGTTGATATTTCTAGCCGCCTTCAAAAATTGTCTCACATGCCAATGAGGGAAAATTCTCTTATTAAACAATGACTGCAGTACAGATGCAATGGCCGCGGCCTGGTGGGCCAGGGTGTTTAGTCTCAACCCCTTATCCAAACACTCCTGCAGAAACTGAAGAATAACCTGCACCCCTGCAAGACATGGGTCTATCCCCCTATCTCCTGCCCAGAGGACGAACACCCTCCAGGTCGCCCCGTAGGACCTCCTGGTAGCTGGTCTCCTAGCCTGTTGTAACATAGCTAAGATTGCTTCTGAATACCCTGCTTTTCTCAAGGCTGCACACTCAAGTGCCATGCTGTCAGTTTTAGAACGGAGATGCTGTCGCAGACCAGAGGGCCCTGCGACAGTAAGTCCGGACGTAACGGCAGAGAGATCGGATTGTCCTGGCTCAGTTCTATGAGATCTGAAAACCAAGGTCTTCTTGGCCACCATGGTGCTACCAGGATCACCCGCATTTTTTCTCTGATGGCTTTGGCTACAGTCCTGGATAACAGAGATATCGGTGGGAAGGCATATAGTAAACCTCTTAGCCATCTCTGGTTGAGGGCGTCCACTGCCTCTGCCAAGTTGTCCCTTGTCTTTGACACGTAGCGGCCCAGTTGTCTGTTGGCTTTTGACGCAAAGAGGTCGATTATTGGACAGCCAAACCTCCTTATCAGGCTCTGGAACACCTCCGGATGCAGCTGCCATTCATGCGGGTCCACGAGCTGGCGACTTAGCCAATCTGCGTGTACATTCTGAGATCCCTTTATGTGTAGCGCCTTCAGCGATTTCACATTGTTTTGTGCCCATGTGAACAGTCTCACTGACTCCCGTTGTAAGTAGCTGGACCTGGAGCCTCCCTGGTGGTTCACGTACGCCTTTGCGGCTATATTGTCTGTGTGCACTAGGATGTGCGCATTGCTGACGTACTGAGCCAGCTGTTGAAGCGCTAAGTGGATCGCTCTCAGTTCGAGGACGTTGATGCTCTGCTTCCTGTCTAGGTCTGACCATAACCTCTGAACCGATGTGGTTCCCATGTGGGCCCCCCATCCCGTCAGGCTCACGTCTGTCATGATGACCATCCAATCTGGCTCCTCTAGTGGAACACCCGTCTCGAAGGTTGCTGGGTCTAACCACCGAGACATTGATTTTGGTAAGCTTCCTGGTATCCTGACCCAAGAGTTGAGCCCTCTGGTGAGCTCTTGCTGCAAAGGACGCAGCAGCTGTTGTAAGGGCCGAAGATGAAAACGGGCCCACTGCACCTGTTTGGTGCAGGATACCAGTAATCCCAGTAGTTGGGCCAGATCCTTCAACCTCACTTTCTTTTGGTGTCTCAGAAGTTGGATTTGCGTTCTGATTCTCTCTTGTCTGTTGGCCAGTATGTATGCGGCTCCTAAGTTCGTATCTAGCCACACTCCGAGATGCTCTATCGTGTGTGACGGCTCAAGGTGGCTCTTGTCCTGATTTATAAAGAAGCCGTGGTCCCCCAAGTACTGGGAGATCCTGAGAAGGTCTCTCTGGACTTTGTCTCAGTCTTGAACACGAACCAGTAGATCGTCGAGATAAGGGTACACCTGAATCCCCTCTTTCCGAAGGTTCACCACCAACAGTACCAACACCTTGGTGAAGGTCCTCGGGACTGAGGAGAGACCAAAGGGGAGGGTCCTGAACTGGAAGTGAGCCCCCTGGTAGCAAAAACGGAGCCACTGACGACGGGGTTCCCAAATAGGGATATGGAGATACGCATCCCTGAGATCCAGGGATGCTAGCCAATCCCCCTTCCTGATGCTTTGGCAGATGGATGACACAGTTTCCATTTTGAACTTCTGGGTTCTTACTACCCTGTTCAACCGTTTTAAGTCCAAGACTGCCCGCCAGGAGCCTGACTTCTTTGCCACCAGAAATAGCAGGGAGTACAAACCCAGACTCCGTTGTTTTTGGGGAACCGGCTCTATTGCCCTGATCGTATTGAGTCTCTGCACCTCCTGCATCATGGCCAGGTGTTTCTCTACAGACCCTGATTTTGGAGAGACCATGAAGCCACTTCTTGGGTTCGTTCTGAATTCTATTTGATAACCTCTGATTACACACTCTAGAACCCAGGCATTGGAGACTGACTGACCCCAAACATTTGAGAAACACTGCAGCCTGCCTCCTACCTCTAACACCCCTGAATAGTCATGCTTCCTGCTTTTGGGGACCCTGTGTGAATTCCTTTGCTCTCTGCTTTTCGTGCCAGAAACCCTGGCCCCTGCCATCTCTACGGGGCGCAAAACGTCCAGGCTGCTCAAATCTGTACTGGCCCTGGAATCTTTTGAAAACTCCGAACCCTGTACCATATGCCCCCTGGGGCCCATATCTGGGGCCACGAAAAGAATTCTTTTTGGAGCCCATCTGCTGCAGGTTCTTTTGTTTTGATTTGTCATTGGCATCCACCAACACTTTCTCCAAACAGACCCCAAACAATTTAAAACCCTTATAAGGGGCAGCTGCGAGAAGCTTCTTTGCTGTGGTATCACCCTCCCAAGAACTGAGCCACAGTTTACGCCTGGCCGACATTGAGCTAGCTACGGTTCTGGCTGCCCAAGTCATGGAATCCATTGTAGAGTCCTCTAGGGATGCTGTGGCCAAATTAATGCATGCTGACAGCACCTGTGCCCTTTTATCTGATATATTTGGGTCCTGGGCCTCCTGCAACCAGGCCAGAAGAGCCCTGACCACACAAGATGAAATAAGACTAATTCTTATTCCTGTGGCTGTATACTCTAGGCCCCTGCACAGCGTATTCTCCACAGATCTATCAGTGGAGTCCTTGGGGTAGCAGTCACCCTCAGTAGGGAACACCGTCTGTTTGGCTAGTGAAACTGCTGCCGCATCAACCTTGGTTTTTTTTAGGAGGGGTTCCTTTTTCCTAGACAAAGAGTACAGAGAAGCCTGGGTCTTACTCATTCTCTGACTCTTCTCTGGATGTTTTCATTCATTTAAAATCACTCTCTCAAAAGTCTTGTCCAATGGGAACCCAGAGTCCTTCCCATGCACCGAGAGGATGTAATCACGCTCCTCCTCCTCCTACAAGTCAGAGGACGCATCCTTAGGGGGCTTCTCTACTAGCTGGAGTGTTTTTGCCACCTGTGTCATAAACTCAAACTTAAATTGTAGAGGGAACTGTCTGGCCCCGTCGGAGTCCTATGACGGGCCCTGTGGTCCAGGCTCCTCTATATCCTCCCACTCCTGATCTGAATCATGTTCAGAATCAGAAAACAACGCTGCCTGCGTCTGAGGCCTAGATCTCTTAGGCTGGGGATCCTCTTCACTGTCCCCTTCTGAATGCTGTGGGGAGTTGAGCAACTTTGCTAAAGGTCCCCCCTAGAGGGCACTTGGGAGCCTTGCCTTTTCTCTTGCAAAGACTCTTTCCCGCTCTCACTTCAGAGGGAGGAGGGTCTATTCCCCCCCACGGAGGGCCTGAGGGGCTTTTTCCCGCCCTTGACTTTTAAGCGGGAGAATCCGGGAGAGGGGCATTCCCGCCCCCGAAACTTGTGGAGGGGAGCCGGGGTGGGGGTTGAATGGGGCCCCTGTCTCCTGTACCTCAGAGTTAAGCACTCCAGTGCTACCAAGATTTTTTCCATCCTGGCTGCTATGTCCGCCTCTGGCAGGCGCCCTTCCTGTGGCGACGCTGCTTGTAACGGCCCACCAGCTGCTGCTCCTTCCATGCTGTTTTGGGGAGAGGCTGGTGTTTAAGACGGTCTGGCCCGACCCCCGCCGAGCGGTGTCAGGGCCCTGAGCAGGAGGAGACTTATCAGCCACAAAGGCTCCGCCGAGTCTAACTGCCGGGGATAGGCAGCCGCCTGTATCCCCAGATCCGTTCTGCTCCCCGGTTCCCGGGCACTTTGCGCAGCAACCTGGCGGGCGTGTGCGAGCCGCCCTGTCCCCGAAGAGGGAAGGAACTCGCCGCTACTACTGCCCCGCTTTTAGCGGAGCTCTGATTACAGTCTCCTTTTCTTCTTTAGGTGTCCTGTCGGGAAAAGCTGCGGTTCGCCTCCGACGGCCAAAGGCAGAAGAAAGAACTAGGGGGGCTCACTAATGGATGTGTTAAGTAGTTTTAGCAGTGTGGAGACGTTACTCGGCTTAATTATGGACTGAGAGAGAGATAGAGGGGAGCTCCACGCACGCGCAGAAGGTTTTTTCTTCTTCGGCCTCCTGACAGTCATCCGTAGAGCTACCCAACGGATCACTGACAGGAGACAGAGGGAGAAACAGCTGGGGACCTTTCTATTTCCAGGATTTGGTGTGGCCTGTGAGTGAGGGCAGAGTGGGGGCTGCCCGAATCCACCACCCACCCACCCACCCAGGGGGCTGCCCAATTATTAGGGTCTACACATAAACACGTGAGTGGGGGTTGCACGGAGTGAACCCAGACTCCAACAAGCTATAGTCTTACATCTCCAGTCCCCCTTTCCTTTCTGAAATCAAATCAAACTTCTATTAAGGTCCAGTCTAGAAACAAACAGTTAAAATATTATGCTTGACTCTTTAACGCTGCAGGCCTGCTTTTGGAATTAGTATTCAATTTGAAGCTTAGTGCACAGTATAGCAGTGTAACAAGACGACTACATCATTCAAATTGTAACACTGCTAATTACAGCATCTTCCATCAAAGGAAGTCTTCTCCAAAACCAAGCAGCTTCCCTTCCCCACTACTATTGCGTCTTCATCTATGTTGAAAAGATGGTCTGGCTGTAGGAGTAGTCTGAACTTCCTTCTTAGATATTGCTTCTCATTAAGACTGAAAACTAAGCACCTTAACACACAGCTTTCTATTTCCAAAGACAGATCAGACTAATAATATTTTTCTGAAGTCAGCTTTGCCATGGTCCCCTATATTTCCTATAACCAGCACCAATGCACTCCTAATTCCATATTTTTGATGACTTACCCTTCTATAGTATGGGGAAGGGGAAACACACACGTAAGTCTCCAGGCTGCAGTAATGCAATAATTTGGTCTCCAGTAGCTCATGAAAAGACAGCAACTCCACCCCAGGACTACCATAGCTGAGGTATCATATGGCTGGAGTGAGACTCACTAGTACAGATCTGGGATGGATGCTGTGAAGTGCCCATCACACTGTCCTGCTTAATCAGTTAATTCACTTTTATAAAACCCAAATTAATTTATTTTGCCCAAAGCTATTTTAGGTAGGGCCTGATAATATCTGCATTTCTGTGACTGCTTCATTATTCATGTTAATTGTCACTCTGCCCAATTCCTGCAGAAATATCCCATGGCCACAGAAAACACTAGAACCCAGCATTCAAATCCATCTCCCCCTTGTCCCATCACCAATGCTTCTAATACCTTGACTTCAGTTCCCCAACATCCAAACTGATCCCATGCTCACCTTCCCAGTACCTCCAACTGCCATTGCCCAAGTCCCACCAGGTAGTTCCCCCACACTGCCACGAGCCCTCTCCAACATCTCACACCCTTCCTCAACCCCTACAGTGCACCTCTCATCTAATACCCCTTCTCCCCAATAACCCAGTTGCAACCCCTCTTCCTCCCACATCACCTCAGATGCTGCCAGCCCCCATTTTCATACACACACACACAAACTAAGGTAACAAATTCTGTCACCAAATGGTCATGATTTGCTTAACTTGTATGATTTATTCTGCTTGCATAATTCACAGTGGCCTGACCTAAGGCTACCAGCTCTGTTGTACACCCAACACCCTATTTTAACCAAATAGTATCATTAGGCCTGCCAGCACTTCTGATAGCAAACAAATTCACAGTTTAAAAAATCCTCAACAACAAACTTCACAGCTTTGAAGTTATGAGTCAATATTGGAGTTTTGTACTGAATGTAATAAAACAGTCAACACTACCTGGGTTCTGGCTATAAAAGGGTCCTCCATTCATCTGATTTTGGAGGCTCGTTTGTGAAGTGATGGAGGGAGGACGCCTATACGGCAAAGAGCCTCCTATTGTTGGCGGCGTGTGCCGAGACGCAGGTCTGTTCATGCTGTAAAACTGAACAGGGTGACCTGGTTTGGAAGGAAACAGGTATGAGAGCAATAACAAAAAGTCTAAAGCCAAGCTTTTCATACATAATTCAAGCCATGGACCAAGGATTTACATTTAAAAAAAAAAAAAAAGACAGTAATGAATGGAAGTTAACATTTAGTCAGTTCAGCTGAGCTACTGAATGACTTACAATACTGATAAAAAGAAACAATTCTTGCTCAACCTTCATAGTCCACAGTGTTAGCAAGAGCAAATAAAAGAGGATCAGAAAGGGAAAACATAAGCTTCAAAATGTTAGAATGATAGAATAACGTTTTTCCCAGTAATTAATTTTATATCATGCCTCATGATACATGTATTCAGTACCTTGAGCTGAACTAGCATCTCAATCACAATCCAGTTCTACCCCTTTATATCAGACAGTCAATACCGCATCCCAATTGCTCATAAGGCACCTGGTTAATTCAGCTGGAGGAAACACCTAAATGCTGGGATTATTTTTTTGGGGTGGGGGGAATCAAAAGGTATAAAAGGTTGTGGGGGGGAGGAAAGTGAAACAAGCATGATGTTCCTATATTTTAGGGCATATTTTCACGAAGATGAAATTGTTCCTTACAAAGTACCCTAGGGAAATCTATTACGGAGCATTCGCATAGATCTGAGGTTGCTCTACCTGGCTGAATTTTGGGAGAATTTTCCTTGGACATGCCTGTGCATCATCTCAACATCCTACCCTGGGAATATCATCAACTTCCTTCAGTTTATCCTTTGGGTAACTGTTTCATGTGAGCATTCCCTCAAAGAAATAGTAATTGAATCAACCCTTTAAATGCTACTTTTTACTCAAACCAACATTAACTTTGCAGCATGTATAATTTCTACACCCAGCTAACCTGAGTCCTAGTAAATAAGTGTGTGTATCCCAAACTACACTGAAAAAATCTCCATCAGAAACCTAGTAATTAAACTGGAATCTCATTGTCCTCAGTCTTGATGCTAATCATGAACCAAGAGGGAAGTGATCTCCTGTGTTTACATATAATTAATGTTCTGAAAGGCACTATTGATACTACAAAGTTAACTGGATATTTCAGTAGCATGTGAATCATAGCTTGTTAAAGCTCTTCTTCCACCCCATCCCCGCCCCATCCCCCAAAATTAACAATGTTCTTGTTAAGTCTCAAAATTCAGCGGTTTTTCTCATTTTGGAGAAAATCACAACTCTGTGAAAAATTGTGCTTATTTTCACACATCCTGTTTCTGAAAAGTCATCTGAGCACTTTGATAGCATGAAGGAAAAACATGTTCCTCTTACTATTTTTAACTAAGGGAAGGCAAAGTCTAAACAAAAACGTCAGCTTACTTGCTAAAAAAAATTTCCATTTCAATTTGCTAAACTTCCATTTTCTAAATTTCTTTTCCAATGCTACCACAAGACATTAACTTTCAGCTTCCACTCATTTCTCTTATCAGAAACCCACAAAAATAATTCCTTAAGACGAAATGTATTGCAATATTTTTCCAACACTAATAAACCAAACCCTGGAAATCAATTCTGCCCCTGGCTGATCAATCTCCTTCTCTAAATATGCAAGTAATTTTACACATCTTTATGATTTATCAGCACTAAAATCCATCACAAAGCTCAGATGCTAATGTCTTGGAGCAGAAAATATTTCTAAAAACTAAATTTAATCCCTTAAAATAAACACTGAAAAAATCTAAAATTGAGTCTATGTATATTAACTGTTCAATCTAATACTGTAGCCCCATGATGAGAAACATACAGATTCTGCCACAATCATCTACTGAAAGTAGACATTTAAACCAATTTTGATATTTACAACCTATCTATGAATCGCAAAACACAACATCCAATAAAACAAAAGGCAACACACAAGTCTTGTACTGTATTCAGTAAATACAACGTTACAATGTCAGAAGCTAAGAAAACTGCAGAAAGGCTCTAGTTATAAGCACTAAACAACAAGTCAGTGCACACACTATATTTACCTCTGAAACTAAACTAAACAAAGAGAGCCCTATCACAAAGCCAATCAACAACTTTTGCTAATAAATGTCCATTTTGCTAGGAATTGTTTTAACAATTGATGAAAAAATACTGGTCCAACATGCATTACGTAGATTTTAAAAAATCAGTCATACAACACCTTCATAAAATCCATTCTGGTACAAAGGTTTCCCTTACTAGATGCCAAAATAATTTATCCTACATTCATGTTTCTTCTAGCATTCGTGTTATCCACAAAGCCACAGACATAACATACTGAGTGGTTGCGGGGCTATCACCCTTAGTCTTCCAATCAAACACAAACACAAACACAAACACAAACACAAACACAAACACAAACACAAACACAAACACAAACACAAACACAAACACAAACACAAACACAAACACAAACACAAACACAAACACAAACACAAACACAAACACAAACACAAACACAAACACAAACACAAACACAAACACAAACACACACAGAGACAGAAGAAAGATACAGTCATAAATTAAATAACGCAAAGAATGCCAAACGAACGTAAATGGTGATCACATCTTGGTTCACCTGCCCCTGAAAAAGAGCAGAGACTCACCTGCAGAAGGTGCGGAAGAAACAGCAGGGGGAGTTGGAGAGGTGAAGCCATCAGCAAGGGGCTGGGCTCCTGCAGCAGCATCTGGGGCAGCAGAGGATGGGGCAGTAGCAGGAGTAAGAGGGGCAGGGGCAGGTGCAGAGGTAGCAGGAAGGGGAGAAGTGCCAGCTGAGTTGGCAGGGGCTATGTGAAAAGAGGAGGAAGAGGCGGAGTTAATAAGCGGATCAGGTTAGCAAGGATTAGAAAAAGCTTTGAGTATTTAGTGTTAGATATTCAGTAAATGCTTAATGTTCTAGCAGAAATGAGGGGAGGATGAGAGAAGAATGAAGCTTATGCTGAAGAAAGGGTCGTTCCTATGTATGGAACAAATACGTAACGGGGATGAGAATGTTTACTACTATTTACTTAAGAGATTCCAAAACTCCCTACCAGTATTTATCACTGACACTGCCTATTTTTGAAAAACTTTCTGCTTTGTTTCATTTTCTAATCTGAACTGGAACTATCTTTAGCTAGTGCACAAAATTCTATGTAGAGCAGAGGAAAACTACTGGTTGCCAGTAGCAATTACTGACACAGAAAATTAATATTTTTCAGTACACACATACTAGCTACAGGTTTTTCTTTTTTTTTTCTTGAGGAAAATAAGGTGGGAAACACAGAGATAATGCCCTTCACCAAATGAGCAAAGGGCAAAGGAACAAAATCCTTCTGTCTTCTGTGAACTCAAATGTATTTGTGGTTTTAAATGAATGAGAATGGGTTTGTGAACAGAAATTACCCTACTATTTATTGTGCACAAATCCAACTAGAAAACCTATAAGTATGAACAATTATACATACATATAAGTAAGTAATTGTAAATATGGATATATATGGGTATAACAATAGCTTAAAACAGATTGTAAATCTTTGAAAACAATTCTGGTTTTGGTAACACAGATATTTAACCATACCTCTCCCTATGGATGCCTTGTTAGAATTTCTTTGGGTAACTGGCTCCTTTATGTCTGATAGCATCAAGTTCAAGAAAATTCAAACGTTTTTTTGAAGCCCTGAAGAAGTTTCGAAACGCGTTGGCGAGATCACTGGACTTTTGTAAAGAAGTTCTAACTTAGAACTTTTCTCTATTGCTATGGTGGACTTTACATTTACTTACTTATATGTATAATTGTTCATACGTATAGGTTTTCTAGTTGGATTTATGCACAACAAACAGTAGGGTAATTTCTATTCACAGACCCATTTGTGTTTATATCCTTGTTTGGCTAGTCTGTGGAATAGAGCTTATCTTAAGATGGCTTAAATGAATCTATGATTAGTTACCAAACTAAACCAATAGACAGCACAGTCAAGAGACAGTATTACTATAACAAGGGTAAGATACCAGCATGCTAATAATTTGACTGACGGCATTAAAAATGTTTTTTTAGAAATTTATACCCCTTTGGAAAAGTTGATCCACTCTTTTGACATTTGCAAGATTCAATCTCAATGGTTAAATGAATTCAACAATTAATGCAGAAATAAAGAGAAACAGTCAATTCCCACTTACATGGGTAGACACTTGGAGGAGATGGAGTAGGGACAGCAATAGGAACGCCCACACTTCCACTTCCACTGTTTTCTCGACTGCTGCTCCTACTACTAGGATGGCTCCCTCCACTACTCCCGCTGCTGCTAAAGAAAACAAACATACACAGATATTAACATGCTACACCATACAGAAAATACCTAACAATCCTACAGTAGAACCCTGCTAATTCAAACCATCGGCAGAGACGAAAAACAAATTTGATCAAGGAAAAAAACAATAATCTTCAGACTAGTAATTGGCATTGTTTATCATTCTTCATTACTTGGGTCTACAGTTTTGGAATGCAAAACATCACTAGAATACAATGTACAAAAGTTGCAGTGGCAAACTCTCCCGTTTTGGTACATACGATAAAGTGTGCACATGAGAAGCAGGGCAGGGTATTTTAGCCCTCAGAACTTGAGCATCTCACATCTACAGTAAGTCTACTAGATCGTATAGCAGCTCTGGCTAATATATGCATTTAAAGATATTGGCTTCTTCATTCCAAAGAACAAAATACTAAAGTTTTTACAGAACTGTTTACCACTGTGTTAGTTACCTACCTACACAGCACATACAGAAAATTTCCTCTTAGCAAAAATTTGAGATGTCACAAAATGGGATATTAAGGCTTCATTGCTCTCCCACTATGCAATTTTACTAGCAGAATGCTATCATAAGTAAAATTGTAGACATAATGAACAATGCACAATTTGTGGCACAAAATTCTTGATTTGTGTTCCCTTGCTAATTTCCAATGGTTTCTTCCCCCCATCTCCCCCACCAAACACCACAAATTAGGAAGATCCTACTGTCAGATTTTTAGGCACATCACTGCATCTTGTGTTCATACAAAAAGTGAAATTATGCCAACCACATTTTGTGCAGGAGTAGACTGAATACCTGTATGTGCGATTCCTTTGATTCACAGAAGCTGTCCTAACAGGGCTCTGTTGCGAGGGAGCCATATTACGTGTTGGGCTAGGTACATAATCATTTGGTACCACTGGAGGACGAACTGGTTCCAGTGTGCGATAGGGAGAGTGACGCCTACACAAGAAAAAGTATATTTACTGAAGCAAATTCTGAAGAAACATATTCAAAGATCATTTACTAATGGAAAGGCACAGCAACCTAGAGTAACGCAACAGGTTGACACTTTGCTTTCCATATGTCTGCAAGTATCTGCTTTGGAAGATGGCCAGGGGTGTGAGAAGAGGAGCTTTTTACTCTCTTCAATTCTTTCTCTGTTCAGAAATTGTCTCGCAGATCTTGCTAATCCTAATGTGTAGTTGTGTGACAGCTTGCCTTTTCTCTACAAGATCAGAGTATCTTGCATGCATGCATATATCTTGCACTTCATTTAACACAATACATGCTGTGCTTCAGACAAGCCATTATATAAGCCTGCCCAGCACACTGATACAGTAAGCAGGAAGGCTACTGTCAGTGGACCAAGCCAAATGTGAAACCTTCTGCCCTGCTCCTCCTAGTGTAGAATTTTCAGCTTGCACAAGGGAAAAGCAGAGCAGGAGATTTCACAGGGGGAGGGGGATGGAGAAAAGCTAGGGGCTCCTTCCTGTAGGTCAGGTTGCACTGGGGGCTGCCAGGGCTTGCCTCTCCTCCCATCCTGGCAAGTCAACTCATCCGGCAGCAGCAGTGGTGTCAGCAGCTTCTCCCAGCACTCTCCAGCCAGCTCCTTCTGGCCACTTCCTGGCTTCTCTCGTTCATTTAGTTTTATTTAGCAATTAGCCATTTCCATTCAATTAAACAACTAAAGACAAATATATAATAAAATCCAGTATATTCAATTAAAAAGAAATTCTCTTTTACATAAAGCTAAAGGAAAGAATAATGCAGTACTCTTCAAAACAGAAAGACCTTTAGATTTCAACAGAATCTTCAGTTTTTGTGAGTCTGTGAGAAAAGGTTTCTCCTCAAAGACAGGGTCAACCCATCTGGCTCTCAGACCACTATAAAGTGGGCATTCAAACAGTATATGCTCCAGATGTTCTACCACTTTTAGGTAAGAAGGGCATAATCTATTGTTATAATCAATCCTGGCAAAATGGACTATAGTAACAGATGACTCGAATGTCCGAAAACTAATCATAGTCAGAGTTCTGCATAGGTAAAAGTGCAAAATTGGGGTAAGATAATGTTCCAGACTAAAATCTAACTTTATAGTAGGAAACCATAGTGCTACACACAATGTAGTGTTCCTGGCAATGTTCTCCTGTGCAGCAATATCTAATATCCGTTGTTTAAACTTACTAACAGGCTGCAAAAAGTCAAAAAAAACAACAACCAGGAAATAAAACATTATTAAATAATAAAAAAGATATAGCTTTCCATCATTGGAACTTTTTGCAGCCATAATGATGGAATTGTTTCTTCCAGGGTAGAAAAGGAAGACAGTAGGAATCATATCTACACACTCTGTCCCAGTAACTAAGGGCCCTACGATTAGCCTGACTAGTGATAGAGTGGAGACCAGTTTCTGTACGTAACACAGAAGCTGGAGCGGAATTAGGAACACCTAATATTCCCCTGATAAATTTGTTTTGAACTATTTCCATCTCATTGGTGTAAGAATAGAAACACAATTCCGACGCAAACAAAATTTGAACTTGTGTTTTGGCCTTAAATATTTCAATTACTGATAGAATACTTTGGCTAGCTGACAGTCTATAGCATCTTAAAATCCCAGCAAGAGAAATGTTTGCTTTACCTGGCACCTCCCAGAGTGGCGCAGCCAGATGATGTCATCCAGTTGCACTGCCCTGAGAGGCCATGTGGAACAGGCCACGAAGCGGCCGGAAGGAGCCAGTTGGAGAACACTAGGAGAAGCTGCTGCTGCTGCTGGGTGAGTTGATTTGCTAGGCTGGGGGGGCAAGTCCTGGCAGCGCACACGCACACACACACCCAAAAAAACACAGCCTGGCCTACTCTGCTGGGAGTTGATTTGTCAGACTGAGGGGGGTGGGGGGGGCAAGGCCTGGCAGCTTCCCACACCAACACGGTGAGTGTGTGGAGGGGGGTGGATGACAGGGACCCGCAGAATCGGGTCCTGAGCCTCCCAAATTCCACAGAAGAATCAGGGCCCTGGCTACTGTGCCTAAAGAGGTGTTTCACAAAAATGCCTGCAGATTAAAAATGTGTAGGACTCATTCAGAACTCCATCAGAAGAACCAGGCAGACAGGAGAGAGCGAGCAACGGAGGTACAATTATACTGGGCTTCCAAGCTCATTCTCATCCTCCAAAAACACAAGATTTTTAATTAATTTTACATTAAAATATAAGGCGATAACAGCCAGTCACATGTGTAAATAAAATACCAGTACGATCTCTGGAAATAGATTTCAAAACTTATGATGGGGGAATTGGATTTGGGGTGGGGGCAGCTACCATGATGCACCAACAAAGCCCCAAAATTTCTCTCAATGGGCCTTGAAAGTGTTTTGCCATTCAGTTATTACAGCAGGTCATCTTAGAACAACAACAGGTGAGTTGCTTCAGGTAAGAAGTACAAATTGTCAGAACAGCTCACAAGTTTAGGTACTGCAGGTTACTACAACCTGAAAAGATAAAGAATTCCTTTACAAAAATCTCCAATGGCCTTTCACCATAAAAAATGTAGGACATCCACAGTTTAGGTAGGATGCGTGTAAAAAAGGTGCTTGTTAAGACTTATCCGAACCGCAAAACACATTTTTAGACAATGTTGGGGGCAATAATAAAGATGATGTTTAGTAATTTCTCTTCCCCTCCCACGTTCAAATTCCCTTTGAATACATAAAATAATGGTACTCACCCAATAGTTCCTTTCCCTGACATCGGTGGGCTAGGTGGTTTCTGAGTAGGTGGGGTAGTGCGGGGCAGACCACCCATTTTCATATTCTGTGTACTAACCTGCAGAAGAGATAACGGGAAGAATAATGACCTTTACTAAGCTCAATTTCTTGACAATAATAAAGCAAGATTCCTTTGGAAATTGTTCTTAGTACTAAAGAGGAAGGGAAATGTATAAACAAAAAAATAATCGAGAGGCCATGCACTTCATATGCAATTTCTACTCTGTTAGAGGTCAACAGTTGCACTCAAAGGACTCTTGGCAGTGTGACATTTTCAAGGAATGTATTTGCCTTTAGACCATCACACAAACTTTAGATCACCAGTGGAGCAAATCATGTATCTATTCCAATTAGAAGGGTAACTTAAAAGCAGTTTTCACCTGTTAGATAAAAGCACGCATTTCTGGTTAACCTACCGAAATGCTAATTATCCCACCTGTTTTTACTGTGGGTCTCAGACTTGCAAAACGGCCTTGTAAATCATTTAGTAAAATTTCAGAAGCATCTATTTATTTTCCATCCCTTATATAGTTTACAGTAATGGTAATAATAATTTATAACTATATATTTAGAATATATAGTTTGATATTTAACAGTTTAATCCCTAAGAAAATATGGAAGAAAAAAGACGTGTCTACTTGCTGACATGATCTCCCTTTTTCTTATTCTTCTAAATTTGATAGAAGCTAGAAGTCTAAGTTATTAATATTTTACTGCTTCATGTTCATCGTCAGGGTAGATTGATCTCGGAATCATTTTCGTTATTACTACTTACACCTGGATTCATTATACTAACACTGCACAACCACTGACTATCAATAGGAACAGCCAAGAGACAGATAGTGAGGAAATTTATTACAGGACAGCTGTATCAAATATGTCTTTTTTATGCTTTGTCTTCAACACTATTCTGTTTTTACATAAATATATCAAATAATTCACATAAACAAACATGTTTTAAAATTTTATAAAATTTTACTCCAATTATTTTAAACCAGGGCACAAAAGCGGCAGGTGCCTGGAAGCCATTGTCCGGCAGCTTCGGCCGTATCTCTCAGACTCCGACCTCGACACTGTCATCCATGCCTCCATCACTTCGAGGCTGGATTACTGCAACGCGCTCTACGTGGGGCTGCCCGAGAAGCTGATCCGGAGGCTGCAGCTAGTGCAGAATGCTGCGGCCCGTCTCTTTACGGGGGCGGGTCGCAGGGAGCACATGACACCAGTGCACTGGCTGCCTATAAGGCACTGGGTTAGGTTCAAGGTGCTGTTTTTAACCTTTAAAGCCCTTCACGGCCTAGGTCCTGCTTATCTGCAGGACCGCCTCACTCCTCATGTGCCCGTGCAACCCTTGAGATTGTCCATGGTAGCCTTTTTGGAGGTTCCCCGGGCAAGGCAGGTGGCCACTGATGTTAGATCTTTTTTGGTGGCCGCCCCTGTGCTGTGGAATTTGCTCCCAGAGGAGGCTCGGTTGGCTCCCACTCTCCTGCTATTTCGGCGTGTATGTAAGACCTGGCTGTTCCATCAGGCTTTGGGCAAGGGGGTGGGGAAAGAGGGTTTTTTCTTTTCCCCGCATATTGTATTTTTTAATTGTTTCCAAAAAAAATTATTGATTATTGTTGTTTGCCACCTCGGGCTGCCCTGTGGACAGGAGGGGCGGGATATAAATTTTACATAAATAAATTAAAAATAAATTGTTGCTCAAAAAACTGAGGCTGGCAACTGGTTCAGGGGTGTAGTAGGGCAAAAACGGTTTAAGATCAGGATAAAGTCTGGCAACTGAATTATAATTTTTTTGGCCCCCATAGTTCGATCTGAAATTTCATGCCCTGTTTTAAACACCCTTTCTACTTTCTTTTCTAATACATCATCCTGTTTCACACAAGGTGGATAATGTTTTCCACAAATAAACTTCCAAACAATCTCCAATATCTGTATGCCCTATTCATAAAAGCCAAGTGATCCAGTTATTAGTGATGCTTAGAAACACTTAAAGGCAAATGACACCATTATAATTTGAAAATAAAATCACTTCAAAAGGCAAGCAGGACTTTTGCTCTTGTTGCTATTTAAATAATGGAGCAGATTCTTGTAGCGGTTAATATGCTGTATTCCAACAATCTGAAACTTGACTCCCTTGCCCTAATTCACAATTGCATAAGACTAGTTTAGGAGTAGTTCATAGCAATGTTACAATTTTTGCCACAGTGAAAATCACAAATGTTCAGAATAGTTTTACAAGCAAATGCTGGAAATGTATTTATTCAGGTGCCTTCAAAAGTGTATATAAGTCCTTTAAGACAACTTTAAGCAACATGAAATCTAAAGTTACTTAAGTGAGGAGCTAGGTAAGCACTGAACTACATCAACTTGAGGGAGCGAGGGAAAGAACATATAACAAAAGAAAAGAAAGCTGCATTTTATGCTATACACGGAACACTAAAAATATGCCAAAAGTTGGAATGTTACTTTTTTCTCCAAAGTTGCAGCATCTCCACTTTCACCAGACTTTTTTGAGCAGTCTAAAATAAACATCTTAGTTCCTAGACTTTGACACTTTGGAACATCTTAGCCTCAAGGGGTGAGTTTTCCAAAAGCACTCTGGTCATAGCAGAGGCAGATGTTTTTCAAACTACTCCTTTAGATGGTTTTAACTACTTCCACAAGCATATGGCTACTTTACTGCTATTTAACATATATCAGTTAATTCTAATTTAGTTTGTGGGGTTTTTTAAGCTTACATGATTACCTTCAATCATGTATGAGGATTCACCCCACCCCAAGAAAGCTAGTTGCTGCATAGACAGATAAAACAGTCGCAAAGAACAGTTAGAAAGAATGACATGGTGGGACAAAACAGATTAAGGGGAAGAATCTGGCTAGGAAGATGGTAATATAAAGTTTACAATGGCAATCCTCTTTGCCACTTTCCCAAGCAACACGGAACTCCAATGAATGCTAGCATCCTCTCTCAACATCACTGATGAATGACTTTTGCACAAGACAAATGATAAAGAGCTTTAGAAAATGTGAATTAAACTGTGTAATTTTTTTAAAACTCAACCAATTTAAATAGAGTGTAGCATACACAAATGAGACACATCCTTAAAGGAGACTAAAATGGAAGAGGAAAATCCACCACAGCAAGGTTTACATTTATTAAGACTCCCCATGTGACGCCTCTGAAGCTGAAATGTTGAAAGAAGAAATTTAACATGGCTGCATTACTAATCACATTTAAAATTAGTTGTTACTCCGCTTTTTCTGAAGAGCCTCGACTCTGGCTTAAGGGGCATGTCAGAAAAAGCAACAGGAATAAACTACTACAGCGATTCTGATGGAAAAGAAATGACCTCTACCATGGCTGAGGCAATACTATGCAAGCTAGGAAAGATTTCCAGATTGTCTTAAAAAAGGAGAAACAGACTGACTAGGCAAAACGAGGAACTACACCAGCAATTACATTAGCTGGCATACAAGTCAGATTACTTTACACAAGAAAAATGCAATTTCCAAGCCTATTTCCCTAGTTCCTGTAAGGATTTTCAGTGCCAGAAGTAGAGAAAAAAATTCATTCCCTTGCACATCTCTGCTGTCTGACCTACTCATGTTTGTGCTTTCTCCATTTCATAATGATAGCAACACAAATCTTCAATCCTCAACATTTAGAGTGACACACACTGAAAAGGTTTTTTTTTTCTTGAAACAAGCAGCAATCAAAAGAGAATTGGAAATAACTGGCATTCATAAGATTTTTTTTAAACCATGTATCTAGTAGAATAACTATAATTTGAGAATTCAGATATATTGCTTCCTGAAAGTTGCACCTAAAATGTATGCTATTCAGAAACCAAGTATTTTATATCTATTGCAAATCCCTGCAAAATCCAGCTGGCCCATTGATATCACTTATCTGTTGTATTGTCTATAATACCCTGCTTTTGATCCCTGTTCTGGCTCTCCCTGTTCCACCACTTTCAAGTTCAAACGTCTAGTCCCTTAAGTCCCAAACCAATCTTTTATTACACAAAGAAAGCTGCCCAGTTCTTTCTACATTAAGGAACTTTTAGAAGAACATGCCTTGTTTACTAGCACCTCAAATTATATACAACCATAATCACTTCTAATAAATCTGCCTCCAAATCTTCCTGAAACCAAAAGGTGAAAAACGCTAACCACAATATAACTCCAGCCAAAGAGAAACAATGAGTCACAGGATTTAATTTACGTTCAACTAACATACAAACTCTAGAGGCACCTGGAGCACAGCAAGAGCATGAGGCTCCCAGGAAATAAGTACTATATAAATATTTTTAAGTGGTCTGCAAAGGAAAATGAAGGAAAATCCACAATCTCTCTTGACACCTCTCTGATCGATTGATCTTACAAGATTGTTCAAAACAAGGTAAACTCACCCCAAAGGGTACAGCACCTGCATTCTAGAGAGAAAACTACCTCAAAGAACAGGAATAACTTAACCTGGATTAAATACAGGTACTATGGGGTAACTGCCAAATTAGCCTAAAGTAAACTGCGTTATAAATCGGTGTGGGGAACCTCCAGCCTGTGAGCAAAATCCAGCCCACGCTGTTTGTTATTGAGTCCTTTTCCAACTTCTGGATCTGGCCCATGGATCCAGTCGCTACCCTCAAGCACTGGAACTGTAAACTCAGGGTAAGGGAGAGGAAATGAGGGCATGCACACAGGGAACGCATGATCTGGACTCTCCCCTTGTAACACACCCTCACCACTCCCAATTCCTATCCAGCCCATGGAGATTTCACTAATTTTCAAAGTGGCCTGCAAAGGGGTAAAGGTTCTTCAATGCTGTAAAATACTCTGGCAGTTCCTCAGCATAACTGTCTCATGAACAAACCTAAAGACTATTGAGACAATCCAGCGGCCTGCTTACATCGACCCTGGTGTGCGGCGCACAGCCAGAACGCACACGCTCAGATGTGAGCGCAGTGCCCCTCATGCAGCACAGCCACGTGGGGTGAGTCACATAGGCCGGGACTGCACGTTTACCTGTGCGGCTGTGCTGCGTGCGGGGCACCGTGTGCGCGTCTCAGTAAACGCATTTTGCCTGCGCACCGTGCGTCGGGGTTGGCGTAAGCAGGCTGCTGGATTGTCCCCTATGATTACAACTACAACAGCAAGTGTAAAGCACAGTTTGGGTAAATATTTTCTCATGGCAGCTGCCTTAAATGAACTCCAAAATTTCTCAGCTTCACCAGTTCAAACCTATAATGTGGGTTTCTATGAAAAAGATATTTTCCTGAACAATTAGGTACACAGATGTGTTACACAGTTCATTCTAATGCATTTCCTAGCATCTTATTATCTGATGGGTCAAAAGCACCTCCAGTAGCACAAAATGTATTTTGTATTCAAAATACATACAGAATACACGCCAACCACATCATTTCTCTGGCTTGTATTCAGATATCACATCGGGAACTACTGCCTATGGATTCTGAGAATTAACAATGAGATCTTTCTTAAAACAACGATTCCATTGGGTTATAACCCTAGTGAGCCTCAGTTTAGAACACTTCTTCAAATTTAAATAAGAATGTTCTTCAGGACCACCTGACAGGAGAGCAGCTCTCCGACAGCATACGACAGATCTACAGCTGGAGAGAGATTTCCCCACATTTCTCTCAATTGGGGGGAGAAGGACTTTTTTTTTTTATATGGCATTCAAAGAAAGCCAGTGAGATCCCAAGCCATTTTGATCCTCTAGGAATTTACCTCTGATATTTTAAATACATACCTACGGTCCTGAAACATTTTTAAATTTAAGATCGGCCAATCCATGAGTGAAAATCAACTTCCCTCCATGTCAGTTTTCTTTATAAATGCCAGTGAAAATTATATTTGTCAACATGGACCGTTACTTTGTTTACTCCTCTTGAGCCCTGTTCATCCATTTCCATTCCCCTACACACCACAGAAATAATAAGCACACAGTTAACTGACCAATCATGAAACTGGGAGTCATAAACCTGCAAGTTCTAATCCTGACTTCGAATTTCTGTGTGAGCTCAGAAGAGTCAGTTTATTTCTCAGTATTCCCATTTCTCAGTATTCCCATTAGTAACGTGAGGGCAGTATCTACCCCACATAGGAGAGGTTGTGAAAATTAGTTTGTTTATAAATGCTAAGGGAACTGTTATGAACTCTGCCTCCACAAAGCAGGATACAGTTGCAATTCAATGCAATTTACACTGAAACAGGAGTGTGGAAGGCCACTTTAACACTCTTGACAACCTCAAATCTCTTCACACCCTCAGATTCTGCGGCTCAGTTCTCAACTGGTTCTCTTCCTATTTCTCTAACCACTCATTCAATTAATCTCTTGATGATAATTCCTCCCCTTCACCTCTTGGAATGTCCCACGGCTCTGTCCTCTGCTCACTTTACACTCTATCTGAACAAACTCAGTGTCTCAACTTTCACTCTCACCCTGCCTACTACAACTTTGTTCTTACTGGCTCTCTCCACTCTCACCTTGACCCTTTCACTTCTGTTCAACATTCCACTGCCAAGGTCATCCAACTCACCTGCCTGATTATGCTCAACCCTTCCTCTGCGCCCCACCCCCCTTTTTTGTTTCCACCTCCTTCAGGGCTCTCCATGGTCTTGTTACTCCCTATCTTCTGCCCTCAATTCCCAATACATTCCCACCTAAAACTTCGCTCCCCTTCTGCCAGCACCACTATACTGCCTTATCATTCAGAATCCTCCTCTTGTAGCTAAGCAAAGTCATGTGCACCTGTGACTTCTCAGCTTCATTAGTGTATCCCATCCTTGTCACTCCCTTTGTTCAATTCCCTCTCTTCTCCATCCTGGATTGGAAACACCTTGGGTCATGGACCTATTTCCAAACACGATTGTCTAGTGCAAGGTACATTACTGGCACTATATGAACAATTATAATTTTTGTTTTACTTTGAGCTAGCTTGAAAGCAAAAAAATACTTGCTTTTTGGAAAATTATACAGAAAAAATATCTCTCTTTCTGAAAGGCAAGAAAATAGAGGGTGTACCATAACTAACACTGAAAAGGACCTGACCATTTTTATCTACACCGACGTGTAGATAACAGTACTTTTAGGATGGTCTTTTATGAAAATTGTGTCAGAGGAAAACACGGGGGGGGGGGGGAGGGGAATGTAAGATTTATCAGCTAGTGGTGGTTGGGTTTTTTTAAATCACTTTGGCAAAGTTATCTCATCAAACACAGGACAGAATATTTCTCTTTGTGAAATACAGTGTTAAAAATGTATTAACTTGCAACTATTAAATAAAATCAAGAATGGTAGCAGACCTTCTGAAAATGAAATAAGTTGCTTATGAAGCATGGTAGCGAATATTCTGAAAATGAAATAAGTTACCTACTGAAAGCCATAGATTTTAGTGGACTGGGAGTGAACAGAAAGGGCAGTTATGAAATTCTTCTAAAAGTTATTTTAGTGCCTTTTGAATTAATATGCTGCTAACTACATAAATATATATGAGGATGAGGATGATTTTATATCCCCCTATATCTCCGAAGGCTCAGGGCAGCTCACAACAATAAAAAGCATAGTAAAGTCAAACAAAACACAAATGAATCACTTGTATGAAAACATCAAACCCCAAACCCTTAACTGTCATCTCTCACTAAGGCCTGGGTCACCTTCACATGCACGCCCAAACTCATACGCCTTGTTTTCGGGGAGGTGGGGGGGTGATTATCCTCAAACACCTCTCCCTCTACTACCCCTATAATATAGTTAAATAAACCACAAATACAAACACACACTTATAAAACTCCCATATAATCCATCATAACATAAAATTAATCTACCATAATAAAACAATCTAATATTTATAATCTGTAGTTTAATATAATTCATAATCTGTAGTTTAATATAATTCATAATGTAATATTTAATATAACCATCCTCTAAAGTTTCCACCCTATCACTAACAGGTAAACAAAACCCCATTTCCTCTACCCACTCCCACGCAAGGAACCATACCGGGGGGGGAGGGGGGACATGACATTCTTAACCATCCCCAGCATCCCATACCCAACATTCCCTCCCCGCCACACACAGTAGCTCCCCCCACTCCTTAAAACATTCACGGTAAATGTGGTATGAGTAAAGTATACATGATTTACATCAAGACTTTCTTTTAAAAAAAAAAAAAAAGAAGAAGATATTTGAAGTTGAGACCATCTTTAGGTTTGGAAATGTTAAAAATGCCTAGCAACTTCTTCCATAGGGACAACATTGAGACACGACACTTTCAACCAAGATATTCAGGAACGTAAAAGGTGTTTGGTTTTAGTTTCCCTCAAACATTAAAATTAACTGTTCAATATTGCAAGCCTATCTCAAACTAAGAATTTTAAGTGATAATACCTTTACATTCATTTCTCTCATAGAACTCAATGTAAAGTTCAATGTTAAGAAAACTTGAAATGATATGAAATTATTCTTATTACCCCTAAACCAATTTAGAATTAGGTTACTGAGTATGCAGTGAGTGCCCATTAAATTGAATGTAAATACATTTAATTCTGCTTCTATAATTAGTTTTAAATGTTTTAATCTTTCTGGCACTTTTTGCAAGTGCTTGATCCTGCAAACACTCAGATATCCCTAATTAATGCACCATTAATGTGCCATTCTTTTAAATAAATGGTATACTGAAAGCAATCTGAGTTTTTCTAAGTGCTGTCAATGTTTTGTATAGTGATAGTATCAAGTGTGAAAAAACCTCTGTACACGTTTTGCTTTGCCGAATGATACATAAAGATGTTAAAATAAAAGTGAACTGCACATGTCTAAAAGTAATTGATGCTGCAACTTTTGAAAAACAGTAATACAATTTTTATTTTCATTTTGCAATACAGCTTGTTCATTCATTGAGAAAGTTTACATTGATATTGGTCAAAGTGAATCATTAATCATACCGCATATAGGATAAAAAGAATATTACACAGGGGGAGGTTACAATTTGGCTAACTACGCAACTCTGTTTTTTATATTACTATACAATGTAAACTGCAAGTTCGCCCTTGATAATGAATACCTAGCTACATTAAAACAAGCCAGCATCTATTATAGACTTACTTGCATGAATTAATGCTTAGCTACATGAAATTCATCCATTTAAATGTCCACCTACATACTGAAATAGAAGGAATAGTCCATAGGAAGGGAGAGAATACGGTTTACAAATTTTCAAAAGACAGCAATGTCCTAGTTTCAGCTCTCTCCCCGTGTGTAATAGTCTCTGTGAAAAATAAGAATGGAAATCCAGCCCCGGGGTTTCTTACCTTAAATCTAAGCAACCACTTAATGCATAAATGGAGCAAATAAAAGAGGTAAGGAAAAAAAGCATTGAAAGGTTAGTTGGAACTTCAGGATATGAAGAGAAAGGAAAAAAAGAAAAAAGTTAAGCATTCAGCATCAACAAAAGTATCAGTAGATCATAGACAGAGTGGTTAAAGCAGAATGCGTCATGAACAAAAGATTTTCAAGATGAAACTTAATAAAGACACTGATTAATAGACTGTTCTTTAGACATACTTTGGAATTAAGGAGGTTAACAGTCACTCCCCAATGTTTGCAGAACTATACATGACGTACAGTTCTACGGCAATGTTTTAAACAGTGCTTACGCTTCAACAGGCTGACTCTCCATAGCAGAAGTGTTGGGTTCTAAGTGGACTACTGGAAACTAGTATATAATAAGTGGACTACTGGAAACTAGTATATAAACTTTAAGACTTCATATATACTAGTTTTCAATAAGAATTCATATGATGCTGAGGAAAACACAGACCTAATTAATTCTTATTTATTCATTAATTTGCATGTTTATTCCACCCTTCCCTTAAGGCTCAGGGCAGAGTATCTAAACTGTTTGTGATACTTTTCTCCTTGCTAACAACGAAGGGCCAAAATTTCGAATGGCAATCAAAAGTTAATGCTCTATAAAATACGGTAAGAATAAGTCCAAGAGATTAATGCATTTAGCGGAGTTTAATCGTGCTACAGTGGAGAACAAGAGTTCTCTCTTACTGTGTTCTAAAATAATCTCATTAATTCAAAATTATCATAAAACCAATAGGAATGACAATTTACTTATGTGCACCGCATATTAATACCTTCATCATTAACTGTAAGGAAATCTACTGATGTGCATACATTCTAAAACAGCAGATTTTAATATAGCTAACTGACTACCTAATGCATTTTCCTGGGAAAATATTTTACACAGAAATTTCCTGAAAAAACAGTAATTGCCTGCCTTTACCAGGTTACGTGTAGAAAATGAAATAGCAAATACTTCTAGTAGAGACCAGGAGAAAATAACTTTATTGGACAAACATAACATTCAATAGCACTTGAATTGAATACTGTTTTTTTAAAAGATCTTTAAAGAATGCTTTGATGTTTATTTTATTTTTAATCTCAGAGCAAATTGGTTGCGTTCATTACATAACTCCTCTTTTCGGCACCAATGTAACACCAGGCTTTTCCGCCTGGCTTTTTGGTGAGGGAGATGGGTAAGGTGAGGAGGGGGGCTAGAGAGGGGAGATTTTGTGTGTTGTCTACTCCACCACTGATTTTATAATATTTTGAATTTATTATTATTGATTTTATTATATTTTGTATTTTAAATGATATTTGTTAGCTGCTCCAAGCTGCTTCCAGCAGGAGGCGGCGTGATATAAATGATTAAAAATAAGTTAAATAAATAAATAAAATGAAACAATAAATAAATAAGCAAACAAACATTGCAGTAGGTAATTCAGTAGTGACAAATAAGTCAACAAATGTCTTCGCAGTCTCAAATTTATTTATTAATTTATTTAGGGGAAATGGATTCAAAGCAACATGGTACTTTTGCTTTAAAGCTTCTGCTGTGAGCAGAAAGGTACTTCTGCTGTGAGCAGAAGAGGTGGGGTATAAATATTTGATAAATAAATTATTATTAATGAATCAGTTTCATAATTTTCTTTCTTTCAGACTGTTGTGCTGACACTTCTTTAGCCATACAGTTTTGAGCAGCATTATTCAGCAACAAATTTACATTTTCCAAGATTATTTTTGGATTTGTAATCTGGGTTTGAAAAAAGCACACTCTAATTTGCACATGCCATTGCTATAACTGTAGATGCCAAACTAGAATTTATGCAGACCGCTATGCTTCCAACTATACTTACATTTAGTACCAAGTTAGATCATGCAATTATACTAGCTTACATGCAAAGTCAGGTCCTGAAAATTCTATTTCTTCCAAGGATCTATTACTGGCTGATCCAGAGACTTGGGGACTGAGATTAGATTTAAACATTCCAATTTGGGGCTGTGATTCACCTCCACAGCTACTAAAATTCAGGCTTACCATGCAAATGTCAAAGTCTGTATCTTGGAGGAGGCAATCAAGAGTAAAGGCTACATGTTACACCAATACTCCCTTCAAATGAGTCATAAAGTAGCATTAGTAGTGTTATACGTGGGTCAGTCAAGGCATTTTGTGGCAGGCAGGGAACGGAGAGAGGGTTTATATCCTTTCAATACTCAGGTGAACTTTGACAACTGATTCATAGGAAAGTAATAGCACAAGAGTTTTCCAAGTAAAAACCATTCAGCAAAGTCTCAAAAGACGAGCTTTATGGTCACAAATACCCAGAAGCAGGGGTAAAAATGGTCTGCAAAGTTAAAAAGAATGGGGAAGGGATCCACTGAAGTCCATCTAGACTAGACAGAAAAGAATCCATGCTACTAATGCAAAGAAAGGGGAGGCACCACTGTGGAGATTTTCATATTATGAACCTGTATAGGAAGCATTTGTAATATATTTGTTAATGCAACAGTTTTACGTCATCACCTACCTTCACTCCATGTCCAATATCATCTAGTATTGTATAATCAATAGGTTTTCTAATGTAACGAACAGGCCGCTCCAGGTTGGCCGGTGCAATGATTTTGTGGGTTCTTGAGGTGTTTTTGTTTGTAGTCAAAATGCCAATTTCTCTTCTAGCCACCTTCTCTTTGTGTATGTCCACGGTCTGCAAAAGACAAAGAGTTTATCAATAATGTTGACTGGCTAGATACGCATTTGGAATTAAGAAAATCATTTGTGCTTCATGATTTTATGTGTTTCTACGTGTTATGATAGCTATATCACCATATTTGTTTTGCTGAGTAAGAACTGCTTGCACTCTCTTTGTTTTAATTACCACTAGGATTTACCACCTTCAATTGCTGCTTATAAATAAGAACCTGTAGGCCTTCTTGTTAAAAATAGTAAAAAATTGGCAAAGCAGACAAACTGAAGGAAACATATACCCCAATCCTCTTGGGTTAACAATAATCAAGAAAAGTCTTTGGTACAACACAACCATGAGAACTTCATATACCTTCCAGGCAACTTTACAGACACTTACAGTATGGTATAGGTGGTATCGTATCTCAGTATCCTTTATCCCTGAAAATGATTTCTTCCAGGAATTTGGGATTACTTCTCTCCCTGTACACCTTCCAGGATATTTTAACTCAACTGCTTTTTCTCCTCCCCAGAATTCTCTTGCTACCTTTAAATCTACTGCCTTAACCCTACTCCTCTAATGAAATCATATTATTATTATTATTATTAATAATAATATAGCATCAGTGGTGTACCTGGCACATGTACAATGATTAGTTATAGACAAGTCCATACCCCAAAGTATTTACAATCTAAAAAAAGACAAGGGAGAGACAAGGAGGAGGTGAACATCTGGAGAGACAAGGATACATTCATGAGACAGAGAAAATGCAGGTGCACATACTTAACTTAGTTACAGGGAAGAGAGTCTGAGGGAGGGAGGGAAAGAGGGATGAGAATGCAATTTCACTCATAATAAGCCTTTTGATTCATGACTAGGAAAAGCCTGACGGAAGAGGTAGGTTTTCAGGAGGGATCTTAAAGTTGGGAGGGAGGGAGCAGATTGAACGTATCCAGGGAGGGAGTTCCAGACATGGGGGGCAACAAGAAAAGGAACAAAGGCGTTTAGAGGAGCAGAGTCGTCGCAAACAGGAGAGGGTGGAGGCAGAGGAGGAGCAAAGCTCCCAGGCAGGAACGTGACAGGATACAAGAGTGGAGAGATATGGGGGAGCAAGGCCATGAAGAGCCTTGAAGGTGAAGACCAGGAGCTTGTGCTGAATGCATTCATGTAGAGGGAGCCAGTGTAGGGCAGAGAGGAGGGGATGAATGTGGTCAAAGCGATAGGCAAGCTGGATGACCTTGGCAGCAGAGCACTGAACGAAGATGAGGGAGGTGAGATCAAAGCAGGGGAAACCGGTAAGGAGAAGGTTGCAGTAGTCAAGACGAGAGATGACCAGAGCGTGGACTAGGGGTTTGGCAGTGGCAACCGTGAGGCAGGGCCGGATTTTAGCAATATTATACAGGGCAAAGCAGCAGGATTTGGCAACAGCCTGGATCCGAGGTGTAAAGGAGAGGGAGAAGTCAAAAATAAATCCCAGGCTATGGGATTGCCATATTAAGCTTGAGTTGGTGGAGAAACATCCAAGCAGATATGTCAGAGAGACAGGCAGCGATATGAGACTGGATGGAGGAGGAGAGTATAGAGTTGTGTGTCATCAGCATACACGTGGTACTGGAAGCCATGAGATTCAATGAGTTTACCCAGAGAAAGAGTGTAAAGGGAGAAGAGAAGAAGGCCCCGGACAGAGTTTCAGGGAACTCCCACAGAGAGGGGAAGCAACATAGAAGAGGTACCAGCAAGAAAAATGTTGGAGGATCAGTTTGAGAGATACAAAGAGAACCAGTCCCAAAAACCCAGGGAATGTAGTGAATCCAGGAGGCAGCCATGTTTGACAGTATCAAAGGCAGCAGAGAGATTGAGGAGCACAAGAACAGCATAGATGCCCTTAGACTTAGCTAAGAGAAGGTCATCGGTGATTTTGGCGAGGGCAGTCTCAGTCGAAGTATCACATCATACCTCCCTTCTATGACCCTTTAATCTACCCAATTTAACATTCCTTATCTTATAGGCTCAGCATTTCACCACAGTCCTAATTCCAAACAAAGAAATTTTCCTTGCAAAAATGGAGAAGGGATAATAGAATTTATCCTCTGTGAATATTGAAGTGGGCTTGGGAGTTGCTATGTTTGAAAATACACTTGTGAAAACAAACCCTGATTAAGGCATTTTCAACAGAGCTGCTTTTAGCCACATTTCAATTAATTGTATTATATACAAATATATTCAATGAGGGTACACTAATGTCATCATAACAGAGGCATTACGTGAAAACAATGGACAAGACATGCGTGTCTACTATTATCAATGCAGCAAAGTACACAGTTTGAGACCAAGTATATTCAGGGCTGGCAGGTTAAAATGTTTTACTCATGAACACATTTCATACAGAAATCCAATGTTTATAAATCCAGTATGTTCATGAACATGAGTTACACCCTTGAAAGTCATGACACTAGCTGCGTTTTTGTTTTTTTTAAATTCCAACATGAGGATTTTGTCCTCAATGGACTATAAGAGCATGCATCGTTTCATTTAATGTTTCCCTTTACAGAGACTTTGAAAGGCTGTGTTGTATACTACCAAATGATTTGTTCTCAAGACTCATTCCAGAATGTATGATTTTACATATTTAAACTAGGTTTTTACTTGCATCCCTCTGTCCATCAATTTTCTTCTGCACTGCAAAGTTTACATAGATATGTCAAGTCACTTTTCTGTCAGCATCAGAAGAACTAATGTCAAACTCCTCGGGAGATCCTTACTGTTAAGTTCAATGAATGCAAAGTTTGTAGTAGTAGTAGTAATAACAACAACAACAATAGCCACCTTTATTTTTATATAGTGCCCCCCGCCATAACACCTAAGTGCTTTACACAACAATTTAACACAACTTTTAATTCTCACAATCCTGTAAGGTAGGTCAGGCAGATTTAATTTAATTTAATTAATTTAACTTCAATTAAAATTAATTTTAATTTAATTGATTTATTTTAATTTAATTGTAATGCATTGAATTTCAATAGAATGTATGTGAGGTAAGTACGGCTGATATAATTTAATTTATTTAAATTTTTATTAACTTTATGTTTTAAATCATTAAAATTAAACTAATTAATTTTAATTTAATTTACTTAACTGAATTGAATTGTAATGCATTGATTTTCAATAGAATGTATGTGAGGTGAGTATGGCTGATTTAATTTAATTCAATTGATTTAAGTTCATTAATTTTATTAATTTTTTTAATAATTAAAATTAAATATTAATTTAATGTAACTGATTTAATTTAATTGGAATGCACTGAATTCCAATAGGATGACAATCAAGTCTCTAATTCAATATAAATTCTACATTTAAAATACAGCTAAGGGCTTGTTTACACAAAAAGGCTACCCTACAGTTACTCTGGGGTAATTGTGTAGCTTGAACTTTGCACCATTTAGATGACACAAATCACATGACGTGCCTGTAATGGGTAAGTGTGCAGTACCTGGACCGGAAGGTAGGGGCAGCCCCGGTTCAAGTCCCACCTTGCCCAGAAACTCACTGGGTGACCTTGGGCCAGTCACAATATTCTCACAGCCTAACCTACCTCACAGGGATGTTTTGAGGTTTAAAAAGTGTGTGGGTTTAGTTCTATGTGAAGTGCTCTGAGTGCCATGGCAGGGGAGGTGCTATATAAAAAATTATTATTAATTATTATTATTATTATTATTATTCCAATATAAAGAGCCTTTGATCTACCAGGAGTTCTTTACCCCCAGGTCATCCCAGAGGCAAGATGTTCCCAGGAACCACTCCACCTTTGTACAACTGTGGATTAGCACTGTACCCAGATCTAGTGGAGAATCATGAAGGTTCCACAGTAAATTGTCCAATGATATCATGACTGAAAGCACTCTGAGGTAATGGCATCATTTCATGTGAAAATGGTTCATGAATAGCATCTACCTTTATTCTAGCTGAATAAAAGGGGTTATTAAACCTCAGGTTTTAGGATTATATGTAATTTAATCACAAGATAAGGAGAGAAAAGCAGTTTGTATCCCAGGGCAAAGAGTTATGCCTTTCAGGATGCCTCATAGGATTCAGATTCCCTTATCTGAAACATGCAACAGAGACTACTGACAAGTTGCCACATCAAAACAGAACAGTCCATCTAACATGGCAGCCTGTGTAAAAAGCTTAAATTAAAAACAGTAAGTATATGTGTAAAGGCAAAAATATCCCATGAACTACTGTATCCACAACAAATGAGTTACTGTTACCTTAAAAACCAATTCTTCTTTTGCTCCACATCATAAAGAATGGAGTCTGAGTCAGATAAGCAAATCCTTAGAATGCTGTCTGTATCTGCTACAAGATCTCAGTGAAAAATAAAAGTAAAAAAATCTCACTTGTGAAATGTGGTTGATTGAAGATTCCATGCGCCGAAGCTGAGATGCCTGGATATCCAGCATTTGGAGGACATTGTTGGCCAAAGTGTTGATCAGATAGGCTACACTTGCTAAGGATTGAGTTGTGTAGGCTTTGGTTTCTTCTAGGGCTCTCTGCTTATCTGCTGACTAAAAACAAAGGTAGTTGAGTTTACTAAACATGTTAACAGGTATACAACAGATTGCTAAGGAATTATCTTCAGGGAATAATAAAGGTCCAGCGTTTGGGGATGCATATCACTTCCACCAAGGCCTCTCAGTAAATGTGCACATTTCCACACCCGCGTGCTCATGCACACACACGAAGGGTGTTTTTAAATGAGACACTACCACAGATGGTGACCCATCAACCACCCACCCGACTGCTCGTTTGAAGGTGGCGTGGGTGAATGTGTGCTCCCATTACCCACAAAGCACCCACTGACAGGGATCTGTCAAAAGCGCCATGCGGGGAAGCCAAAAAGGTGCGTGGGGACAGGTGCCCAAGCATCCTCTGCTCATATAAACCGGGGCACCCACCCACACCAGCAGACAGGCTGCAGCACTCTGCCTGCCTAATCCCACCCACACTCCTCCTGGGAGCTCTTAAAGGACACGTGCGCGACGGTTCAAAGCACAACAAACCCCTCTCACAACACACAAGAGGACAGGACCAACACCATGGAGGACAGGAGCTCAAACAGCAGCATCCTATATGCCTTGCCCAGTATGTGCCTCTGCTCCGTTGTTGCTCAGGACTGGCAGTGGCTGCACCAGCTCCTGGGCAGCTGCTGCGGCTTATGTTTCCATGCGGCTTATGTTTCCATGGACTGCGTGTCATGGCAGAGCGCGGGCACTTGAGAGGGTGAGTGGCATGGGTTGGAAACGGCTACTCATAGGAGTTGTTTGTATGGTCGATCTGTGATGGTGGGCGCATGGAGGGTGCCAGCGTGGGCGCAGTGGCTATCCTGGGAGCCGCCCATTAGAATCACTCCCCACTCACTCCATGTGCATGGGTGCTCTACAGCTGTGCCACTCAGCAGCCATGGACCCCTCCTCAAACCTTGCTAGTTTAAAAACACCCCAAGAGGTCATACCATCGTCTCCCATAAGCTGCTATATAAAATTAAAATATCAGCTCATACTTTACCACCATGTTAAACAAAACAGCATGACACTGGTAAAAAGAGGAAGGGTGGGGTGGAAGGAAAAACAGAACCAGAGTTAATGAAAGCAAGAGGTGAGATTAAAACTCATAACTTCTTCCCCAGCTCAGAACACACACAAAAGTCTCTTTTGTTCCACACCGTAAGTCTACAGGAGTCTGCACTGTATGGGGAGGGACATTCAGTCACTATACTACACTTTTTCTGACACAAAGTGGTTTGAATTATATCTTTTATTGGACCAACTGTTGTTGGTTCTGTCACTTGGGACCAACACGGCAACCACACTCTCTCTGGTAACAGTCATGGTATTAAATATCTCTGGTGGCATCCACCTTTTAACCTCTGCCTAATCACTGTTTGGTGGCCATTATAGGACTACTGTCTATCTTAGATGGCTGTTGTACACATACATTTTGAGAGAGAGCCACACCAAAAGTATTGGGGTGGAAGGGGGGAAGGAGAGGCACAACCCTCCCTCCATTCATCTCCTATATACTTGCCTCTGCTTCGTCAAAGTAGAAATTTCTATAAACCAAAATTTAGAAAAATCAAACTATTTATGTTAAAATTGCCACTTTTCTCCTTCTAAATCTTAAATATACAAAAATCTTGGAGGGAATTTTTAAAGCTAATATAAAAAAGTCAATCTGTAGAAACTAACACAGCAGTACAATGCAATTAAAATCTTAAATCATCATTAAAATGTCCTCATATTGACGTTCTCTACATTTACAGATATACAACTTTTGTCAGAGAACTAAATATTCTCTAAACTTTGCCTATTTTAACTAGATCTTGTAGTAAACGCCTGAAAACAGCCTGCCAAGTAAGACTTTTCAGTTTGTACTTCCAACCTCACTGCTGCTCTAAATGACGATCGAAAAGGGGAAATGGTTGTCAAATAACTATTTTTTTTTAATGGTAGTTAAAATACCACATATTAGACAAATATATTTTTCAAAAACACTGTTGCATTATTTATTTTTTTCACTTTTACAAATACTAAGAATTTAAAATGCTTGTTTTCTCCAGTCTCCTCTTTTTGTTAGTATTTTACATGCTTAAACATTAACATGATCCATTTTGATACTAAATTTGTTTCTTTAAAAAGGATCCATATTCAACAAATCAAAAATTGGAAAACAATTCGTTTTAAAGTCAATCACTTCTTACCAGGCACTCATAATACTGTATTTTCATATTATTGAAATGAAACTATATAATTCAACATTGCAGTATCCTGTATTTTTGTTTTCTCCACCTCAAAGGAATTTGTAATACAGGAGCTCCATCTCATCCCTCTATTATAAACAACACATTTCAGATCTGAAAAGTTTCTCCCCAAAAGCTCGCTTATTTCCACCAGCAGTTGGTCCAATAAAAGATACCATTCAAACCACTTTGTCTCTTTGCCCAATTTCCAAAGAGGCCAAAACTTTATCCTAAAAATACTGATTTCACCAAAATCCGTAATGACCTCGCCCACAACTACCACCATATTCTTCTTCTCCTCTACATGCGACAGTGACAACCTTATTTGCTCTCCTCATTCCAACAGATCGAACTTCACCTCTAGTACCTGTATCCTTTGGAGAGACGGTATCAGGTTTCAACATTGACTTGTCAGTCGCATGTGGAGCTCTGCTTCCTCCTGACTTCAATTTCTCCAGCCAAGCCTCCATACTAAACCTGACCAAGAGAACTAGAGACTGGGGAGGGAGAACAGAGCCCGGTTTTATGGACAAAGGAATGAATACTTTCTGGCCAGCCAGAACAGCTTGCACAGCAATTTCCAGCAGTAAACAGCAACTAAAAAGTTTGACAACTGACAGACCAGTACAAAGATGAGGATGGGATCCTAAACCAGTATGGAGCAGAGATGTGCTCTTCAGAAGCCCATTTCTCCCCCACCCCATCACCATTTGGGAAGTAGGATGCTTCTGTCCCTGGGCCCTGCATACTAAATTTTCACACTCTGTCCAGTAGGAATCTGATATACCTGGAGTTCTTGCACCTGTAACCCCTCCCTTGTCTCTTCCCCTCCAGTCTCTTTGCTGCCACGCAGATGTAATATCTCCGCTCCTCACTTTCCCCATAAACAATTCCAGTTCATAGCTTTACCAGGCACATGTGGCAGCATTATGACTGATAGGATAACCAGACAATTTAACCACCACACAAAATGACAGCACTGAAGCTAAGCGGAATCTTGTTAATTTTATCCTACTGAATCTTGGTGAGTGAGTTTATAATCAGCACCAAAAAAAGTGCAGCTGTCAATATTCTGAGAGAAGTGACACTGCATCTGTTCCCATTTCACAGTTTTCTTTGCAACCAGAGTCTAGACCCCCTCTCTTTTAAAAAAGAAATTGAATGCCAACTCTGAAGAAACTGGTGGTATTCACTGCCTCACGCTCATCAGCACAGTCTTTCCACTTACCCAGAGTAGAGATTTTCAAGTCCCACACTTCTCTCCTATTTCAATGTCTTTTCCCTGATGGTGGTGGTTTTTTAAATTAAAAAGAAAACCAAAAACAACCACCAAAAATCCACAACAGACATCCAGGAAATTTTAATCTAGATACTGTACATATACTGCACATACTACCAATGAGCTTTTCCTCTAGAAACATGCAAACATTAACACAGCATGGACTTCCAAATATATCATGGTCTTTCTCAAACAAATCTTTTTTCCAGAATTTTATTTTATTTTTTAAAAAACAAGCCTGCAGTAGGTCTTAAATGCTTGTATAAAAGCCAATATAAACCAATCACACTGGTTCACACCAACTGGTCCTAATGTACACAAAGAGAATACATCTATTTCCATGTAGTATTATTTCATATCCACTGCTCCAATTAGTCCAAACAAAACAGACAAAAAAAACCTGTCACCTGTTAGCATACTGCTTTACTGCATTACGCTGTGTTTTCTTAAGTCTGTAGTTATTTGAAAGAAAGCTGTGCAAATTTTCCTTGGCAGAGGAATTTGAAAGCTCAAACGTCTCGCATGTACAAGCCGCAAGATGTGTTGCAATTGCAAGATGTGTGTTAATTAAATCTGGCATTTGAGCCTACAATTTTTAGCCATCTCATTGATAAGCATACTAATGCTAGTGAAGAGTAGCATCACCTAAAGACACCTCCATGACATTCCAAAGTCAGCAGTTTGCATCTTGCTGATATTCTGAATGTAAAACTAGATGCTTACAAAATAGCTAACACCTACTAGCACTGGCCTGCCCTGCACTCCAACTACAATTGGGCAGAATTTCCCACACAATTACATTGGTGCACCTCAGTCTTGGTGCACCTCAATGAAAAAGACTTACTTCTGAAAAGCAGCAGTTTATAGAGGTGGAACACAGGGTCCAATTTCAGTTTTGGACACCTGAGTTTCGGTAAATGGTTCGGTTTTGGTTCTCGGTTCTCTTTCCCATTGACTTCAATGGGAAAAACTGAGGATCAAAACACAGGGGTCTGGGACTGAAAGAAAATTCTGGATGGCCTGTCCCATCCCCACCACCAACCTTGGAGGGTTGGGGTGAGGATCCACATCCCTAACACCCCCACCCCGCGGCCCAGCTTCATCCCCACCCCCTGGGGCCCTGCACTTACCGCCACCAGTGCAGGTCCAGAGGATGAGGTGAGGAAGGGCTACCAGCACCACTGTTGGCAGCTGGGCCTCCTCTGCTGCTGGGTGGTGGCAGGACCTGGCTCCGCTGCCAAGCCGTCCGGTCTTCTCCGCTGCAGGGCGAAGGTCTGGCCACCTGGCAGTGGAGCAGGAGACTTGGCCGCTGGCAATGGAGCCAGCTCCGCTGCCAGGCAGCCAGGCCTTCTCCCTGTGGAGGCCTCTTCTTTCTTGGTCCGCCGCTGGTCCAGGTCCAGGAGGAAATACTGCCAGAGCAGGCCGGGCCGCCTCTGTTGCTGGATGGTGGCAGGAGATGGCTCTGATGCGCCCTTCCTCGCCCCCATCCTTCGGACCCAGACCAGCAGCAGTAAGTGCAGGGCCTCAGGGGGTAGGGGTAAACGCCGGGTACCAGGGGTGTTAGGGACATGGATCCCTACCCCCACCCTTCGAGGCCAGGAGTGAGCCCTGGGGAATGGGAGTGGGGGAGGTTTCCCCAGCCGGCTCTTCCCACTTAAGTCAACGGGAGGATTTCCCATAGGCTTCAATAGGAACATAAGATCTGAACATTGGGAACGGAGATGGCCCTATTTTCAGATTCTTCGGTTTTAAACCGGGACAGCCATTTTCAAGCTATCTTGGTTAAAGCTGAAACCAAAAGTCCCATCCTTGGTAGTTTAAATCCTAGCTCCAAGATGGAAAGCTAGTATACTCGCCTTTGATGCAATCACTACCCTATGATGTGTTCTCAACACACTATGATGTGTTATATTATTTAAAACTAAATTAGCTGCAGTTACTGTAGCTCTGTAACCTGTAGTTGTGTGTCTCATGAGAACCTAGAAAAAAGAGAGGCTAAATTTATAGCTTGGCATTAACAATTCCCATCAGTAAATAACAACTGATCTATCTCCTGAGTGACAGGAATATGAAAACCACACAGGAACTGGCCCTTTATGGCTATTTGATGAGAAGAGAGAGAGCACATCTGAGTAAACAATAGTTCACTAGGGGTAGTAGAAGTGAATTTACAGGTAATTTTAGGTAATCCCCTGCCCTGATATTCCCTTCTGAGGGCTTGGGACGTGGAGATGAGATTTTCTTTTCTTATTAAGTCCTATGGAAGGATGTGCGGTGTTTTGTATCCTATATTGTTTATATATGTAATTTTGTCATGGCCAAATGGCTAGCACAATAAAGTATTTACATTACAATTCCATACTAATCCTAAAGATTACGTCATGTCAGTTTGGTGCATGCTCTATTTACATGCCAACGTATCACTTAGCTTGGGTAAAGCCACTATGTGGAGGTTGTTTTGTAGTATTATGAGAGATTAAAAGTATACAAGTACGTTAACTACTGACACGTCATAATGTCTACATATGGGTCTGGCACAGGGCTCAGTGAACTCTATTCTTGCAACTATCTCTTTGTGTGAAATTTAAAAGTTGTGCATGTCCAAAAAACACACTGATGATCATACTGCATAAAAGCCTAAAGATCATTACAAATGGTGACAACACATTATCTAGCTTTCAGACAGGCGTTCTAGTACGTTGTGGGCTTTTTTTAACGAAAAGTTAAAGTGGAAATAAAGTACTCTGATTGAGAGCTAGGCCTCCGCTTAGGGGTGTGGATAGATCAGTCTATAGCTTTAGCTAGGAGAATAGATTTTTGTTTAGGAGTGTAATTGTCTGCTTTACAGCTCCGCTTAGGAGCTAAGACCCTGTATAACATGTTAGTTGTATCTAGCAGGAGTAAAGTCCTGGCTCAGGGGTGTGAACTGTCTGCTTTACAACTCTGAGTAGGAACAAAGATCCTGTTCAGGGGTGTAACTGTCTACCTTACTGGTCTGTATAGGAGGAAAGACTTTGTATAATGATGTGAATTGTATTATATATATATTGTTTATTGCATTTTATTATGTAATTCTTTTTGGCTTAAGCCATTAACAATAAATTAATTATATTATTATTATTATTATTATTATTATTATTATTAATTCCTAGCTGCGTGACAAATTAATATGGATTAAGGAATAATGTGGAGTAACACATATACATTATTATATTACATCTCTCCTCCATTTAAACTAATGTTAAAAACAAGAAAAACATTTTAAGCTTTGGGCCAACTACTTTTAATGAGTTAGCATACAAATAAAACCAGAAGCACATTAATGGTCTGCTAAACTGTACTGTCCATATCAATATCCCTCGGAGTCACTGAGTACAAATCATTGAGAACTTGTCCCACTTCCTTTCGTAAATGAAGCAGTCATTTTATAAGACTAGGGATTTCAATGCAAAACTTAACAGGGAAGTCAGGATTTTCTGAAGCTATTCAGGTGCTTTGATTGTTTGCTGAGGAAATTAGCTGGTGTTACTGCCATCAACCAAGATCTTTGGTTAAATAATATTCACAATAAATTCAAAATCTAAGGAAATCTTCATGTCAAACAAGAATCACAGACCTGAAGAATCTAACCCCCATTCCCCGAGGGAGGATGCCCTATGATTGACAAGCCTTTTCCTAAAAAAAAACTCCAGGAAAGGAGTTTTCACCAACTCCCTAGGGAGTTTGTTCCACTGATGAACTGGCCCTAACAATTAGAATCCCCCACCCCCAATATTGATCTTAAAGCTAACTTCCTATAATTTAAGCCTGTTCTTGTCCCATCCTACATGGCAATGGAGAACAGATGTTCTCCACCTTTTTTGTGACATTCTTTGCTATCATCCCCCTTTAATCTTCTTCTCTCTCTAGGTAAAAAAAAATACATACACATACACACACCCCTCTATCTATATCTATATCATCTGGACAAATAAATAGGTCTACATTGCCCCTGGAAAATGCTCAAGCTCTGGCAAACTTCCAAGGGAAGGAAGTTAGCCTGCAAGCTTTCCCTTTTGGGATGTACAAGGAAAAATTACTTACATGGTGCAGAAAAGTGCAGAATTTTAAACTTAATAAGAATAGCTCAAAATAAAATATAATAAGAGAATACTGGCTGGAAAACAAATTCAGAAAAAAGATTATGGGGAGATAAGAGAAACAACTAAAAAAGATGACCATGCAATGCAACATAGGCAAAAGCCATAACAATGTGTCTGTCTGCTCTGTTGCTGTCTCCTTTCAAAAAGAGAAACAGTCTGCAATAGTAGAGATGAAAGAAAGCTTGCACTATATAAAATGCTATAAAAGAAAAAGAATCATCATCAAGAACACATAGAAGCAAGCAATAAATTGAATTTATAGAGCTGAAAGACGTATGGAGCCACCCTGAGTCTTCAGGGAAGAGAGGGATATAAATGCAAAAAAGAAAAATAAATAAATATAATTTTAACAGCTACAAACAAATGAATTAAGAGTGGCTTTAAAAAGGGAAACGAGAGTCTAAAATCCTGTTTTCTTGTATAGTTCTGACTCATTACATGCTTAAGGATGGGCCCTCTGTGGCCCGAAAGCTTACATAATCTCACCAAACTTCAGTTAGTCCAATAAAATATATCATCTGAAGGACTTTGTTTCTATCACTTATGCCCCTGTTGTCAGAAAACATTAGCCTGGGGCAAGCAGCTGAGCATACATGTGATGTTTGGCAATTTGCATGATTAACCCAATTAGACAGTGGTAAATTACCCTAGTTTAAATGCAGGAGAAGTGGCTCCTCCCTACCCAGAGATACTCCAGAATGTGTGAAAGTTCCCCAGTAAGTACTCAGGATAATTATTTCAATGTCATTTGAACCAGCTGTCAAAGTTGAAGTTGGTAATATTTTTTTATATTTTTTTTATTTTATTTATGGCCATCAGCCAAATACTAAAATCCAATTAAGAGAAACCAATAAAAATATATATACAACTCAACAGAGTAACAGAACAGGATACAGTAACCCAACAAAATAATGACAACGTATGTCAGATTCAGACAAACACAGCATACCATATCATATCAATAACCTCCATCATCAGACTTTACTTCACAGTCTCGGAATTGAGGAAAATATCCAGTCATTACCTTAGAAATCCCTTTCCAAATCAGGTAAAACATATCAAAATATAAGGGATCCGCAAATAAATATTCAGGCAATACCTGGTGGAATAAATGTAAGTCCATTACTGATTCTGTAACTATTTAGTTACAAATATGCTAAATGTTCTAATAGCAGTTTTGGCGGTATTGCCCCCCAACAGAACATTCTTTTCCTCCCTGACTCAGAGTGAAAACAGACATGATGCTAACCACCCTTGGTGGTCATTTATGCATGTTTCAGGGCTGCATAGGGCACCAATACAGCCCTGCAACATGCATAAATAACCAGGGTAAGCTTCATGTCTGTTTTCACCCAATATCTTACAGCCCATTAGAGAGAGACCTTACTGAGGATCCTTCGAGCCACATTATTATTATTATTATTATTATTATTACTAGCAAGCATTTATATAGTGCCAGCAACGTACCTGGCGCTTTACAAAGTAATTGAATAGACACGTCCCTGCCCTAGGGCTTACAATCTGAGAGACGGGGGGCGAGGGATGAAGGAAGGGGAACAGAGGCAGAGACAAGGAGCGTAACATTCACGAGGATGCGAGGTCCCAGGTACACGTGCTTGGCTTGGTTACATCAAGAATGATGGCTGGTTGGTCCATGTGGTGAGGATATGAGAACACAGACCTTAGGTAACAGATTGTATTGGATGGAGGGTATACATATACATAATTTGCATGAGCATTTAGAACAATTCCAACATCACTTTTCAGGAGCCAAACATTTTTTCAAAAAAATCAAAATACTTCAAGGTGTTAGTATAAAAGATCAAATTTTTTGTTCTCAAATCCAGTCCATAGAAAATGGATAGTATCCTCTATTTCCCCAAGTGCACAGGGACAAATTCTCCGATTATAGGGGATTGTGGCCCATCTCCCTTTCAGCACAGCTATTTCCAATTGGTTCAACCTTAATATGGTGATAGATTCCCTAAGGTAATGATGGGAAATTGCAGACAAATGCAGAGCCTGGGTATAATCTACCATTATTTATACAAGGGTATACACCTAGTCATTTTAGCTACCACCAAGTCTTCCTGAGAAGATATATCCTGGAAGCTCTTTTCAATAATCTCTCTCTCTCTAGGTAAAGGCAACCTCTGGCTGTCCAGTAAAATATCCCCTAAACCAGCACCTACAAGTGCTTTTTCTATACTGATAAATCGTAACTGCTGTGCAGGATAGCCCCCTTCTGCTTCCAATATAAATCTTGAAAGTTTCCACCCATGGTATTCGTTTAAGTTTAATATAAAATGGAAGAATCCCCCCTGCCACCTGTGTTGCCTTCCTCCCCACCTTCAGGGCATGCTCCGTCCAAGTGAGGGAGTTAGAAAAATTCAAACCAAGAAAGGAATTTCTGCTAACAGTCTCCATAGGTTGATTATTAACAAGCCACCTGGGGGTTTTCTTGGTACCATATGGCATCGCCTTTGATTTTAACACATTTATCTCAAGCAAATTATCACAACAGTATTTGCCAAAAAATTCAAAAGCCTCTGGAGTCCAATCTTTAAAAAGGAGAGCAGAACTGCATCATCTGGATACAATACGCCTGGCACCTCCCACCCCAGTAATTTAGGCAAATTGCAGTTATCTTTAATTAAAGAGGGGTGTAGGTCATTCATAAAAAGGTTCAACAACAGGTGCCAGGACACAACCTTGTCTAATGCCTCTTTGCAATGGGAATGCCTGTGTCATTTCTCCCCTGGTCCCATACCTGACCCTCAAATCTGTGTCCCTATAATATTCCATTATCAATCTTAACACTGTAGGATCCATTCCCATTTTGGTTAACTTTACCCACAGCAGGGGCCTATCGATGGAGTCAATATGGCTCCTTTGAGATCCATATAGGTGACATATATTCCCCCCCCCCCCCTTTGGTGTATTTACTTAGTAAGTATATGGTACAAGGTATAACATTGATCTATGCAGGAGTATCCTAAGCAGAATCCCTCCTGTTCTTCCCCCAAGATTTTACTAAAATTCAGCCATGTCCATATATGATCTAGAAGATAAAGTTTTGCTCGAATACTGATCAAGCTAATAGACCTGTAGCAAACAGGATCTGCTCTGTCAACCTTTTTAAAAATCGGAACCAGTATATTCTGCTTCCAACGTGAAGGAAATACATTTGTGAGTATTATACTAGTAAGTATGTAATTAATAGTTTATTCAATGGCATCGGCCTTCACCATGGCCATAATAAAATAGACACACATATATAAAATTGAAAAGGAAAATACAATTTTAAGCCAATAAAAATTAAAAATCATTTTCTCCAAAATAAGGAAACCAACACACTAAATACTAAAAGTTTTAACAGAAATCGCACTTTTGGCAGCTGCTGTGCATTCCAGTCTTTGCCTTCGCCTGGCCAACAAGTGCAAATAAGTTGCCACTGCTTTCAAGCTTTGTAGATCTAAAGTCCCCAAAATAAACCCCATCTTGCGGCTAGGGTCCCAAAATCATCTGTAGCCCAGCAGCTTATTAAACCAAGCTTGTCTTATTTCCTTTGCATAAAGACAGTTTAATATAATATGTGAAATGTCATCAACTTGCTCCAGGCCACAATGGCATCGGCGCTGAGAGAGTATTATACTACTGAATAATCCTTTCAGTATAGGGATCCAAAATTCCTTATTAGTCCTAAATGCCTCTGGAGAGAGCAAGTCTGGCCCAGGTGTCTTACCACTCTTTGTGCTGGAAATATAACTATCCACCTGAAGGTTGATAATAAGTACACGTCATAAAAATAACAATGAAAAAGAAAATATATTGACGTTCTTATCAGTAGAAGAAAGTAGAAATATCAAAAAATTGTTATAAAAATAACAATGAAAAAGAAAATATATTGACGTTCTTATCAGCAAAAGAAAGTAGAAATATCAAAAAATTGTTATAAAAATAACAATGAAAAAGAAAATATATTGACGTTCTTATCAGCAAAAGAA
>QEPC01004883.1:1215191-1261409 GCA_003113815.1 Sphenodon punctatus | reverse complement strand
GGGGGGGGGGGGGGAGAAGAGCACAGCTGGCTCAGGACTCCTTCCCCCAGCCAGGGCTGAGCAACAGGGGTGGATAAGGTGATGCAACAGTACCAGCAAAATCGTGGCCATGGGTGTATATTTAAAAAAAAAACTGGATGGGGTTTGGCAGATCAAAAAAGCGGTCATATCCTGGAAAATCCAGATGCTATGGTAACCCCCGACTCCCCTGCCCCCCAGTGCTGGGGACACGTTGGCTCACCTCCGAGTCCACATGCTGCCAACACTACTGTCCCCACGCACAAGTAATGAGATCGTGACTGCCGGGGGGGCGGGGGCGGCAGTGGCAGCAGCATGTGGAAAATATAGGACAAAAACATGTAAATAAAGTACAATGGACAACAAACCCTTCAAAAAACAGGACTGTCCTGTAGAAAACAGGATCAATTGCCACCCTAACTGCAATGAATACCAAGAGATACCATCTAAGCTCTTCTTAACGCACCACAGGTTCCAGCATATTTAGTGGGACCTGCTCTTTCTAGTACCAACTGAAATTCAATCATGAGCTAATATTCATATCTAAGCTATTAATTTGCTTTTCTGACTATACGTATACTAACATTTCTTTGGCAGTGGAAGAACAGCCATTAGCTTGAAAGAGGCAGGACCATATTTCTTTATTTAATAAAAGTTGAAAGGCTGTGTATCTGGTCATCCATGCTCAAAACACTAGCCTCATTACATGGAACAGAAACAACAATATTTTGGTAGAAGTGCATGTTCACGCAACTAAACTGTATGCCACCTTTGTTGATTTAAAGCAAGCCGTTGATTCTATAAATGGATATATTTTATGGGAGAAATTGGGAAAGACTAATATTGACAAAAGATTGCTTTTTCTGGTCCGAAAACTGTACCAAGATACTTCAATAAAGGTTAGGCTGACAGAGTCAGGTAATTTGTCTACATCCATTCCTACAAAAAATGCTGTTAAGCAGGGATGCGTTTTAGCACCATTTCTCTTAATTTTTATATAAACAATATTGTAAAGAAATTGCAAGATAATATTTATCATCCCGCATATGTTAAAGGAAGACAGATAATGTTACTGTATGTTGATGATATGGTTCTTTTGTCAACTTCACAAACTGTAATGCAGTTGGTATCTTTTTTTTTGTAAATACTTTTTATTGATATTTCCAGCTTTTTCCAACATCACATATAGTACATGTGTTGCCAAAACGTACATATAAAACTCCTTCTTTTTTTTTTTTTTAACAATAAGCAACAAACAATCATAAAAACATGTCAAGGTTAATAATCATCAACGCACGTGTTTCCAACCCGTCAGACCGTACCATACTTCCTCTTTTTTTTGGGGGGATCTCATACCTGCAGTTCTTGGCTGCTCAATCACTGCATGTATCATTACAGTTGGAATTCAAGTAAGGATTTCAATTTAATTGAACCTGGCCACTCTTTATCTAAGGTTTGCAGGATAGGTGCCCATATTTCTTTAAACCTCTGTAATTTCCCTTGTAACCCTGCTTGCAATTTCTCCATTTTGCACATGAACAGTAACCTATGAAACCATTCCTCCATTTGCAACTCTTCTTGCTCCTTCCAGTGCTTTAATATTATGTTGATAGCTGCGAGGAATACCATTTTACATGATTGAATTGTGCCTTCTAGCCCTTCACCCCTTGGGTATATACCCAGAAGTGCCACTTCGGGTCTGAAGGGGATTATTGTCCCAGTCACTAGGTTTATTATCTTCCAGATTTTCAACCAAAAGGCCTGGACTTTACTACATAGCCACCAGCAATGTATGTAGTTCCCCCACTCTCCACAACCTCTCCAGCATAGTGCTTTACCTCCTGGCACCGCGTATCTTATTCTATCTGGCGTTAGATAGAACCTCATAGTTAATTTTAACTGGGCCTCCTTTACTTCTAAAGAGGAGGCACAATTATGCATATGATCCCACATAGTTTTTATCTCCTCTTCTTCCAGCTCTCTATTTAAATCTCTGCTCCATCTTTCAATGTAGAAGTTCTTTTTGCTGTAAAATATAACTTTGAGTTCTTTGTAAATTTTCCCCAATCTACCTGCTGATTTACTTTTCTCGAAGAAAATTTTTTCGATTTTGAGTGGTTCTCGCCTGTAATTTTCCCCCGCGTGTTGCACTGTACCTAAACTTTTTAATTGGAGATATTGGAGCAGTTCCACTTTTTGCTGCGTTAGCCACCCAGTTTTTTGTATGGAAATAAACTTCCCTTTGTCAAATAACTGGTGCATTTTGGTGATTCCTCTATTTCTTAAATTATTCCTTAATTCCGGGGCAAGTTGGGACAACCGTGCCTCCTTTGAGTCAATGGGGGTGTATGGAGACCTCCCAGGTATTATTTTTGTCTTCTTTTGCAAGTCCCTCCAATTTTTTATTATGGGACCCAGGAAGGGATGCAGCCCCGTTGAGCGCAAATGGGCTCCTTTTTTGTCCAGTATGAACATTTTTAGAGAGTCCACCATGCAGTTGGTATCTTTAGAGGAATATTGTAGGACAAATGACCTAACTATAAACTGCGACGAGACAAAGGTGGTTGGTTTTTGCCAGACGACAGGTGGTGCATTCATAGATGCTAAATGCGGTCCCCCTGGAACAGGTTCCAACATATAGATACTTGGGGCTTGTTTTTGCTGCAACTGATTCTTGGCATGATCACATAAAGGCAACATTAAAACTGGCATGCTCTAAGTTTTGGAACACCATGGGTGGGAAACAACTACTGCCAGCTAACAAACTTCTGGAGCAAAAATTAGTTCCACAAACACTTTATGGAGCAGAAATCTGGGGCAGTATTTCTGGAAATCTAGAGATCTTCCAAAATAAGTTGATGAGTGTGATGTTAGGTGCCCCAAAAGGAACTCTTATCATGATGAGAGCTGGATTAGGTATCTTTCCGGTTGAATTAGAAGCTAAACTAAGGTCATTCCAATATTGGCATAAACTAACTGAAATGCCGTTGGACCGCCTCCCAGTTCTTTGTTGGCTGAAGCAGTGGTGGCTGATAATAAGTATAGGTGAAATGAAAGTCTAAATTCCATGCTGAACTTGGCTGGCCTTTCTTTTATTGCTTTACAGGAATTACCTAAAGCCAGGGAGATACTGAACACTAGGCTAAGGGATATACACATGAAGGAGGATATGGCTGCCCTAAGGCGAAATAAGACTGCTCCAATGCCTGCAAAGTTTAAAGTTAATTTTGGCCAGGAACATTATTTGGCAATATTAGAAAACTTTAGAATATGGAATGAATATACCTTGTTGAGGTTTCAATCAATGCCATCTAGATTTCTGGAGGGAAGATACCGCCAACTTCCACATAGCCTTAGGCTGTGCCCTTGTGGCTTCCAACAACCTGAGGATTTGACCCATTATTTGTTCTGTTGTGGCTTCCCTATAAATGTGAGAAGGCAACTTCTAGACCCAATTCTACAGCCGGAAGTTATTTTGAAGTACTCTAAATCAACTGAAATATCTGTTAGGAAATCCTCAGGACCAAGTGATTTAAAAAAGTCACAAATCTGGCACACGTCTACAAAGGCGTGCTAAGATCAGGGCCTCCTCAAATTTGTAAATTAACTTTTTGGTTGCTTTGATTATGGAAATTTACATTGTAATGTAATATGTTTTATATTGTTCATTTTTGGAACTTTTAATGTTGCCAAGACCTTTGGTCACGGCAAATGATATTGATTGATTGAATATTTTAGTACAGCATTTTCCACAAGTGTTTATAAATGCAAGATTAAAACAGCTGGGCAATGTCTCCCTGTTTACAACGGGAAACAGTTGAAATTCCAGGTCATGATTTATGGATTTTCAGCTATTTATAATCATACAAAATTAGAAATGTTAGGTAATTGTAATCATTTGAGTTTAAAACTCGTCAGTGTCATAATTTGGTATTACTCACAGCACTGAATACCAATATAAGCACATATGCAGTATATATATTATTTGTAATGCCAATTTTTGAAAATAAAACACCAAAAGGTTTTGTTTTTTTTAAAAGAAAGAAATGTAAGGAAATACCTAAGACAGTGACTATCCTACTATTTATACATTATTATTATTATTATTTATATAGCACCAGCAACGATTGTACCTGGCATTGCACAAACATTAGAGACAGGTCCCTATCCCAAGAGAAACAATTTAGGAAAGACAAAGAAGCAGGGAGGAGCAAAGGAAGAGACAGGAAAATAGTCACAAATTTGAGAAGTCGCAGATGCACGTGCTTAACTTTGTTACAGTGGAAAGGGGGATCATGAGTGAAGGAAGGAGGAGGAGGATACTTTATAATCGGTAGCTGAGACGCTCTATAAACTGAGTTTTTATTCATTAGCAGCTTGAGCATGGTCCAGACTGATCATGAATAATAGTTATCTGATGGTTTATTGGTGGCTTACATGGAAAAAAAACTGGTAATTTGTGTCTAGTTTCTTGTGAATAGGTGTCTGCATTAAAATAATTGATATACTTGTTGGAAGCTTTTGCAAAGACAAAAGTATCAGCACAGAAATTAGTAGGCCTTATCCACAGGACATGGCCCCACCAAGCAAGGCTTGATGTACAGTAAAACCTCACTGTAACATAGATGTTCCCAAACCTTTGGGCACTCAGGCAGACCTATGCTTCACCAATGATCTCATGGCGTGCTCAGATTCACTTGGCAATATACACCACATAGCCATGCTGTAAAACTGAACACTGAAAACTCTTCCTGCATGTAATCGAAGACAAAAGGAAGTGGGTATTAACTGGACTATTAATTTTTAATATGCCAATTATTTACTTTAATATCCATTATAGCAGCTATGGTGTGGCCTATAATTGCCTAAATATTCAGGCCATACCTGACACCTGCTGAGGCACAAGTCTGCCTTGGCATATTGCTTGGGAACCATTGCTATAAAAACCCTGCTTACAATCTATCTATATCTATATCTATACAAACACTTATATACCGACCCCTCCTACCTCTGGCAGGTCGGGGCGGCTGACAATAAGAACAATAAACGATAAAATTCTGCTAAAAGGTCACTAAATCTAAAACAGTACACCTACCTCCATCCCCTTCCCACTACCCATCTCCCACACCGAAAGCCTGGCGAAAAAGCCAGGTCTTACACTGGCACCTAAAGGAGGGGAGATCCGGGGGAAAGCAGATTTCTGCTGGAAGGGAGTTCCACAGCTGCGGTTCTGCCATCGAAAATGCTCTTTCCAACGTCGCCCCCCGCCATACCCAGGGGACGTCAAGAAAGGCACTCCCGGTCAACCACAGCAGCCGATCCAGAACCTGGGGAGTGAGGTGGTCCCGCAGATAGGTTGGGCCCAGGCCGTTTACAATGAAACCATTTATAACAATCCCAAATTCAAGAAGTATTTCTATCAACTGCATATTGCCAACTATTACAGTGAACACTAATGCTAAGATCCCCCATAATTTAAGGTTTAGTCCCTTTTGTGTGCAGAAAGTGGTGGAATCTTTGATACGTATGATATAGGATTGCAAGCTGTAATCTTCACTTGAATCTCTTGGATCCATTGATTGTTAACATGGGACCCTGTTCGCAACGGGAGGTTTTGGTGAAACTTCTGTGTGATGTGGACCCAGATACAACCTTGATTGTGGCCAGGTTTTGTGTGGCTGCTTTTAAACTTAGGAAGGTCACAGTTCTGTGTACTTAATTTCTTCTGTTTCACTGTTGAATTTGTTTTTGGCTATTCTGTATGTGTTATTGCTTATGTATACATTTACAGTGTAATGTTGTGTTGGTCAATGGCTATTGCAATAAATATTTAAGTAATAAGTACAGTGAACACTAATATAATAAACCTCTTTTCTGGTACCATAGCTATTTGTTATACTGGAGTTAATGCTGAATTTGTGATCACCAGCTCTGCATTTATAATCACCAGAGGACTCTCTCCTTAGAATGAAACCCAGGTAAAACCAGAAGTCTGATGACACACTACATTTGATTATTATTTTTTTATTTATTCAAAACTTATATCCCACCCCTCCTGCCTTCTCTTGCCAAGACCTAATATGAAAGTAGTTTTTAAATGCATCTTATAATTCATTCAATGAAAAAGGAATGCTAAACTTTATTTAACAAAATTGTTTCAAGAGCCAGCAGAAAAGAACTAAAAGGTTGATAAACGAAACATTAGCCCACACCAGGTAGAAGTCCACCTGCCCATTTAGTAGGTGTTCACTCCCACCAGACACCTGGCCACCATTCACTGGATATGTAGCCCCACTCATGGCCGTGTCCTTGAGCATGTGGAGTCCGCCGTGTGGGTGAATACAGGTTAATGTGCACCCATGTGTCCATGTCCCGTCAATTAGGTTGCACGCAGCCTCATGCACGTACAATTCCACCAGCATCATAGATTCGCAGGCAAAAAGCCAAGAGTGTTGCAAGGAGTGATCGTTTCCTGCCCCTCTTTCCACTCTCGCACTTACTGGGGCCTTAAAAGGCTAACGCAAGCCAAATTCAAACATGTGTTGTCCCAGCTCGTCCTGGTTTACAGCACATGCCCGATGCTCTCCCTTCATGAACCATCACATTTTTAGGAGCAACTTCCAAAGGGCTTTCCATCACTAGGACCATGGCTAAGACAGTAAGACAACTATGGTAACTTAATGTGAAGAAGTGGGTACTATGTTTACACAGCTTCATGAAAAATGCTCCCATTTATTGCTATCTATTTATGTGTGGGTTTTTTCCTTTACTGTGTTCGCAGGCAACTACCAGCACCGCTACCTCCGGCGTTCCAGCACAGGCACTCTCCACCTTCAGATCCACCTGCCAGAAGCATGTTCCCTGGAGCAAGGAAGAGACCGAGGTCTTTATCGCTCTATGGGGGAAGCAGAAGGTCTAATACCAACTGGTCAAGTGCTATTGGAATGAGGCACTGTTCCAGGAGATCTCTCTCCAAATGGCACAGCAGGGATACATGAGGGACATGAGCCAGTGTCAGAAACAGACCAAGAATTTGTGCAGGGGGTACAACGTGGTCAGGGAAAACAACTTCACCTCCAGCCACAGGAGGCAAACACTGCCAAGCTATGATCTCCTCGATCAGTTCCTCTGTAGTGACGGAGTCATTGTGGTATCCCACCTCTATGGCTATGCCTTCACCAGGGGCCAAAAGTGGGTGGATACAGCTTCCCCGCTGCCCACTTCTGCAGTGACAACCAGCCAAGATCCCTCTGTGCCCATCCCTCGCCCTGGAGGGAGCCATCAAGGGTTATGGGGGACACAAGCATTGTGACTCTGATGGTCTAGCCCCTCAATCTGAAGAATCAGACTCTGTTTGAGGTGCCACTGGAGGTGCTTGTGGAGGGAACTGAGGACCCCAACCCACCCATCAGTGCATTAACATATCAGTTGCTTGGTTGTCGTTCTAAGCCATGGTTATGGCGTTGGAAAGCCCATGGAAGTCGCTCCTTAAAATGGGTGAACGGCAGTTGAGTGAGGGATGCCAGCATGAACAAGAAATACATGCAGGGCTGCCCATTTATTAAACTCTACACACTAAACATGTGAGCGGGGGCTGCATGGACCAAACATGGACTCCAGCAGGCTATTGTCATGTTTGTTAACACCCTAAAATACTTCTTGGTTCTTCAAATTTCTGAATATTCAAAGGTTACCCTAGATTCCTCCATTACATTATGATCAACTGGCATTTCATTTTGCATAGCGACTGTCTTAACAAAGAAAACATAACATACCCCATGTATAAAAACTTAAGTATTCTACATGTTCTAGGTAAATAAGGATATAACTGAAAATAGAGAAATATCCATACAGTACATTGCTACTGTATAAAAATTTCAACACTTGATATTAGTTACATTGTTGTTATTATTATTAATAATTATTATTATTTATTAACAACAAATATTTATATAGCGCCAGCAGTGTACCTGGCACTTTACAAAGTAACAAAATGGACACGGTCCCTGCATAAGGAAAGGGCTGAATTCTAGCCTTTAAATTTTATTTTTATTATATAAACACAGACATAACTGTTTAGTGTCAAGTTCCACATCTTTTTCAGTCAGTAGAATTTCAGCAGCAAAATGTTCCTTAACTGCTCTTAGAACTGGGCTTTTCTTTGTAATGGCCATAGCTAAACCACCTATTTCTGTTATAGCTGATGCCAGAGGTTGCAATACTTTGAAAAGACCACTATCCAAAGATCTGGAAAAGTTGGAACGCACTCTCTGCTAATCCTTTTTTCATTATTTTTTTTAAAAGGAAATACACTGAACTTCAAAAGGTGCCAATGAAGCTAGTACCAAACCACTACACTAGTCTGTGACAATATCATAAATCCCCTGCACCCCAAACACACAGAAACAAATGATCACTCTGCACTGGTACAGTTTTACTGTCACCTAATCAGTTGCACAACTGTTCTTCATGCTACTAGTGCTGCTGCAGATCTGCTGTTTCCCTCAGATGTCACTAGCATAATTCTTGCTATCTGATTTGGTACATTAACAAAAACACAACAGGATTTCAGTTTTCATATGCAAATGTCTTGTTCTCATCAAGAGCGTCAAGTATTCAAATATTATAGTGAACACTTATTTGACTATTCAAGTAATCACTTTAGAGAATAGTAATAGTGCATTTATTGGTTCAGCTTTTGCAATGCATCATACACAATATAAAAGAAAAACAACACACAACACATTTTAAAATGGGCTTCATACAAATTCAATATTCTAAACTAACCCAAGGTGCAAAATTATTTTAACAATTATTCCCCCTATAAAAACCTAGCCCTATTGGGCTTACATAGATAATGCTTCACCACAAGGGTGATAAAACCTTGCCCTTCTGAGGGCTTATATAACAAATGCTCGGCCCTTATATAATACCACCTCGCCCTTTTGGGGGCTTACGTGCGGCCCCTGATTAATAAATGCCTCACCCTTCACGGGGCCTGCAGAAGGCAAATGCCCGACCCCTGAATGATAGATGCCCTTCCCTTCCCGGGGCACACACGCGGCCAATGCTTGGCCCCTGAACAGTAAATGCCTCGCCCCTCATGGGGCCCGCACATGGCAAATGCTCGACCCCTGAATGATCAATACTTCACGGGGGCCCGCATGCGGCAAATGCCTGACCCCTAGGTGGAAGATGCCTCACCCTTCACAAGGTCTACATGTGGCTATTGCTTGGCCCCTAAATGATAAATGCCCCAACCTTCACGGGGCCCACACGCGTCAGTTTACAATGTCTGCAGAAGAAAAAATATGTTTAGGATGAAAATATAGCACTATACTCTGCAGTTGTACAAATGACCTAGACAAGACTGTAATAATGTTTATGTCTATCTACTATGTAGTTTAAAGCCCAACAAAGACGACATATTAAGTTTTCCCAATACTCCTTAATGAATTTGTAGTTCAAGTATATCTACCCTAAAATGTATATTTTGAATGTATTTTACTTTACTTCACTTTTGCTTTACAGCTTGCAAGATGGGCCTTGTTTGCGAAGTGGCTAAAATATTATTAGACTTGGACCTATTTACTCTATTAATCAAAGTAAGTTTTTACAGCCTTCTTACCCCCTAAGCTCCACTGGAACATCACAGCTAAGGAACAACGAGCTATTTTTTTTTACTGTCTCACACTGACACAGAATAATTAATGAAGTTCCAACTGGGCCACATTCTGGATTCACACAATACTGCTCGGTACTAGGGTGCTAGACACTATTTTAAAAACCTACACGGACAAATTCATCCTGCAAAATCTTTACTATTGTAAATAGCACAATTCAGGAAGGAAGAACCATGACCTTCTGATTAAAACAAGTTATCATCTTAACAGAAAAGTTTGAAAGTGGATGCAGTACTCAAGTCAACTGGTCAAATTAAAATGTAAATCACTGAGGAGTATGGGATTTAAGATGCCATTTTAAATTCACTTTTCAGAGTAGAAATGGAGTTTTTAAAAGTCCTTATGACTTAAACAAAGCCACTTATTTTGTATATTCAGATTCAAACTATAGTTAACTTTCTGTGACATTAAGCTATTTTTCCACAACAGAGTGAACACAACAGAGGAGAAATAGCGTGGTGGAAGTCCACTCCTGTACATACCTCTCAAGTGTCCTGGACTGGGCGTGTCACCATTTCCCCCCGGATATCCCACCTGTCCTGCCTCACTCTTGAAATGTCCTGGTTTTGGGAGAGGCAGACGAAGTTCTCTGGCTTGCAGGTGGCAGTTGCCCCTGAGCTGCCCGTCGGACTATCTCTGACATGTTCCTCAAGCACCTCCGTCTCATCATCGGTGTAGCGTGCGCACTGCTAGGGGGGCTGAGTGCCTGCCTGAGAACACCCCACCCCTGCCAGCGTGGTGGGAGTCCAGCTGGAGAGCAGTCAGCACCACTGCCTCTGCCTCAGCCCAACCCTCATCAGCAGCCAGTTCCTGGTTCCTCTCATTAACACATCATGTAAATCCACTCCTACCCTGTTTGACACCACTTCAAGATCTTGGTGTGGATATGTGTTATCATGCTGAGATGGTATTTATCCCGTAAGGGGGCTTCAGTGTATCGTTTCTACCTAAGTCTATGATCTCATATATCGAAATATGGCACACAAACCTACACAGTAATGGCAGCTGGAGATGTTTACCCTGCGATAGTGTTCTAATTCAAGTGATGATTCAAGTAATGATTTTGGCTGCTGTTAAATTGATGAAGACTCTGAAAAGGCATTTTTGGTAATGGTGTGACGAACAACATTTTTCTGGAGAATTATTTGAAAAACGTTCACAGGATGTTACAAGATTGCAACAGGATTAGTAGAAGCCAGATATGCATGAAGGCCTGGTCTAAGATAGTTGGGAGAGATGATAGAGTCAATTGTTGACCTGTGAATGATTAATCCCTGTATTACATAAACATTACATAAACTCATGCAAAGTAGCATATGCAAATGTTATGCAAATGATGTCCCTCACTGACCCTCTTTCTGAGTGTTTCTGTCCCTCCTCAGAGTCCAGGGGTTGAGAGGTGTGCTCCTGTGTCATTTCATGCTATGCATATGGGTGAGTTCCAAGAACCATCCAAGCTGGCTGGCTACTGACTGCTTTCCACCCTCACCTCTCCATTATTTATGTATTTATTTATTTTTTTAAACGTAATACCCCACCCCTCCTGCCACAGGTAGCTTGAGGCAGCTTACAATTTATAAAAAGATAAAAACAACAATAAGACCATAAAACACAGTAAAACACTGGGGGTTAATAAACAGCAACCCCCAAGCCACCCTAACCCACTCCCCCCCCACCCATCACCCATCTCCCTCGCCAAACGCCTGGTGGAACAGTCAGGTCTTACACTTTCATTGAAAGGAGGGGCGGTCCGGGGCCACCCGGGCCTCTACCGGGAGGGAGTTCCAGTCTCGGTGCAGCTGCTGAGAACACTCTCTCCATCGTCACACCCCAGGATACCCAGGGGACTTCGAGAAAGGCACCCCCAGTCAACCACACAGGTAAATCTAGAGCCCGAAGAGTGAGGCAGTCCTGCAGGTAGGTAGGACCCAAGCTGTTTAGGGCTTTATAAGTACCAACACCTTGAATAGGCCCGGAAGACTATAGGCAGACAGTGCAGAGAACGGAGCACTGGTGTAATATGCTCCCTGCAGTTCATCCCAGTAAGGAGGCAGGCTGCCGCATTCTGCACCAGTTGCAGTCTCCGAACTGTCACCATGGGTAGCCCCACAATAGTTCAGTCTTGAGGTGATGAAAACATGGATGATAGCAGCCAGATCAGAGTCTGAGACATACTGCTACACCAGATGTAATTGGCAAAAAGCACTCCTCGCCACAGCCTCCACCTGGACATCCAGACAGAGCTGGGAATCGAGGAGCACACCCAGACTGTGAACCTAGGGAACCAGTGGGGGCAAACCCCATTAATGATGGGGGACGTCAACCCCACCGCCTTCCCCACTAACATCACCTCCATCTTGTCAGGATTCAGCTTCAGTCAGTTAGCCCTCATCCAGTCCCCCACTGCCTCCAAACACCGAGTAAGCACCGAGACTGCCCGGTTCAGGTTGGATGAAAAGGAGAAGTAAAGTTGGATGTCATCAGCACATTGATGACACTGCACACCAAACCTCATTACGACCTCGCCAAGCAGCTGCTTATACACGCTGAACAGGAGAGGGGACAAGATGAATTCTTGCAGGACTCACACGAGAGATCCCAGGGCGATGAAAAATAATCCGCCAGCACCACTCGCTGAGTTCTTCCGGCCAGGAAAGAGCAGGACCATTCAAGAACAATCCCGCTCCACTCCAGCTTGGTCCCACAAGCAAGTCACCAACATCTCATGATCAACAGTATCAAAAGCAGCTGACAAATCTAATAGAATCAGCAGGATCGAGCAACCCTGATTCAATTCACGGCAGAGGTCGTCAACCAAAGCCACAAGTGCAGTCTCAGTGCCATAACTCGGACGAAAGCCGAAATGCAAGGGATCTAGAAAACCAACACAGTCCAGATGCCTCTGTAGCTGCTGAGCCACAACCCGTTCAATAACCTTTCTTAAAAAGGGAAGGTTGGAGACAGGCTGATAAGCTGGTGAGGGAGTCAATACCAGACCCTGCTATCTCGGTGCTATCCCAGTGTCTGGAGGCCGTGGCGGAATGGATGCGGCTGAGCAGACTGAAGCTCAACCCCGATAAGACGGAGGTGATGGTGGTGGGGAGAGCGAGGGAGGTGTCGGCCCCCCTTATGGGGGGGGTTCGCTCTCCTATAGCTCAACAGGTCCGGAGTCAGGGGGTGGAGCTGGATGCAGATCTCCACCTAGAGGGGCAGGTGGAGGCAGTCACTACGCTGCCTTTCGCCAGTTATATCTGGGGCGGAGGCTGTGTCCGTTCGTCTCCAGCCCGGACCTGGCCTCCCTCGTCCATGCCTTCGTCACCTCGAGGCTGGACTACTGCAACGTGCTCTACGTAGGACTTCCCTTGTGCCTGGTTTGGAGGCTGCAGCTAGTGCAGAATGCGGCGGCCCGTCTCCTTTCGGGGACGGGTCACCGGGAGCACGTAACACCAGTGCTCCAGGCTCTGCACTGGCTGCCAATAGCGTGCCGAGCCAGGTTCAAGGTGCTGGTATTGGTTTATAAAGCCTTTCACGGTCTCGGCCCCTCGTACCTCAGGGACCGCCTCACACTCCACGCCCCGGAGCGGCTCCTTCGGTCTGCTGGGGGTGCCTTCTTGGAGGTCCCCCGCGTTAAGCGGGGGCCACAATGGAGAGGGCATTCTCGGTGGCCAGGCCGCGTCTCTGGAACTCCCTACCGGAGGAGGCCCGTCTGGCCCTGAACTTGTTGGTATTTCGGCGAAGATGCAAGACCTGGCTGTTCGCCCCGGCCTTTGGGGAGGGGGATGGGGAGGTGATTTTTATCTCCCTCATCCAAAATGGTTTATATTCTAAATGATTTTATATCCCAGGCCCTGTTTATTTTATGGTTGAAATATTTTTGGAAGGTATGTTATGTGTTTTAGATTGTTTTATATTGTTGTTTTATGACTGGAAGCCGCCCCGAGCTGTGTTCAGGAGGGGCGGGGTAGAAACGTAATAAATAAATAAATATCAAGCAATGGGGGGGGTTTTTAGCAGAGGCCACACCACCGCCTCTTGAAGGCAGCTCGGCACTCTGCCCTCCCAAAGGGAGGCATTGACCACCCCAGCCGGCAACGGCCCCAGCATCTCCCAGCTGGCCTTAACCAGCCAGGACGGGCACAGGTCCAGCTCACAAAAGGTGGCTCTAACCGCCCCAAGGACATCCTCTGTATCGGCGAGCGACACCCACTTGAAACGGATCCCATAAAATTTTACACGGGGCTTTCATAACCTCTCGTTCTTCTAATGTAATAAATGTGACATCAAGTTGTGATAAATCCGAGAGATTTTATCCACGAAGTTATCAAGAAATATGTCACTGCAGGCACTGGAAAATTCCCGTTCCAGGCAGAGGGAGGTCAGAGTGACCAGCCCCCTCATCACCCAGAAAAGCTCTGCTGGATGAGACTTCGCAGATGCTATGAAGGCAGCAAAAAACTCCTCCTTTGCTGCCCACACAGTCATGGTACAGACTCATAAACTGGCTCTATGGCGCAATCTGTCGGTTTCAGCATGAGAGCGACGCCACCGTCACTCCAACTGCCGCCCTTCTCGCTTCAGCAACTGCAATTCCTCAGAGAACCAAAGAGGCCTGAAGTGCTGATTGATGGCCTCAGTCAGCAGGATATTCCAAAAAGCAACCAGGTCATTGATGGAACGGTCATCAAGATCAGGGGGTATCTCCCCCAGAGCATTCTGGAACCACTCCAGTTCCATCAATTTCCGGGGACAAACCATCTGAACTGGTTGCACACCTCTCTGGGGGCAGACATGCGCCTGGAGACAGGTCCGTAGGAGGTAATGATCTGTCCATGACAAGGGCACAGCTGATATCTCCCCCACTAACTGATTCCTCACCTCAAGGCCAGTGCAAACAACAAGGACCAGCACATGTCCTCCCTCATATGTTGGGCAGATGACCATTTGAGACAGGCCCATGGTTGCCATGAACTCATGCTCCACTCCTCCAAAACTGGCGTCAGAATGAATATATATATAAGTTTATTTGGCGTGACCCCTACGGTCCTTGCAGTCGAACAAAACAAAGACTAAACATAAATAAATAAGCACATACATAAGGACACAGCGACAAATCCAGGGGAGAACCCCTGAGACAACCTAAGGTAGGTTGGATCTAAACAGCAAACCAAGGAGCAGATCCTAAACCCCATCATTCTCAGGAATGGAGCCAACGGCCGAAGCTGGAGGTAAAGACTTTAAAAAACATTCCCTACAGGCAAAAGCCGAGACGTCCATCAGGCGATTTATATCAATGTCGGGAAAAAAAATACAAAGTAGTCCAAACTGTGTCCTACCTGGGAAGGAATCAATATAAGGGGCCAAAAATTGTGACCGGGGAGCATCATAAAGACGGCAGGTAAATAAAATATGAGAGACAGTTTTAATCTCCAGATAGTCAAAGGGCCACAACCTGGCATCAAAGGGTATTCCCGCATAGCGCCCTTCCAGAAGGCAAGCAGGGAGCACATTTAGCCAAGCCCCAAAGAGAAGAGCAAGACGCCTGGGCGAAAGTGGAGAAGATAAATAAGCAGCCATAGTACACAGTACATAGTATGTACATAGTACATAGTACACAGGGCAACATACGTATAGTGGGCCAGAGATGTAAAAGCACCCACCGCTGCTAAATCTTCCTGGGACCCTATATCTATGATCCTAGTGCCAACCTCCCTTCGGGCTCTACTCAGTGGAGCAGTCTTCAGATGGTCAACTGGGAGCCCCCAAACAGCCAACTGATGGGTCACCCTCTTCGACCAAGACGAGTCAAAATTGTCCTTGGGCCTAAAGGCCAAAAGCCTAAGTTGGGAATTGTGAAAGAGGCGAAGCCACAAGTGAGCCGCCTGCTTCCAGTTGGTCTTGTCCCAAGCAAGTTGGCCAAACTCTACTCTTATAGCTGCCGAGGGAGTCCCATTTGGAATGGGAAGGAGGGATTTGAGAATCTTGACCTGAACTGTGTTTAATGCAGCCAAGAAATCCACTACCCAAAGAGCTCCTCCGTAGAATAATTGGGCACAGACTCTGGCGTCCATAACTCTGAGAGCTACCCCTAAGCTGCCATGCCCTTCGTACTTAAACAAACAAGCAATGGCAGCGGCCAGGCCCTTTGCTTTATTAAGAGCCATCTCCCAGTGGGAGAGCCAGTCAAGCGATGAATGAAACAGGATCCCGAGATATTTATAAGACGAGACCTGTGCTATTGGATGGACATCTATATACCAGTGGTAGATCTTTTTTCCCCTCCCAAAGACAAGGACTTTGGTTTTCTTATAATTAATGGACAGCTTACTGACAGAACAATACTCAAAAAGTATGGATAACTGTCTACTCAGACCCAGAGTAATGTCTTTGGGGACCACAATACCACCTCTGACACTAACTCCGTTAAAGCGTGTAGGAAGGCTGCTGTACAGGTAGGTGCACGGTATACTAGCAACACTCCCAATCTGTCTCCTGCCAAATCAATCACAAGATGGAGACCCTCAATACCCGGTATAGATTGCACCAGATATCTCCTGATGGACCACGAGTCCCTAAAAACAATGGCTACACACACACCCCACACCCTGTCCCTCTGACTGTGGATGCTGCTGCACATAATACCTAGCTGGAACAAGGTAAGCTAGAATAGGCCTCAACTCAGTGTCCAGCCAGGTCTCCATGATACACACAAGGTCGGCTGCCTGGTCCAGGATCAATTCCTGGACAGTGGTTGCTTTATTAACCACTGACCTCGTATTCAGCAGCATCGGGTTAAGACCAGGGGCCCCTTGATCATGAACCACCTCACTAGCTGCCCAGAGGATCATGAGAGACAGGCACCAAACACCTCTTCCATCTCACAGATCAAACATTCCCCCCGCCCCCAAAAGGAACCATACTTCCCCCACTCCATCACTACCCCAATAGCTGCAGCCTCCCTCCCAGCTGTCCACCCCCCAACCCTCCTCAGTTGCTCCGCCCAGGTGGCGAGGGAGATCCCCCACTCCCAACCCCTCCACATCACCCGCTCTCACCGGCTGATATACACACGACCTCCCTCGGGGATTATATTCCCCCCCACCCACTGGGGAAAACAATCCCTCTCCCTACCCGAGTCCCTTCCCCTCCCCCCACAGGGGACAGAAAACATAACCTATAATCCCCCTACTACAAAAACCCACCACCCCAAAAGCAGAAAATACCCTCCCCCTTCCCAAACCCCTACTAGACGCAGCCCACTAATCACCCTCCCAAAAACAGAAAATAACCTCCCTCTTGCCAAACCCCTCTAGCAAATCACTACACTAGATGCAAGCCACCAACCATAATCCCTCTGTCAGACAATAGCCTGACAGAGATTCCTCCCCCCAAGCCCTACCAAGGGTCATGCCCAAGGGACTTTGGCACAGTCCTTAGGCACGCGGCCTGTGGTGTGCGCCTGTGGCACTGCCGGCAGGCACACTTTTCGATCACCACCCCCCCTCAGCTCCCAGATATCTTCCAGGTAAGCCCTGACCCCACCCCCTCTCCTACTATGGGGGAGGAGAAATGTCACCTGGGGCCCATGGCAGCTGGTTCTGCAGGGGAGTGGGGCAGACCACTCGGGGGTTCCCAAATCCGGCGGTCTGGCTCTAGCCATGGTTCAGCAGGCGATGGCGGAGGGAATAGGTATGTTGGCAGCCGGCAGGCACGCTGTTTCTCAAACCAGCTCCCAGACATCTTCCGGGGAAGCCCTGGCCCTGCCCCCTCTCCTCCTGTGGGGGAGGAGAGAAGTGATGTCACCTAGGGCCTAGGGCAGATGGTCCTGCGGGGGAGGAGGGCAGACCCCTCGGAGGCTCCCAATCCGGTGCCATCAGTTATGCTACCAGTTCTGACCTTCTACCCCAACAGCTAACCTGAAGAACTATTTATTGTAAATTAAAGCATGTGGAGTAGGTCTAATGAAACCTACCCTAATGTTTGGTCCATACTCTCTGGCCATGCTCAGACGGCAGAGGAATGAATGACCAAGAATGGGAGAGGAGTCATGGCTGCTGAAATACCCTGGACTGTGGCAAGTCCTGTAACACAATGGTTCTTAAACCACATCCCCAGTTCCTAGTCTGTGATAGTTGAGGTCCCTCCCTCATCACACATGCAAATACGTACTTTGTTCCTTTTTCCCGTTCTCACCCTCCTATTACTTCCTCTCTCTCTCTGTCTCCCTTACTACATCATCATTTCGGATATTGTCCCTAGACATTGCCCCCTCTTCAGTCAGAGTGTATCTAGGTTTTTGGTAACCACTGCTGTAACATCTAGAAGCCAAAGCAGCTAACAAGAGCCATCTGTCCTGTAAGCAGATATGCTGGGTTGCAGCTCGGAGAGCTTAGTCAGCATTGGACTGCACCTTTCCACATGGCCAGCTGCAGTCACAGAGGAGGACTCACTCCCCATCAGACTGAACTACAAGTCTGTGGTAACTCTACCGTACCTGACTGCTAGTCCTCCTTAAGTAAAGTTCTGATTGTTTTAAGCAGACTCCATCCACGACTAATCTATATTATTGCCAGGGACCCATGTTCACTGAGTTTTCCCCATTGCCACCAATGGGGTGAAACACAGTGTCACGGGTTGGAGGTCGGCATCACCAACTTTACCAGGTTTGAGTGACTCAGTTTCCCTCGCTCACAGCCCACTTGAATCAGTTTTCTCTCTAGCCGATTCAAGCCTGCAGCAGGGACAACTCCTTGTCACCCAAGGGCCCGATCCTTCCCGTTTACAGACTCTTTCTCTCTGGGGTCCCAAGAGCTTGAAAGTCCTTGTTGCTCACTTGTGTACCAATGTTAGACACAGACACTTCTTCATAAAGATAAGAAGTTAGTTTATTGATTTACATAAGCAAGAAAAATAAAAAAGAGTGGTTACTAGAAATCAAAGGTAAATATAACGCATTCCTAATCTATACTGGTTGAGTTCCTAGATAAGCATCTTACCCTACGAAAGTCCATTAGATCTGGTTCCTCCTCAGCCACAGATGTAGGTGACTGGGTGCTGGTTCTTAGAGTTGCTAGAAAGCAAAGTCTTTCCTCTCAGTTCATAGCTTGGCTCAGCCTTCCTGGCTGGCCAGATTCAGGATGCAGATGCAGTTGCTCAAGATTGCTCTCTCCAAGAGGGAGATAGCAGATGGCTTAATGGCCCCCTTAAATAACACTTCTCAACCCTTTGTTTCTCCTTCCCGCCTTGGAGAAACCTGAGGTTCGTCACGTACATGGAAAGTAACCTGGAAGATCCATTTGCATCTCCATAAGGTTCTGTCCAGCGAGGGTTCTTAAATATACATTATTTTGTCTTTTTGCATTTCCTGGAGTTTTGTCAGCGTCGCACTCCTGACTCGAGTTTTACAGTTCTCAATTGTAACATTACATACATGTTGGACCTTTTGCTTCACATATTTACTTGACTTTTAGTCTATAGACCAGTATCACACGTGTGTGACCCTATGTTCCTTCGTGATAGCCTCCCTGTAAGAACGCATGTGCAGTGGACACGACAGAGTCCCGTAACATGCTTAGACTGGTGTGTCCTACCGGTGTGTGTAAGGATACACAACCTCGCTATCTTGTTTCCATGTGCTGAAATCCCATGAAAGTTATACCTTTGGTTTTCCAAACCTTCTGTTAGCCCTGTGGGGCTATCATGTTCACGTGTTTTCCACCATGTCATAGTGGAGTGATCCTCAGGATTCAGTGTTTCTAGGTTCAATATCTTGTAGGGGTATACCTTGAAGTGTCTATGTCACTCCACCCCGTGTTGCATGTGGGCTTCCTGTGGCCCATACCCTTCAAGGTACATCAGTAGGTGTTTGCATAAGACTATGAAAAATGGGTGGGAACGCCATGTTAACAACCTTTGTTCCCCAGTTACAAACTTTGGCCATGGTTCCAGACTATCTGGCAGCATGTTTCTTGTTGGGTGTATTTCTGTTCCCCATGTCATAACTTCTTTGTCTGATATACCTGGGCTATCCGGACTGTAGATCAGAAGTATTATTAGCAGACAAAAGAGGGAGTGTGGAGTAAGTGTGGTACCTTTCACACTACTGAGCACCCCCCTTCTGTTGTCTGTGTAACTCTGCATTTGAAAACACTTTTCATCAGGAGTAATGCTGTAATTTCCAGTGGGTAGACTGTTGTCATTTGACATTTGCATTTCCCCCATGGCTGTGATGCTGTGTGTAGATGTCTTTGCATTCAAATCAATCACCCAGCCAAAAACTGCTTATGTGAAAAGGCTATTGTCAGCAGCCTTTCTTGTGCCCTGCCACCAAATTCTGTTTGTACCTCCAGGATCCCCTGGGTCCATATAACCATGTATTTCTCCTTCTTGGGAGTCTGACTTTGTGACATGGGTGTGAGAACCCCCAAGTGTCCCTTCAGACCTCCCCACACAAAACTCCAAAGGATTCAGTTTACCAAGTGCAACGGCTTGGCCCTGGACACTGTTAACCGTTTCCTCCCCTGTAGTCTCTACTTCAGCAGCGTTTCCCTGCTCCTTCTTAGGTAAGGCAGAGGCGCACAGTTCACTCTTAGACCCATGCTCCTGGCCTTTTAGGACTACAGGGCAGTGCATTTCTATCCCTGGGAAAGAGACACCCATTGTTCCCCCCTCCATCCTGGGAAAGGTTTCCTACACCTTCTCACCTCCTCCTAAGGTAGAATCCTTCACCTCCTGGCTTGCCTGTAACCCTTTGAGTTCAGTTAGCCGCTTCCCACCTTCTCTTAAGGTAGGACGACAAACCTCCAGGCCATCCTGCAACCCCCTGGGTTGAGTAGGGGCGTCTGCAGCCTCTCTCCCCCCTGCGGTGGTTACTCGGTTTAATTCTGCAGGATTTGGTCCCTCCTGTGTAAGGTGGGGTGCCAAGGCCTGGGCTTCAGAATCAGGTTTGCCCACTGGCTTCACTCCCTTCCGTTCCCCATGTGAGATGGGAACATAAAGTTCACCCCTCCAAGTCTTGTCCTCCCCTGCCTTCTGGCTGGTTTGGGGATTCCTCTTTGGGGTTTTCCTGCCCCTGAGTGGAGTTCACAGGTTGGGGTGCAGGATCTGTAAAGTCTTCCCGTAACCCGTCCCCTCCACTAGGGTTGCTCTCTGTCTCCCCATGTTCCAGGGGTAGAGGTGCAGCCTGTTTAGGGCTCTCTGAGCCTTGTTGCCCCTCACCCTCCCTTCCCGGGTTGCTCTCCAGCTCCCCATGTTCCTGGGATTGGGCTTTTCCCACCCTCCTGTCCAAGACCCATTTGTTTATGGCATTCCTGATCAACATTTCATTTTCTGCCTTTCTGGGGAGTACAGCCACCTGGATGGGCCCCTTTGACCCCTCCCATTCTAAATCTACAGTTGCTGTGGGCAAAATATCCTTGATTCCCATTGCCAGGGATACCACAACCTTTCTATGAGTGTTTATGTTATTTTTGGGTATCAAGTCCTCCCATACCATAACCATGTGTGACCCATTGTCCAATCTCCCCACAGTTTATCCCGTTCACCTTAGCAGGTTTTCGTAGCAACTGATCCCCTGTGGGTGGGCTAGGGATAATACAGCTGTCATAAACACCTCTAGCGACGGGTTGGAGTACAAACACAAAATTCGCACTGACAGTCCCAATAATCTCCTCAGACTCCCCTTTAAGGCCATGAAACTCCCTTTTGTGGGGGCAGTCCCGTGCCATATGCCCTGTTTGCTTACAGTTAAAGTACTGCCTTGAATCATTATTAGAGGATTGGGAGGTGTGTATTCTTTAGAGTCTCGGTGATCCCTGTCTCCCCCCACCTCCATTCTCATTTGGGTTGTTCTGGGTCAGGTTTCCCTGCTCAGATTGTGGGTTCTTATACCCATTCTGCTTCTGGTAAAACCCTTGTTTTGGTTTTTCTCCATTATTTGGCTTTCTTTCCCCATAAGCTAAGATAGCATTTTCAGTGAATGCATCAGCACTTGTCCCTGCCTCTTTGAGATTTGTGATCTCCTTATTCAGCAGGTGTGCTTTTAAATAGACTACACAAGGTATAGAACTGTTTGAGCAATGCAGAGTTAATAATCTGTTCCTTAGTGGAGCTGCAGTACAAGTGTCCAAGAGCCACATAAGGCTCTCAAACTGACATTTGCCCACCTCTGCTTTAAACTATCCTGACGCTGTAACACAGGAGCTGAACATACGTAACTGTCTAAAGGAAGGCCTTGGGCAAATCAAGTCCCCGGATCCCTAGTAGGCTGGAGTGTCAAGCTCACCCTTGTGCCAGAACTCTGAGGTCTGGGCAAGGAAGGATCTTTGGGATCAATGACAAACCCTATAGGTCTAGTAAAGTCATTCATGTCTGGGCATCAGCTTAGATACAACATAGTATTAACCAGCCAAATTGCAAGGATTCTGCATAATTATTTCCTAATAAGTTAGAAATGTGTATACCCATCTCTGTACTCTGGTGGAATACAATGGAATGAATTAATATAAACTTTATTGTATCAACCTTTAGGTTATAACAAAATAAATACATAAACACAATAATAAAATATAAAATAATAAAAACAAAGAAGGCAAGCCTAGATCAGGTCAATAAAATCATTCATAATGTCAAGCAATGTATTTAACCCGCATAAAATTTCAGCAAAATTCAAACATAGCACAAGTTCCAAGTGGATCAGATTAGTTCATCTTTAAACCAATAAATTAATTAGTCAAAGGGAAAATTGTTGTTTTTGTCCCCCTTTCTAAGAGCAAAAATATACAGCTCGATAGAATGGAGGGTTTTTATGCTTCCGCTCTATAGTTAAGGTGTGTTGCATGCTTCATTATAAAGTCTTCATTTGTTACAAAATTAAGAAAATTCACACATTGCAAAATTTTGCATTTGGGGGTGGGATCGCTTGGGTGAGAGGTTTAAGCTATCCAAATTTCTTAGAAATCGGAAAATGGGGAAGACGGAGGAGTTTAAGGACAGGAAGCCAAGAAGCAGGTTTTTTTTTGCTGTTTTCGGACCTTCTTGATCTGATCAGCCTTGGGATTTTGTAGCTATGTGCCAGGACTTTAAAAGACTTTAGAAAATTCAAGCCTATGAGCTAGGGGTGCCTTGGGTTTATTTTATAGAAATATGCCCAGTATTTTTAAGTTATAAGATGTTTAAACTCCCATTTTATTCTATGGGGAAAACGCAATGCTGCCCTTATGCACGCATGCGCAGTTAGGATTCCATAGAATAAAAAGAGAGTTTAAAAGTATACAACCCCCACCCGAGGGCCCCTTGGCAGCGGGGCAGAGTAGGAGAAACTACCGCCACCCCACCTCACCCCCATCAGCCTGCCCGCTTGCATCTTGGTCAGACACCACCTACCTTTTGGTCTGATCACCTGCTGCTCACCCAATGTTGCTGCCGCCGTTGCCACCACTGCAACTTTGAAAGGGGCAGTAGCAGAGCTGGGGGTGCTAGACTTGGAGAGTAGGGGGTGCAGATGTGGATTGAGGGACAGCGGTAGAGGTGAGGGAGCTCAGGGGTGGTGGAGAATGGGCTACAGGTGGCAATTGAGAGGCAGCGGCAGAGCTGTAGGGAGCTCATGGCTGGATGAGCAGGAGCTTCGCGTGTGGATTGAGGAACAGCAGTAGAGCTGGGGGGAGCTCAGGAGTGGGGGTCGCATGGGCTGTGAGTATGGATTAAGAAGTAGCGGCAGAGGTGAGGGAGCTCAAGGGTGGTGGAGCAGGGGCTACAGGTGGCAAGTGAGGGACAGTGGTAGAGCTGGTGGGAGCTCAAGGGTGGTGGAACAGGGGCTGTGGGTAGGGATTGATGGGCAGCAGCTGAGGTGGGGGGAAGGCCAGAGCTCGGGAATTAGGGGCTGCAGGTGGGGACTGAGAAGTAGCAGCACAGGTGAGGGTTAGGGCTGGGGGAGCAGGGGCTGCTGGTAGGGATTGAGGGGCAGTGGCAAAGTTGCAGTGGCTGCGTATGGGGATTGAGGGGCACCAGAAGAACTGGGTGGCAGCTAGGTTTTTGCAGCACCATGAGCGGCATGGCTGTGGAGTTAGGGTGGTGTAGCAGCATGAACAGGGGGCTTGGGGACTAGAGTGCAGCAGCACCATGAGGAGGATGTCTGGGGACCACAAGTGCTCTTGCTTGTGCAAAGCCTACCTGACCCCGCAGCTCTGCCACTCAATCCCCACCTGCAGCCCTGCTCCCCCAGCCCTGCCGCTGTGCCTCAATCCCCACCTGCAGTCCCAGCTCTGCCATCCCCAGGCTCCCCTCACCTCTGCCACTGACCCCTCGCCCCTCCATTCCCCATCTTCTGTGTTGCCCCCTACCTGCAGAGGAAGAGGATTGGAACTGAAAGACCAATGCAAATTGTGGGTGTATGGAATCCAAGTTGGGATCAAGCACAATATGCGAAACTGCACGTCTTTACTGCTTACATGACTCGCAACTTAAGGTGTAAGCCTTAACTTACAATTTCTATGCTTTTTAGCGCATGCGTGAATGTATAAAAGTCTTACTTCTCTTTGTAAACAGTAGGTTTTTTGTTTATGGAATAGTAACCACTGTTCAAAGCCCTCCTTCATAGGCAGGGCTCCGAGCCAAATGCGGGTCTGCAATTCGCCCGAAAAATCTCCCTCCCCCGCAGAATCTCCTGCCCTGCTTCTTCCAGTGCAGAATTTCCAGCCTGTGCTGGGGAGACATGGGGCAGGAGATTCCACACGGGGAGGGAGATGAAGAAAGCCTCAGGACTTCACTTCCCTTCCCCAGGCTGAGTCAGCTGGGAGGGGCTGCCAGGGCTCGCCTCCCTGCCACCCTTCACAACCTGGTAAATAAGACAGACCTGCAGCAACAGCGGCACCATTCAGTGCGCTTCTCATGCAACTCCTCCTAGTCATTTCCTAGCTGTTCCTAATGGGGCCTCCCAGAGCAACCCAGCCAATTACATCATCGGTCATCCGACCATGTTGCTCTAGAAGGTCCCGTTGGGAGGGGCCAGGAAGTGCCTAGGAGGAACTCCATGAGGAACGTACTGCATGGAGCCACCGCTGCAGGTCTGTTTTATTTACCAGGCTATGAAAGGGGGGGGGGGAAGGGGAGAAGGTAAGTGAGCCCTGCTGCCCTCCCCCCAACCCACCTGACACAGCCTGGGGGAGGTAAGAGGGGCAGCCGGCCCTGTACTGCATCTGGGAGGCTGGGGAGTAAAAATAAACTCTTACTCAGTGCTTCATAGAGGTACTGCCAGAAAAGGAGCAGAATGTACTCAAGCGAACAAAGTATCCACACATAACCAACAAACATTTCACAGATAAGAACTATGCTGTGAAAATTCCCACAAGGAAACATGAAAGCCAACAGCAATATAAAATAATTCTTTCTGAAGTAACAGTATTGTCCCAATAGTCAGATTTTGTCCTTTGGTTAGTAGAGTCTGGGAACGTTCAGTTGCAGCATGATCAAACCCTGGAGAAGGAAAATGGTTTGTCCTTGTTTCTATACTCCACTTTCATTAATGGCAGGATAGTCCTCTATAGAGTTGATGCAAGGTTTTAAAATGCAAAAGCGGCAAGAGTATGAGAGAGAGAAAAAGGAACCCCTGGACGCCAGAAGACAATTAGACTTCTAAACTTTACATTCTAATGCCAGACCCCTCCCAAACACCAAACAGTACAGCTTTGAGTACTTCATGAAGAATACTCCGGCACAATACTACTGAATGTAATAGGAAAGTTAACTATATTTCATGCACAAAATTCATTATCTTCAACGTTATATATATTTTAAGAAACATCTGAAAATACTGTGTAGCAAATGACTGAGCTGCTATGCTGTCACAAAACCCCAGGCAGGTGAGCAGAGGACCAAACAAGAATAGGAGCCAGCAGACCATTATTGCCATTTATACCATTTTTAGCTTGTGCTCCTTGCAAATATCCTGTATGTACAATATTAAAAACGGTTCAATACAAGTCTCATATTCTGGTCACATTTTATATGTTGGGCATGTGTCTACTAAGAACCCAGCAACACTGAATACAGGTATACAGAGGGTGTAGAGCTGTTCTGAAACTGATTAGTCAGCAGCTTCTTGCAACAGGTAGCACCAATCATCCAACCTTCTGCCTACTGTCAGATGCTCCTTTGTCTACCCTGAGTTTGCAACTGCTATGATTGTCTCTTACAAGGTAAATAATTTATTTTCAGGAAAATGGAAATCTGCAAAGCTTCAAGGAAATAAACCAGGTATCTGGAAAACATTCTCCCACTACAATCAACAACAGCAAAATCTTCATGTGCATAGAAGTAGAGCAAGGGACTTCTCACCCATCCTGGGGGGTTAAAATTCAGAGCTTCAACAACGAAGTTGCTTCAGAGTAAATATCCATCTGATAACTTTAAGAAAACCAAAGACTTAGGACACGTGGCTTCCAAAGCATCAGTTTATTCACTGAGGGTTGCTTGAAAAGTTCACATTTTACCTTGAAAAACGAATGGCCCACAATTATAATGATGATTTTATTGAGTGTAAGGTGACATTTAGTTTTCTTTAATGGATATGAGCATTGCCAGAATAAAATCACCAGTTAATGTTATCACCAGGGTTCCTGGTTTTCCATTTAGCACAGAAAATCAGAAAAAAAACACGAAATTCCCATTTTATCAGAGAAAAATAAACAATTTCTGTTTTCCCAGAGAACACCACAGAATTGCCGTTTTTTCTGGGAAATATCTGCCTGCCAAAGCTAACGGGTGACAGCAGTAGTAGTGGAAATTTAAAGGAGGCTGATATTCTGTGGAGGTTCTTGTGTGCGCCTGTGTCTGAGAGAACAGATTTGGTGCGGCTGCACCTGAGAGAAGAACACAGCCACGTCTGGCTTTTGGTAAAGCAAACGTATGTTGGGGTCCATAGAGGCAAGGAGGAGTGGCACCCTTCCCTCTCTGCAGAGGGAGAGACTTGGACTCCGTGCCAGGGCTGGCTAGTGTAGGATTTTGTTTTATTTTGTTATTTGAGTGACAGTGGCAACCAGTGCATCAAATTGTCACAAAAATGAATAATTTGCAATAAAGACTTCCTAACTTTAGCAGCTGAAAAACAGATTTTGGTGTTCTCAATCAAAGGTTTATTGTTTTGACCATTAGGTCATAACAAAATATCAAAACACAGATTAAAACCTAAATACATTAAAAGAAAAAACAATATTATAAAATACATTTCCATTACTGCTTCATACTTAAAGTACATCAGAAACAAAATAAAATGTAATCAACTCAAAATAGTGAGACGTCACAATAATCATAAAAACAAAATCCAATAGAAATCCAAATTGCAGTAATACTTAGTAAAGATGTTCAACAGTCTAAACAAAAGGCAGAGCCAACAACAACATTAATGATGTTTAATATACTTTAAATATGCCTTACCCGGCACAGGGCTTGTATTAACAACACTTGGCCCCTTATGGTGTACAAATACGAGCATCGACTCGACAACCAATCCCCATTCCCTCTTTGTCATAGTTCAGGGGGGTCTTATTAACTATAACCTAATACCCAGACCCGATGCCCACATATATTTGGCAACCTCCACTTCCTTATTCCATTTGTTAGCAAATATACCAGTGAGCGAAGAAGTAGTTAATGATATGAATGGGTGTTTGGAAGAAAAACCAGACATTGTGGCACAGACAAAAGGAGAGTTTAAATTTTGAAGTCAACTATGCCCTCAGTCCCAGTAGAAGAAGACAGCCTACTATCCCTACTGAGCAGTCAAACTGAGACCCGCTTTGAACTTCCTTCTTGTCACTTCCATCATTAAGGCCAATTTAGCAAATTTTCTGGCCATATCTTTGTTGGAGTTAGCCAGCAGATATGAAATTAAAGGTTGCGGATCCCAGTACTCCTTTCCTTCTTGCCACTGGCCCAGAATAGTTTCCCGTAATCTGGTGCAGAGCGGACAGGAGACAAAAGAAGAGTTTAAATTTTGAAGTCAACTATGCCCTCAGTCCCAGTAGAAGAAGACAGCCTACTATCCCTACTGAGCAGTCAAACTGAGACCCGCTTTGAACTTCCTTCTTGTCACTTCCATCATTAAGGCCAATTTAGCAAATTTTCTGGCCATATCTTTGTTGGAGTTAGCCAGCAGATATGAAATTAAAGGTTGCGGATCCCAGTACTCCTTTCCTTCTTGCCACTGGCCCAGAATAGTTTCCCGTAATCTGGTGCAGAGCGGACAGGAGAGCAAATAATGTTAGAGATCCTCTACATCAGATCCTCCACAAAGGCAAACTCTCAGCTCTAGAGGGACTCCTTGATACCTCCCTTCAAGCACGTTGGTGGTCATCATATTGAACCGCAGTGTGGCTAATGCTCTCCTTGTTTTAAAGTTTGATATATCAACAAGATACTGTTCAAGTTCAAAACTGGTCTTAAAGGGTACCAACATGCAATTTTCTGTTCTACCAATGTAGCTCTTTCTACCTGTAGGACCACATCAGCTGACCTGCTGTTAATCAACTGCTTCGTTTGAAGTCGAGAATTTTTTCATTTTTTTCATTTCATCTTTAATTTATACCCCGCACTCTCCCAACCAAAGTCGGCTTGAGGAGGCTCACATCAATAATAAATACAATATTAGGGTTTTTATCCCACGCAGGGGAAACCCAACACCAAATACATCCCCTTAAGGGATCTAGCCATCTTTCTGAGACGTTGCCTTAGCTGTCTACAGGTTCCATCCAACCAAGGGTTAGCTGGTCTTTTGTTATCCAAACATACTTTAGTAGTAAGGTTAGTTCTAATTAATGCAAGCAGTTCCACAAAAGGAACATGACAACTTCGAGAATCCAACTGAACAAAGCATGCTTGAAATTCTACCAATTCTTCAGACTCAAAAAATAGAGAGACTTGGCTGGATGCTCTCTTACCCCATTTAATCGGTCTGATAATCGGAGCTTTGGCGCACCTAGGAGCTAAGCCTTCATGCACACTTGTAGGGACTAAAGAACTAAATCGAAATATAGTAACAATAAGAAAATGATAATTGCACCCTAAGGGGCATACTACAAAGTCGATATAGTCCGTGATGTTACTACAAGGGACCACTATATAGTCGATAACACTAGTTCCTAAGTGAGAGACAAAAGTAAAGTATCCACTCGAATCTGATTTGGAGGAACCATTCAGCACTTGAATATTGTTCCTATACAAAAACAATAAGAATTGCAAGCCGAAAGCATTAAGTTCTAAATCTCTCGACTGTCTAGGGGGATCAAATACTTTGCGTCTCCCAGTTCTAATCCCATAGCCTCGGCTCTAACTGAATCTGAAGAGCCCGTCCTGGCATTAAAATCTCCTAACAATACTACAGGAATATTGGGATAGTCATTGTCCCAGGAGTTCAAGTGGTCCTCAAGTGTATTCCAAAAACCATGCCTAGTAAATAAACTCCAGGATGGAGGGAGATATATGTTTACTACAATAATCAGTGGACCCACCCTCCCACTAACTAAAACTGCCAGTATGTTATCAATATTACAATGTAACTGCTTGCCCTCCAACTGCAATGCTGCTTTAATCAAAGTTGCCAGTCCTCCAGAAGGTCTGCCTCGCTTCCCTGAAGGTTTTGCAGCAACAGCCCAGGTCTGAAATCCGGGGATAGTCGGACTATATGCCTCACTAGTCCAAGTTTCCTGAAAGCATAAAATATCCATTTTTTCTAAATCCGGGAGATAATCATCCCAATTACAAGAAAACCAACCTGCAACATTCCAAGACATAACTGACATTGTTTCTCCCTTTGAATTATTAGAACTGATTAAAACAGCGGGTCATTGAGTCTGAAGGACTGGGTCACTGGATTGAGATTGAGAGCACACCGACTCCTCAGGAGACAATAACTGATTGGCAATATCACCACTAACTTCAGTCGTGAAGATTTTCCCACTAGGATTTGGGAGTAGTACTGATGTATTGTCTACATGCGGTGCCACATGGTTCGTGGTATTTCTCTGTAATCTCTTAAATAGATTGTTCATATGCTGGAGTACTAAATCCTGCTCCAGTACTAATAAGGCTTCGTATTCAGTCACAAACTTTGCCTTTGGCAGCCTAGGGTAAGTATGAAATCAAATTGATTTAATTCCCGGACTGGACTCCCTAGATCTTTCCTTTTAGCAAAGCTTCGAGCAGCCTGTTCCCCGGCTTCAGCTATACCCTCCATTACTGACCCAGAAGCCTCTCCATCGGCCAGTGAAATTAATAGATCACTAGTGGGTAGCTGAGTACTCTGGCTATCTTTTGCTCTGATCCCGACGGAAGAGGCTGTCATCGCTCTACATTTAGCTAGGTGATCAATACTAATTCCCCTTGTTAATAAATGTTTCCTAGCCTGAAAAATTGTTTTAACTAACTGTGGTGAGTGAAATTCAATAGAAATCTTAATGGAAGAAGGAGCGCTAGAGAACCGAGTTACCCCAATAATCTCAGAAGTATCTACTCTGTGCCTCAAAAGAAGTGATAAGTTCCTAGCAACTAGGGGGACACTTGACCAGCTGGGTAGCCTTCCATTAGGTAATGGGAAAGCCTTCAATAATACCCTGTTGTCATAGAAAAGCTGCCTCCTTTGTAACCCGGGGAAGATCTTGTCAGGACTTGTCATTGGCTCCCTCTCAGCTGGCCTATCTACCTGGCACTCCCTGTAAAATTCTCTCTTCCCTGCCCCACCCCTGGCCAAGGCATCTGCCCTAATCGCATCTATTTGACCCATCACAGCCTGTAATTGTCCCTTAATTGATATCAAATACTGGCTCATATCTGAAATTTTATTAAGAAGCAGAAAGACTGTCTGGGCAGTCAGATTGCACTGGGCTTCCAACAACTCCCCAAATTGCATAGTGGAGGTATCCAGAAGCCCAGCATATTGGGAATTATTCAACTGATTTGGTTCTGTGGTAACCAGATGTGAAAGGTTACCCTGTTGGATGTTATTTAATTGACAGGGAGACAAATCCTGAATTATTTCACTTCCCAAAGCCGATAATTCCTTGTTATGGCTCAGCAAACAAGAATTAAAATCCAACTGTTTCATCATTGGTAAAGAGGTTGTGTCTGATGGCAAAAGCACTTCAGTAGCATAATCCGTTATTTTAGCTTGCTTTGGATGAGGGGAATCTGCAAGTTGGGTAATTGGAGAAGGCAGCCTCTGCCGCTTCTTCTTTTCCATAGCTATGAGAACTCAGGGATACAAGTCGGTACTTGATAAATGATTCCACAGGGGCTCCTAAATCTCAAACAAAAAAGAAAGGGGGGGTTCTCTGGGCTTCTCCAAGGCCGGCACGAGGGCGAAACCCTTGTGCTCACGCCCTTAGGCTCATGCCTGAGGCTCGCACCCACAAGTCACCGGCTCCTTTTCTCCCCACATGTGGAAGGCTCCGCCCCTGTTCCTCGACGTCCCAGCTGTCCCTCGACAAAGGTAAGTCTCTCAAGAGCCGAATTAGCAAGGCAGAGGCTTGGCGAACCAGCCCCGCTCTCCACAGTGCCACAGCAAACTAGGGCTCATCGGCTCCTTTTCTCCCCGCAGGTGGAAGGCTCCACCCCCGTTCCTCGGCATCCCAGCTGTCCCCCAACAAAGGTAAGTCTCTCAAGAGCCGAATTAGCAAGGCAGCGGCTTGGCGAACCAGCCAAGTTCTCCACAGTGCCACCAATTTTGGTGGTTTTAATCAGAGAATTGGGGGGGGGGGGTGCCCAGAGAATTTTCAATTTTTTTGTCAGAGAAAACCAGGAACCCTGGTTATTACTACCTACCAAAATGTCACTCTGGCTTGAAAGGACAACTAAGAGTCACATAGATTTTTTTTTAATAAACCCTTACTCCAAGTTTCTTAAATTGATTCCCAATAGTAGTTTGTTAAATTTAGTTCCTACACGGGGCGCTAGTGAGCACGCCTGTGGAGTAGATGTGTGATGCTAGAGCTCCGCTGGGACTTTGCTTCAACAAAATCCTTAACAGAGATTTAACCTGACCTTTCCTGCCAAAAATATTGGTAAGACCTTTCTGATGGCTAAAAATTCAAAAAGAAATGAAAGAGACTCAATAAAAAGATTCTGTGAGCCGTAGAATGCTCTGGCCTTGCAGGCCCTGGACTCTGAATCTGAGGAGAACATGGCGGCTGCAGGCTCAGAAAGTCCTGAGGAGGGATCTGTCCGCACTTCTGAGGTGGTAGAGATGTTTATGGAGCTTAAAAATTATCTTAAGCTGGCCAGACAGGAATTGATGGGAGAACTGGGAGTGCTTAAAAAGGCCTTTGCCAGTTACTAAAAAGGTGGAAGTGGTTTCTAAGCAAGGGGACACAGTGGAGCAGCGTGTGAGCGGGACAGAAGATAAGGGCCTAGTTCAAGAAGATCTGCTGCAGTCCCTGTCTGCCTCGGTCTCCCGCTTATCTAATAAATGCAAGGACCTGGAAAATCACAGCAGGCGCTCCAATTTAAGATTCATGGGCGTGCGTGAGCGGAGAGACACCACGGACCCGCAAAAATTTCTACAGAGGTCTCCTTGAAGGTCTGTTCCCAGGAGAACCCATTTGCATGCTGCAGTGGTGAAGCAGGCGCATTGGACCCTGCAAGCCACACCCGGGGATGGGGAACCTCCCCAAGCTATATCTGCTAAATTTCTTAATTTTCGGGACAAGGAGGAGATTCTGCACTTGGCAAGAGGCTTGCGCACTTTGGAATTTGAAGGTGACCCTATTAAAATATTTCCAGACTTGGCTCCTGAGACGTTGGCGAAGAGACGGGCCTGGTAAAAGTTCATGGACCTTCTAAATAAAAAAGGAATTAAACCCCAGATCCATCACACTGCCCGCCTCTCTTTTATGTATATGGGCAAAAGAAGATCCTTTGAGGAAGTGGAAGGCTTAAAAAAATTCTTGAACTCTAATCCCGCATTGTCTGGGGATTCTAGAGGTTGATGACCCGACTTCATAAAGGATTGAGGGGTTTGTACTGAGCTCTTCAATGCTGGAGCCCATTCTTATAGAAGTTTTTTGTTAACTTGTTTATTTGTGTACAGTTTAATGCTGGGATGGTGCTCTAATGGTTAATGTCCTCTGTAGGTTAAATATTGCAGAGGAAGGTGTAATTCATTTTGCATTCTTGCATGGTTCTTCTGAAAAGGAGTGAGTAGCTAGGTGCTTCCGCCACTAGGTGAACGCCACTAGGTGAATGTTTGGTGACTGATGTGAGGAAGGGGATTCATAGAGGCAAAGTAAATGCATATGTTGTCTGTAAAAGCCTTTTTTTTAAATAAAAGCAAGAATGGCTGTAGAGCCTTTCAGGAGCCAAGCACTGCCGCTGTGTGCTCTGCTAAAGAGCTAGGCTAGTAAAATTTAGACACCCTCAGGGGCCAAGCACTGCCGATGTGTGCTCCACAAAGAGCAAGGCATCTGCCTTTTTAAAAAAAAATTACAGTTTAACAACAGAGACATAAAACATGGCTGCCTTGAAATTATATTTCTGTCCCTCCTTACGGGAGATTAGGCTACCCATTTACATTGTTGGGAAGTGATTTGAGGATCTGTACATAGATTTCTGTTTTGGTCCTGGCGGACTCAGGTCACAGCTGGAGCGTAGGAGGCTTCACCTGCCGCACTTAGGGGGTAGAATGAGGGAGGTGAGAAAATGGGGGGGGAGGGGTTCAATGTGACAGTAAGAAAGCCTTAGTTACAAAAAGATACCTTGCCTCCCATTTTGTCCCAAAACGCATCTCATGTTAAGATGCAATCTCTAAAATTTATCTCCTTGAATGTCAAGGGATTAAACTGTCCAGTAAAAAGTAGACACACAATACAGCTTATAAGGTCTCAGAGAGCTGAGGGTTCTGTTTTTGGGGTTTTTTTTACAGGAGACACACCATCTTAGACATGATATAGGGTGATTTAGGGATAAATACATTAGCAACATCTACTTCTCCTGCACTGTTAAAAAAAGGGAGAGACAGGATTCTCGGCTACACTGGGTTTCCATATATTGAAGCAAGTCAAGGATGCAGAGGGTCGCTTTCTTCTACTCATGGTGGAAAGAAGCGGAAAGATTTTCACACTGGTTAGTTTATGTTGTCCCAATGGTAATTCGGTTCCATTCTTCAAAGATCACCTTTCTAAAATCCTCGACCTAGCCCAAGGGAATATCCTGAATAGGAGATTTGAACTGCCCTCTTTCTCGCCTGGATGGGTCTTGTGGGTCTTCCTTGGAGGGGTGGCAGAATACAGTGCCTGAGATGATCCAGGAGGCTAGTCTAAAAATGTTAGCAGAGTACTTGACTCAGAACACAGAGATTATACTTTTTTTTCAATCCATCCCGGGACTTATACCAAAATAGACCATGTCTTAATGTCACCAGCAGATATTGAGAGATGTCTGGATTACATGATCATCCCGGTGCTGTTCACTGATCATCACGCGGTTAGGTTGACATTGCGGGTGGAAAGTGGTCCTAGGAAGCCTCCTGGCACCTCTCTAATAATCTGATACAATACCAATTGGTCAAAGAAAAAATAGTTGAAGTTTTGAAAGACTATTTCAAGAACAATGATATCCCCCCTGTGTCATCTCACACTCTGTGGACGGCGGTACTGAGGGGCGAGTTTATCCCCCTGGCAGCCTTCCACAAGAGAGACAGAGCCAAAGAGTTAAAGGACCTGTATTCACAGCTAAATATTTTGCTGCTGCTGATTTTGCTAATCCCAGCAAGAAAGACCAAAGACACGTAGCCAAACTGAGGGGGGAGATAGATCTCCTTGAGGCTGATAAAACGGCCCAGCAATTAAGGCAGATCAAATGTGTATACTATGAAAAGAGCAACAAGGGGGACCATTTACTAGCCAATCTGGTTAAAGCCAAAACAAACAAGTCTATGATAACTCAAATCAGGATGGCAGATCGTTCTCTATCTACTAGGAAATCGGAAATAGCTTAGTCCTTATCTAATTTCTACCAGGATTTATATAAACCCTCCTCGCCTGATGGAGGCAAAATGTTGGACTTCTCACGAGCCTTAAAAACAACTAAATTAGACAAGTTCCAGAAAGAAATGCTTAACAAACTTTTCACTTTGGAGGAGGCTAAAAAAACCATTAAACAGCTTCCTAAGGGAAAGGCCACTGGTCCGGATGGCTTTTCATCAGAGTTTTATCAGGTTTTCGCAGACCTGGTAGCTCCTACGTTAACTAGAGTATACAACAATATAATCAGATTTGGCACTATGCCGGATTTTTTCTCCCTTGCAAATGTTACATTATGCCTGAAGGCTGGCAAACTAGTTGAGGAAAGTGCTAGTTATCATCCTATCTCCTTATTTAACACAGATTTTAAGATATTCCCAAATATCCTGACTAATAGGTTAAACAACTGTATAGGCTCCCTCACTGATCCAGACCAAGTGGGATTCATCCCACTGAGACTGGGTGCTGATAATGTTAGGAAGGCAATAAATATAATCCACCAGATGAACGTAACAAAAGCTAACGCAATGGTAATCTCTATGGACGCGGAGAAAGCGTTTGATAGAATTGAGGGTCATAAGAACATAAGAAGTGCCATCCTGGGTCAGACCAATGGTCCATCTAGCCCAGCATCCTGTCTCAGACAGTGGCCAATCATGGTGGCTTGGGAGAAGCACCCAATAGGTCAAAATGGGGGATTCATTCCCTGTTGTTTTCCCAGAGCTGCCGTCATGTTCCCTGATCCTGTCTGGCTAATACCTGCTAATGGACCTACCTTCCAGAAACTTGTCCAAACCTCTTTTAAACTCAGCTATAGTACTGGCCCTTACCACAGCCTCTGGCAGTAGATTCCACAACCCAATTATACACTGAGTGAAAAAATATTTCTTTTATTTGTTTTAAATTTGCCACCCATGAGTTTCATGGAGTGTCCCCTAGTTCTAGTACTAGCTGAGAGGGTAAATAACTGCTCCTTGTTTATTAGTTCCACACCACTCATGATTTTATAGACCTCTATCATATCTCCTCTCAGTCGTCTCTTCTCCAAACTGAAGAGCCCCAACCTACCAAGCCTCTCCTCATACGGGAGCCCTTCCATGCCCTTGATCATTTTTGTTGCCCTTCTCTGTACCTTTTCTAGTTCAGCTATGTCTTTTTTGAGATGGGGCGACCAGAACTGCACACAATATTCGAGGTGCGGTCGCACCATTGATTTGTATAGAGGCATTATGACATCCTCAGTTTTATTCTCTATCCCCTTCCGAATAATTCCTAACATTCTGTTTGCTTTTTTGACTGCTGCTGCGCACTGCGCTGTGGATTTCATTGTATTGTCCACAACCACCCCCAGATCCTTTTCCTGAGTGGTAACTCCTAGCTTAGTACCCAGCATTGTGTACGCATAGTTTGGATTATTTTTCCCTACGTGCATCACTTTGCACTTGTCCACATTAAATCTCATTTGCCATTTAGATGCCCAGGCACCCAGTGTCGTAAGATCCTGTTGCAGTTCCTCACAGTCTGCTCGTGTTTTAACTACCTTGAATAACTTGGTGTCGTCTGCAAATTTGATCACCTCACTCTTAACACCCTTTTCCAAATCATTAATGAATACATTAAACAGCACCGGTCCCAATACAGATCCCTGAGGCACACCACTTTTTACATCTCTCCATTGTGAAAACTGACCATTTAGTCCTACCCTTTGCTTTCTATCTTTTAACCAGTTTCTGATCCATAGTAAGACACTACCTCCTATCCCATGACTTTTTAATTTTCTCAAGAGTCTCTCATGAGGGACCTTATCAAATGCTTTCTGGAAATCCAGGTACACTATATCTACTGGGTCTCCCTTGTCCACATGCTTATTTACACCCTCAAAGAATTCCAACAGGTTAGTGAGGCATGACTTACCTTTACTAAATCCGTGTTGACTCTTCCCCATTAAGCCATGTTTGTCAACATGCCCTGTAATTCTGTCCTTAATGATGGTTTCCACCATTTTGCCCGGCACAGACGTCAAGCTTACTGGTCTGTAGTTTCCAGGATCGCCTCTGGATCCCTTTTTAAATATCGGGGTTACATTTGCCACCCTCCAGTCCTCGGGTACAGTGGCAGATTTTAGTGACAGGTTACAAATTACTAACAGTAGGTCTGCAATTTCATATTTGAGTTCCTTCAGAACTCTGGGGTGAATGCCATCTGGCCCTGGTGACTTGTTAGTATTCAGTTTGTCAATTTGCCCTAGAACATCCTCCAACGTCACATTGATTTGTAACAGCTCTTCCAATTCCTCGCCCACAAAGCAAGGATCCGGCGTGGGTACCTCCCCAAAATCCTCTGCAGTGAAGACCGACGCAAAGAACTCATTCAGCTTCTCTGCAATGTCCTTATCCTCCCTGAGCGCCCCTTTTACTCCCTTGTCATCTAATGGCCCAACTGACTCCCTAGCAGGCTTCTTGCTTCTGATGTATTTGAAAAAGTTTTTGTTGTTTGTTTTTGCCTCTTCAGCAAGCCTCCCTTCAAAATCTGGTCATTTCCTGTTCGAAACTCTTCAGCTGAAGGGCTTTCCAGTTAGTTTCTTGAGGTGGGTGAATGTTATCTATAAAGGGCCCAAATCAAGTCTGATTATACACGGATCACTGTCCCCCACCTTTGATCTCAAGAGAGGAACCCGGCAGGTCACCGCTCCTTTTTGATCTTGCAGTAGAGCCCTTAGCTATAGCCAGTCGGATGAATCCAGATATCCCCGGTATTCATATTGGCAAAAGTGAACACAAATTGGCCTTGAATGCGGATGACATGCTTTTTAAAAAAATCTAAACCATCTACCTCTGTCCCCAAATTGATCCAGCTTATTGACCGGTTTGGTACACTATCCAGATATAAAATTCACTTTCAAAAATAATCAGCCATGAGGTTTGAAGGTTCAGGACAGGACGTTCCTCCAATCAGGGAGGCGTTTCCTTTTAAAATAGAAAAATCAACCATTAAATACTTGGGAATTTTTTTTATCTAAAAAGATAACTTCCCATACATAATGGAAAGCTTAAAAAAAAGATACGAATAGTTGAAATAACCTGGCCTGCTCGTGGCTGGGGCAGGTCAACTTATTCAAAATGTCAGTGCTTCCTAAAATCCTGTATAAGATGTTGGTGCTACCTATTCAGATCCCATCTAAATTCTTTATAGATATTGAGATATGGTTTAAAAAATGGGTGTGGGCTGGTAAACGCCCTCAAATAAGTCATAAAATTCTCAATGCACTCCGCCATAGAGGAGGACTAAATTTCCCAGATTTGTTGTCATACCATAGAGTGGCCGCCCTTCGGGCAATCAAATATTGGTACTTCTAATTGCCAGGGAACAATTTGGGTTCAGAAGCAAACGTTCGACGATGGATTGCTGTTTTATTCTTCAACATTTAATCCACAAGTACACCAAGATAAGGAAGGGCAGATTATTTCAGGCCTTTGTTGATTTCACTAAGGCATTCGATTCTGTCCCCAAAAAGCTGGGTATTGATGGTAAACGTGTGGCAATTCTGGCCCAATTGTATTCGAATAACACAGCTAGGGTCAGACTCAGGAAAGTAAACAGGTTGAGCGTTCCAATTTCCATAGCAAGAGGTGTGCGTCAGGGGTGCGTGCTGGCACCTCTGCTGTTCAACCTGTATGTCTCAGACCTAGTGGATGCAATTAAAAAGGAGGAATTCAACCCCCTCAAGGATTAGGACCTACCCACTGTATGCTTTACAGTAGGTGGATGATGTAGTGTTGTTGTCCCAAACGGAAAAAGGATTAAGAGGACTCATAGAAGGGCTGATATTTTGTGAGACTAATGGATTGCAGATAAATATGGGGAAGTCTAACGTTCTGGTCTTAGGAGGGAGACACCAAAAATCCAGCTGGGTAATCAAGGGAAGGACCCTGGCTATTGTTAGATCTTGTACGTACCTTGGGGTGACGTACACTGACAGGGGTACATGGTGTATGCATATTAAAAATAGGGCAAACAAGGCAACCAGGGTTGCGCGATGTATATTAAGGGCTGCGAACTTGTCTAGGAATGTNTATGCATATTAAAAATAGGGCAAACAAGGCAACCAGGGTTGCGCGATGTATATTAAGGGCTGCGAACTTGTCTAGGAATGTTCCAATGTCCACATTCCTACACGTCTTTCAACTTCAGATCCATCCCTTGGCCATTTTCGGACTTGAGATCATTCCGTTCCCTAATATGATATATCTCGAGAGGGTCCAGAATCTCTTTCTCCGTCGACTGCTCAGGGTAGGGACCAACGTACCCAGAGCAGTTGTTCGAGACAGGCTGTTTGCCTATAGAGTACTCTGGAAAGCTGGCTTTTATGGGATACTAGTTTAGACTACTGTCCCAAAGTGAGGAGATTTTGTCCCTTCAGTGTCTAACGGAAGAACTTGAGCACAAGGGGGTTAGATCTTTTTCTTGGGTTAAATATCTGGCAGTGCTCTTAAATAACATGGGATTTTCTCTGGTATACTTCCTTGGGAAATCTATTGGTGCAATTAAGGGAGAGATCAAACTCAGATTAAGGGATATATCACACCAGGAGGATCTAGCCACAGTTTGTAAATGGAGGGTAGCCCCCTCTTTGGGCTTAATTAAGAACATTATCTTTTGAGCCCTATCTGGATCAGTTAACTAACAGAATTTTGCGTAGAGTACCACACTCAATTGCCTAATTAACTCCTTGCTTGACATAGGATCCTAAGGGATCTCCTTAAATACCATATCTACCCACCCCAGCTCCACAGGGTCTAGGGGAGACAGAGAAAGCTAATAATATATCATTCTAGTTTGACTCATGGCAGATACCCATAATATCCCCAAATCCAGGTAATATCCCCTTATTCAGGTTTGAATCAATCCAGATGGCGGTGGTGGAAGGCAGATATGCCCGCATTAAGTATGAGTCCCGCTGCTGTACGTGTGACCTGGACAAAATTGAGACACTGGAACATTCTGTATTGAACTGTCCATACTACCAGAGTCTAAGAACGGTTTGGCTGTACCCCTATATAGAGGATCAGACAGGTCACAAACATTCAGATACACTGCAATTGTTATACAATTTGATCTCTAAGGAAGGAATTTTGCAGTAGCATCATTTCTTTGGTTGGCAAGTAAAAGAAAGTGGGAAATTAAAGCAGAAATTCAGACTAGGGTTTAGAGCCGGTAATATAAGGGGCAGGTGCGGTTTGAAGAAGTATGCCCAACCTTCTTTTGCAAAGCCTATTATTCAGACCTGGATTTGGGGATATTATGGGTATCTGCCATGAGTCAAACTAGAATGATATATTATTAGCTTTCTCTGTCTCCCCTAGACCCTGTGGAGCTGGGGTGGGTAGATACGGTATTTAAGGAGATCCCTTAGGATCCTATGTCAAACAAGGAGTTAATTAGGCAATTGAGTGTGGTACTCCTGGTCACAGATGCTATTTGTTACAGCATTGTTCACTATTATATTGTTTGCTTTGTATGACGATTGCTGTATTTTGTTTTTGTATTTGTATTTTATATTTTGTGTTGGCTATGGCGAGAGTTAATGCTGAATAAAAAACATAACATAATATATTGGTACTTCTCCCCGAAGGATGCTAAACGGGTTAACAGAGTCCCAGACGATGGGGGTCTGTGATTGGAGAGAAGCATTAACAACACGCAAACTGCAGGGCCCCCAGGACATGAGACATCATCCCTTTGTGGGTTTAGCATGGAATCTCTGGAAAAGGTGTACTACCAGAATTGACTTGAGTGGAGGGCTGTCCCCATTCTTTCCGATAGACTATGAGGTTTTCCAAAGAGAGGACGTAGCTCAACCCCTCATTCGCGTCTTAAAACATAAAAGGATACTCAGGGCTAAAGATCAATTCCAAAACAACCAGTTCAAATCAAAGGAGGATCTTGAGAGAGCAGTTCAGACCCCAATTGACTTCATACAGTATAATCAGCTGAAAAGCTTTTTTACAGGCTTCCAAAAGAAACGGGAGTGCTTTACGCGACCGCCCAAAGGACTGGAATCTATTTTGTTTGCTGCATTCCGGATTGAAGGCCTCGTCTCGCAAATTTATGCTGAAATCAAAGGAATTGGGTTCAAGCCTCACTTAAATTATATCAAGAATTGGGAGAAGGACCTACAGATTAAACTGGAAAAAAAAGAAATCCACAAAATTTGGCTTCATATGTACAAATGCTTCACATCTATGTCAGTGGTAGAGATGCAAACTAAGATCACGTTGCGTCTCTATCTGACCCGATAGAATAGCTGAGATAAGCAGATCAATGTCACCATGTGTCTCGATACAGACTTTTGGGATCGAAGTGTGGGCATTTGTTAATCAGGCAATGAGACTTGTGGTGCCTTATCGACAGGAGATTGCTCTCCTTGGCCTCTACCCTGAAATCCCCTTGATGGAGGTGCACAGAAAAACATGCACCCAACTGTTTTTGGCAGGTTGCAACAAAATAGCTCGCAATTGGAAGTCCGATAGGCCCCCCTCGATGTCTGAGTGGTACCAACGGGTTTGGATGGTGATGACCATGGAGAAGGTCCTTGCAGACGTAGGGGGAGATTTAGAGAGTTTTTTTGGTACTTGGTCAAAGTGTTACACATGTCTTAAGAATCTGGGATGTGCAGGAGAGCCTGAAGATCCCATCCTTTGGAGAGATTTGTAAAAGGTTTTGAGATGGGGTTTGGGTTTGTTTTGATTATGATTTGGGGGTTTGGTTGTTTTATACTCAAGGGCTGGGGAGTGGTCGATAATAGTATGGAATTTGGAAGACTGAGCCTGTTGTGGGAACAATTTGTATAAGTGTCCAGCGCTGGAATTAGGGACGCAAACGTACTCTGTAGCCTCCTTTGCTTGTCATGACCGGTTCAACTAAATAAAGTTAAATTTTTTTAAAAAACAAACATTTAATTCCTACTGCATATTGTAAGAATTAATCTTTGAAAGTTTCAAAGGACTTTGATACAAGAGTGAAACACGAATACGAATAATTTATGATGGCATTGGCTTTCGTCGTAGCCAAAAACGGACAAAGAAAATTTATATACATAAAATAGAAAATTACAAAAGTTATAATAAAATCGGGGCCCATTTACAAGGACAAATTAAGAAAAAAACAAACCATAAACTTAAGCAAATGTAAGAATACAATACTCAACATCAATCCAGGGGCCTTTAAACTAAAAGTCTAAAGTCGTGGACTAGTAATATCTCTAACGATAAAGCAGTCCTCATGGCTGCTCAAACTGGGCAGCTAACTCATAGTTTAATGCCGCATGAGATCCCAAGATCTTCTGTCTCCTTTCGTTGGCCAGTTTAATAAAAATTGCCAAAGCAAGGAGCGAATCCAATGAGGATAGAGTCAACAAATATTTAAAGATATCTTCTAAACCGTCCCTCATTGCTGAGTCGATTAGGGGAGATAGCCAGGAGTCACGAATTTTGTAATAATAAGGACAACGCAGAACGAAATGCTCCGGTGTCTCCACTTCACCCAATGAACAAAGACAGTCTCTGTTCTATTGGGCGACCCCCGTAGCGGCCTTCCAGAACAGCTGTATTAATCTGGGCAAAACTGAGGGCAGTGATGTTCCTCCTCAAAGATTTACTGATGAGGAGGTCCAGATAAGGTTCCAGGGCAAAATTAGTTTTAATTGACCCAAAGTCTGGGACCACTCTCCAATTCCCTATTGAGGCCAGATCCTTTTGAACAGCAAGGTCCTTAGACCTCAATAGGAGCTCCTTGATGGTAAGGGCTGTTGATTTCAGCTGGAAATATAATATCGAGAAGCCCAGGCCCACCAACCGGGTCTCCAGACTCCTAATCCAGGGATAGCTTCTAGGACCATGGTATATCCGCTCTTCCTCCACACAATATGCCATTAAGGAAGGCCGTGCTTTATTAGTGTTGACCACTTTTTGCCAAAGACAGAGGACAGCCAGTCTTCCATAATGGGCTAATGGGAGAATACCAGTTTCTGCCCGTAATACGGCACCTGGAATACTGCCATTAACCCTCAAGAGCCGTCGCAAAAAGTAATTCTGAATTCTTTCCAGGGGCAAAATATCTGGGGAAGGTATAACTTCCAGCCCGTAGGTCAACATACCATGTATTTTAAGAGTATACGTTTTCAATAATATAGATACAGAGATACCCCTGGAAAGATTGGTAGCCCTTAGTAAGCTGCTTGCAGCTCTACTTGCCAGTAAAGTCCTGTTTTTGATATGGGCTGCCCATGACCCACTAGAGGAAAAGGTTACCCCCAGGTAAATAAACGATTGAACAGTTTTAAAGCTAAGGTTCTCCACTTTCCAATCTGAGCTAGCTAATTTACCACCCACAAGCATAATGTTAGATTTTGCACTATTAATTGCAAGGCCATTGAGTTGGCAATATTTAATCAAAGCTCTTATAGCTCCTTTTAGGCCCTTCCTTGTCTGAGACAGGGGCACTAAATCATCAGCAAATTGCAATACGTGGAGAGGATAGGATTGAACCAGGGGAGGGTGGAGCCCTGGATCTTTGATAGTGTCCACAAGATCAGCCACATATAAATTAAACAACCCTGTTGTACCCCACGCTTAATTGGAATAGCTGCAGTAGGGTCCTTATGAAGGCCTAATCTAACTTTAGCTGTATTGTTGTTATGCAGCTGCATAAGGAGGAACAACCACCTTTTGTTCACCCCCAGTGCACACAGTTTAACCCACAGTCTGTTCCTGGGGACAGAATCGAAGGCTTTTGAGAAATCCATAAATGCCATATACAGCTTACCGCGCTTTAATCTCACATATTTGGCTATTAAATGAGAAATGATGAAACAGCAGTCCAGAGTAGAACGATTACTCCTGAAGCCGAATTGTTCCATAGGAGTTATGTTATTAAGTTCAGTCCAGTCTTGAAGTGCCTGGGCTAACTTTGCGGCATAGAGCTTGCCAATCACTGGCAATAAACTGATAGGACGGTAATTGGCTGGGTCAGAGTGTTTGCCTTTCTTATATATAGGGATGATCCAGCTAAACCCCCAAGTAGCCGGGACCTTGCCAGTCTTAGAGATGGTATTAAACAATTTGGTCAAAATCTCTGCCCACCACCCGGGGGCTGCTTGTAATAGTTCAGCATAAACATCATCTGGTCCAGCTGCCTTGTTTAGCTTCATTTTCATAATTTGCAACTCCACTTCTCCCCGAGAGAAGTGCAGATCCAAGGGGAGAGCCGTAGCTTGAAATTCTGTGCTGTCTGCGATATCCATGGCAGCCAGACCCTCATCTTTATACAATAGGCGAAAGTACTCCTCCCAGATACTATTTTCTATAGGCGTTTCCTATTTTATCTGTTTGGGTCTTAAGATCTTATGCAGCAATCTCCAGTAAAGCCCCTCATTCCTAGTCCTAATAGCCACTGCCATCGATGCCCACATCTTGTTATAATGCATTGCCTTCTTACTATAGATCAAGATCTTGTACAATCTTTTTTGCTCCCGGAGAGACATCAATTGAGCTAAATCTGGGCTGGAAGAGTTTTTCTTTGCTTTTATTAGTTGACGTTTGGCCGCCCTGCAATCCCTGTCAAACCAGGGGTTGATAATATTGACATACGGATGGCCCGAATTCAGGGTCAAAGACTTGATAGAGAAGGCCACTATTTCAGCATACTGGTCAATGATAGAGCTCTCATCTTGATTACTCAAAAAGGAGGATTTTAGGGCTATTAATTTGTTAGAAGCACAAAGCCCATGAAATCTACAAACTAAATCTGTAAACTCCCCTTTCTTATAATATCTAGTACTGGGCTTGCATGGAGAACTTACGGGATTTGAATCATAGCGAGATTGCTGCTTCAGACGCAAAGTCAGTAATTTGTGCTCGCTTTCTGGCCGTGCTTCAAGAGTAAGAGAATCAATACTGTCCCAGTACAGTGGATCAATCAAACAATAATCAATAACGCTTTGGCCCTGTACTCCGATGAATGTAAATTCACCTACCAAGTGTCCCTGCACTCTACCATTAACAACAACTAAGTCATTTTTAAGAAGAAAAGATATAAATAGTTGTCCTGTTCTGGTTATACACTTATCCATAGAGCATCTAAACGGGGCCTGGGGGTAGGGGCCAGGATTAATACCTGGCCCCTCCTCTCCGGCCCCTATTCTGGCATTCCAATCACCCATGAGAATTAACCCCGCCCGAGGGAACTGGTCTCTCAAGGAATTGACCAATTCCTCCAAGCTAGGCCATATAGAGTCTTTGTAATAAGGGGAGGAGATGGGTGGGATATAGATGTTACATAACAAAAAACTGTGTAAAATCCCGTAGTTTCAATAAAGCAAGCTGATATTCCACTCAAGGGGATGGAAGTATGGAGTAGGAGGATACTGCTGCTTCTGCTATCAGTAACATCAAGCCTCCTGAAAATCGCCCCCGTGTACCCACCCTCTGGCCCTCTTGGGATTCAACTTTAAATTTGCCTATATTGGAATAGGAGGGGGAGGGGGGCCAATCAAGTTTCCTGCAGGCAAACACAGGCAAAACTGGAAATATACTTTATCCAGTCATCATCCATTAGTTTGTCACTTAGGCCACCAATGTTTCACAAAGCTAGTCTAAATGTGGATGCTGAAGCAATAGCCCGCTGACCAGGGAATTGAAAATGGGGGGGGGCGGTTCCCAGGAGTGAAGAATACTTATTAATTATTATTATTATTATTTATATAGCGCCAGCTGTGTGACCTGGTGCTGTTCAGAACATAGAAATAGACACGGCCCCTGCCTGTGGCTTACAATCTAAAAAACAAGGAGGGGGAGACAGGGAGAGGGGACAGTGGGAGAGACAGGGAAGACAGACAAACATTCAAGCACCTGCGAAGACTCAGGTGCGTGTGCTTGGCTTGGTTACAGTCAGGTTGCAGTAGTCTGCAGAGGCGGCCAGACAGTAGGTATATGGGAATGGCTAGCAGGGATTGGGAAAGGCAGCGAGGAACAGGTGGGTCTTGAGGAGGGATTTGTAGGAGCGGAGGTAGGGGGCAAGGTGGATGTGGGCAGGGAGGACATTCCAGGCATGGGGGGCGGCAAGGGAGAAGAGTCGAAGGCGATTAGGTGAGCAGGAGAAACGAGGGAGAGTGAGGGAGGGGACAGAGGAAGAGCGGAGAGCGCGTGCAGAAGTGCGTAGGGAGATTAGGTCCGAGGGTAAGGGGAAGCTTGGTCATGTAGCGATTTGAACGTGAAAACCAGGAGTTTAAACAGGATACGTTCAGGAAGGGGGAGTCAGTGAAGAGAGAAGAGGAGAGGTTGCACATGGTCGAAGCGACGGGCAGAGTGAATGACCTTGGCAGTGGAGTTTTGGAATGGGATAAGGGGGGGGGACAGGTGAGAGCGAGGGAGGCCAACAAGGAGGAGGTTGCAGTAATCGAGGCAAGAGATAACCATGGCATGAACAAGGGTTTTGGCCGAGGAGGTAGAGAGAAAGGG
>QEPC01004883.1:1173145-1213842 GCA_003113815.1 Sphenodon punctatus | reverse complement strand
AGGGGCGGGGGTTTTGGGGCCGGACGGGGCGTGAAGAGAGGGGGGCAAGAGAGTCAAGGGTCGAGGAGAGAGAGGTGTTGAGAGTGGAGATGGCAGAGTCGGGGGAGGAGGAGAAAACAGAGGGGATGAGGGGGGATAGAGAGGAGGCAAACTTCATGGAGGTAAAAGCTTGCATATTGCGGAAGGGGCGCGGGAAGGGGGAGGGGGGTCGGTGGGAGAGGCTGAAGGAGACAAGGAAGTGATCAGAATTAGGGCAGGGATCAAAGGAGAGGTCAGCAAGAGAGCAATTTTGGGAGAAGATAAGGTCGAGGGAGTGGCCGTCGGTGTGGGTGGGGGAGTCGGTCCAGAGTTGGAGATCGAAGGAGGTGGTCAGGGAGAGAAAGCAGGAGATAGAGGGCGTGGAACATGTGTCAACGTGAATGTTTAACTCACCAAGAATGAGAGTGGGGGTGTCATCAGAGAGGAAGAAGGCAAGCCAGGATTCAAAGTCTGGGAGAAAAGAGGAGAGGGAACCAGGGGGGTGGTAGATGACAGCAACACGAAGGTGTAGAGGGGAGTATAAACGCACAGAGTGGGCCTCAAAGGAAGGGAAGGTGAGGGAGGGAGGAGGGGAAAGGGTTTTGAATTGACAGGCCTTGGCAAGCAGGAAACCCACGCCACCCGCCTGGCCCTCAGGGCGGGGTCGATGAGAGAACGACAGGCCCCCCGAGCATAGACATTCCACCCTAATCGAATGTCAAGTGCCATTTGGGGGAACGCTCTTCAGGTGGCTGGTCAAGGATTTGCTCCACCCCTAAGGGAATAGCATGCACGCAAGGTTTGGGGTGCGGTAAAAGTAAAGATGACTCTGCTACGTCGATATAGGTGGAATCCAACAGAGCAGTGATGATAATTGCGGGGGCATTCTTGTTTACAGGCGAGACTTCCTCAAGTGAATTCAGAAATCGAGCGGCTATAAGAGCCTCGGGATTATGTTCTGGTTTATAGGGGGTAGAAGATCTTGCAATCTCTGGGGCCTTATAGTCTAATACCCCGGGCTGGATATTCTTACAAATATAATCCAGTGTTTGCAGAACAACATCCTGGTCTAATACAGGCATATTTTTATACAGATTATGCATTAATGAAATGTCTCTAGTCTCAGTTGAGTCCAGCAACAATGCCCCTAATTCCTTTACAACCAGTGCCCTAGAATCCAATAAGGATTTTTCTACCAGGGTCTGGCTGCAGTCTTCTAATCCCTGTAAATTTGGTTGACAATCTGCTACCCCAAGTTCCATATTATCTGTACTAAGCCCTGCCACTACCTTCTCACCTACCTCCAGGCCACATAAGGGGAGGATTGGGACCAGCTCTTGCTTTCCTATGTGGGCTGGACTCTGGGGGGCAGGGAATCCTGAAGCTGCTAAATGGTCTGAATGAGAAAAATCTGTCAGGGGAGGCCACAAATGCCCTAATGAATCCCGGGCTAAAAAGGAATTTGATGATTGAATCTTGGCGTCAGTTGAGGTAGTAATAGGAAGGGACTTAGGGAGCAAATTAAGATCCCTCTGTACCTGAGATGGAGAAAATATGGTCTCCACTTCCCTAGATACCATAACCCTATCTATTGAGATCCTTCTACCCTTGAGGTATTTCCTAGCTAGGAAAATATCCTTCACTACCTCACGGTGGGAAAAACAAATATTAAAACGATATCCCCGCCGTTGGGTAGGCAGACGCTCTATTTTCCCGATCAAATTTGGTCCTATATCCTTCTCTAAAAGATGAGGAAAGTTTCTAATAATGTCTTTCTTACTTTCCCAAGCGGGGATGTCATTACCACCATCGTAGCTTATTTTGAGATACACAGCATTGGGTTGAAAATGCACAATCTTATCATTGTTAGCCCTTAACCGGAGGTTGTGAAAGGGTCTATTTATTTCTAGAAAGCTAGTACGAGGAGCTCTACGATCACAAAAGGTATGTGAGCTTATGTGGGGATTCTGGCTTCCTGATTAGCTGAGAGAACATCCAGCCTATCAACAATTGATTTTAATTGCTCTCTAGCTTTGAGAAGAGACATACTAATCTCTGAGATACTAGAGAACAGCATGGAGACAGTGCTGGCTATCAATTTTGTTTGCGTGGACAAACAGACCTTCAAGGAAGCCTCTGTGTCCTTCACCATACTAGAGTCGGCTGGAGGGTCCCGGCCTCCTGTCCTCCCCAGATCTGCTGCTGTTACACCTCCCTGTATCCCACTCTCTAATCCCAAACCGGCATACCGATTGTATGTACAGATGGGTGATTCTTGCTGGGCTGGCACCTCCCACCTTCTGCTCTTTGGGGGAAGTTCGTCGTAAGTAGACGGGAGGGGGCGGAGCAGGGGCGCTTCCTCTCCATGCTAAAGCACGGAAACTGCTACCAAACGGGAACACCACATGCCGGCCCACTCCTAAGGCCGCACGCACAAGGGCACGTCCTTGCTCGCACAGCCCTTAGGTGCGTAGCCTGTGGCGCGCACCTGCGGCACGCCGCAGGATGCTCGCAAGGTCTAACAGGCAGGTACTCGGGAGGGTGGCCAATAGGGCGGCTAGCAAGCAACACGCCCTCCTCACTCAGGTGTCCCTCAGCTTCTCGCACCTTCCAACTGTAACATTCCCAGTGGGGAGAGTCCCCAAAGCAACTGGTGGGGAGCCAAGCGCTAGGCAATACAACAATATATAAAAAAGGTTAAAAACTAAAATATAAGGCGAAAAGAAAAGTCCAACACTGCAGCCTGGTCCCTAAGGCACTGCAATCCTCTCCAGACGCCGCTCTCTGGGAAATCCTCATGGCTCCCCTTCACCCTTGCCGCAGGACGCTCGCAAGATCTAATAGGCAGGTACTCGGGAAGGTGACCAATAGGGCGGCTAGCAGGCAACACGCCCTCCTCACTCAGGTGTCTCTCAGCTTCTCTGCATCTTCCAACTGTAACGTTCCCAGTGGGGAGAGTCCCCAAAGCAACTGGCGGGGAGCCAAGCGGTTTTCCAATGCTTAAATCACAAAACCAAAAGTGAAAAACAATTACCAGGAGATGCTGAACCTTACATTGTAGGTGATGCATTGGAAGAGCTGTCATAAATCAATTTGAGGAGGTTCTAGAGGAGGAGGTTCTAGAACAAACTGACAAACTAAATACTAACAACTCACCAGGACCAGATGTTATTCACCCCAGAGTTCTGAAGGAACTAAAATATGAAACTGTAGACCAACTGTTAGTAATTTGCAACCTATCACTAAAATCTGCTACTGTGACTGAGGACTGGAGGGTGGCAAATCTAACCCTGATATTTAAAAAGGGATCCAGAGGTGATCCTGGAAATTACAGACCAGTAAGCTTTACGTCTTTGCCGAGCAAAATGGTGGAAACTATCATTAAGAACAGAATCGCTGGGCATGTTGATAAACATGTGGACAAGGGAGACCGGGTAGATATAGTGTACCAGGATTTCCAGAAAGCATTTGATAAGGTCCCACATAAAAGACTCTTGAGAAAATTAAAAAGTCATGGGATAGGAGGCAGTGTTTTACTATGGATCGGTAACTGGTTAAAGGAGAGGAAGCAAAAAGTAGGACTGAATGGTCAGTTTTGACAATGGAGAGATGTAAAAAAGTGGTGTGCCCAGAATCTGTACAAAGAGAGGCTTGAAAAGCTGGGTCTCTTCAGCTTAGAGAAGACTGAGAGGGGACATGATAGAAGTTTATAAAATCTTGAATGGTGTGGAACGAGTAGATAGGGAATGGTTATTTACCCTCTCAAACAGTACTAGAACTGGGGGACACTCCATGAAACTAGCTGCCAGCAGATTTAAAACAAATAAAAGGAAGTACTTTTTCACTCAATGCATAACCTACCTATGGAATTTGTTGCCGGAGGACGTTGTCAAGGCTATTTGTATAGTTGGGTTTAAAAAAGGCCTGAATAAGTTCTTGGAGAGTAGGTCCAATAATGGCTATTAACCAAGTAGCTTACGAGATGAACTTCTTACTGTCGGGAGCTGGGACTGAACAATGGTTCTTCTCCCATGCGATTGAGATTGGCCACTGTCAGAAGACAGGATGCTGGGCTTGATGGACCATTGGTCTGACTCAGTATGGCACTACTTATGTTCTTAAGATTAGCTAGAATTGGTCATAGCGATGCCAATCTCAGAGGAAAGCAAAGTAATCCCATCTGTTCTAAATACAAAAATGCAAAAATCCAAGTAGCAGGTACAGTTTATTTCATCAAGTCCTTTGTAAGGTGAGTGTTAATCAACACACCAGTATACTCTGAAATACAACCTAGTAAGCTCAATTTTAAAAAGATAAACAACAAATATGGCTGGATCCAAATTTTAGGCCAATTATATTCTATATGTAGTGAGATTCCAAACCTGATAACTGGTATGGGACACAGGAAAGGATGGAATTACTTATTTCTCCCTTATTAAGCCAGTCTAGAGATACCAAAAACGATTCTTTGTCCATGATGACGTAGATGTCTTTCTTGACACAGGATTGGCTGAAGCTTTATCGACAAGAAAATGGCTGGACTGTGCTCTTGCTAGCGGTCATAAATGCTGCTCAGCAAGATGGTAATTTTATACTGCAAGATATATGCACTCCATCCAAGGCTTATCAAGACAGTGTTGCACTCAAGAGAGAAAAGGAAAAAACTGCACAAATGTGCAAGCTACTAGCATTAATGATGGTGAAAACAATCCAAAAATTGATAATAAAAGTAAGTGCATGATTTCTTAACATTTATCTTTATGGGTTTATACTAGTCAAGATAATAATAATTATTATTATTTTTATATAGCGCTCCCCTGCCATGGCACTCAGAGCGCTTTACATACAACAATTTAACACAACTTTTAATCCTCAAAACCACCCTGTGACATACAAAGTAACTTTGAATCAAAAAGTTCCCTAGTCACTCAGGGGACTTCAAGAAAGGTGCTCCCAGCTGACCGCAGGGGTCGATCCAGAGCCGTGGGAGTGAGGCGGTTCTGCAGATAGGTAATGCCCAGGAGATATAAGGCTTTATAGGTAAGCACCAATACCTTGAATCAGGCCTGGAAGACTATAGGTAGCCAGTGCAGAGCCTGGAGCACCGGTGTAATGTGCTCACGGCGACCTGTCCCCATAAGGATACGGGCCGCAGCATTATTAATTTATTATTATTAACAAACATTTATATAGCACCAGCAGTGTACCTGGCACTTTACAAAGTAATGAAATAGACACGGTCCCTGCCCTAGGGCTTACAATCTGAGAGACGGGAGCTGGGGAGAGACATAGGAAGGGGAACAGAGGGAGAGACAAGGGGTCTAACATTCATGAAGATGCAAGGTCTCAGGTGCATGTACTTGGCTTGGTTACGTTGAGAATGACAGCAGGCAGGTCCATGTGGCAAGGATAAGGGTACACAGACCATAGGTATAGGATATAGTGGATCAGCAGGATAAAGGGTCAGACAGCGAAAGAAGTAAGTTTTAAGGAGAGATTTGAAGGTATGAAGGGAGGAGGCAAGGCGGATTTGGGCAGGGAGGGAGTTCCAGGCATGGGGTGCAGCAAAGGAGAAGGGACGAAGGGGGTTAGGGGAGCAGGGAAGGCATGGAAGGGTGAGAGAAGGGACAGAGGAGGAGTGAAGTGCACGGGCTGGAGTATGGAGCCCCCTACCCCACCCTAACCCAACCCACCTCCCTCGGGAAAGGCACGGCGGAACAGTCAGGTCTTACATTGTCTATGGAAAGAGAGGAGGTCAGCGGCCAAGCAGACCTCCACCAGGAGGGAGTTCCACAGTTGCAGCACAGTCACAGAGAATGCCCTCCGCAAGGTCGACACCCGGGAAACCCAGGGGACCTCGAAAAGGGTGCCCCCGGCCAACTGCAGGGGCCGATCCAAGATCCGGAGGGTGAGGCAGTCCTGCAGGTAGGCAGGGCCCAGGCCATTTAGAGCTTTAAAGGTCAACACCAACACCTTAATTGGGCCTGGAAGACTATCGGCAGCCAGTGCAGAGAATGAAGCACCAGTGTAATACGCTCACATCAGCCCGTCCCAGTTAGATGAGCCGCCGTGTTCTGTACCAGCTGCAGTCTCCAAACCAGCACCAAGGGTAGTCCCACGTAGAGTGCGTTACAGTAGTCCAGTCTCGAGGTAATAAAAGCATGGACGATTGTGGCCAGATCGGAGTCCGAGACATACGGCCGAAGTCGACACACCAAATGTAACTGGTGAAATGCCCCCTTCATCACAGCCACCACCTGGACATCTCCCAGACTCCGAACCTGAGATACCAGGGTAGGACGGACCCCATCAATTATGGGGGCCACCACTCCCCCAGCCTTCCCCACTACCATCACCTCCGTCTTGTCGGGATTTAATTTCAGGAGGCTTGCCCTCATCCAATCCCCCACAGCTGACAAACACCGGATAAGCACCCAGACTGCCGGGCTTGTGTCAGATTAAAAAGAGAGATATAGTTGGGTGTCATCAGCATATTGATGACAACGTACGCCAAACTCCCTAACAACCTCCTCCAAAGGCTGCATATACACATTGAACAAGAGAGGGGACAAGACAGAACCCTGCAGGACCCCACACGTGGGACCCCGGAGAGAAGATGAGAAGTCACCCAGGAGAGCTGTCGGTCGACTGGGCATGCGCGGGTAGCCAGACGTGCGCGGCTGAGCTCCCTCCGAACTCAATGCATAAAAGGAATTACTGAGACCTAAAGCCACAAAAAAAAAAAAAAAACAGCAATCCAGCAGCCACAAACAGCTAAACAAGGTATGACCTTTGAAATAGGAAAAAAAAAAAAAAAAGACGTACACTTTACAATTGAAAAATATTGCCAGCCGCGCCAAAGCGCGAGGAAGGGAGAGGCCGCCGCTTCTAAGATGGCGGAGGCACTGGCGCGAGAAATCCCGGGAGACCCAGGAGACTTAACAGCATTACCACAAGTCTTAGACCTGTTTAGGACTATTAAAGACGACTTGCAAGAAAACAAGGAGGGAATTGCAGACATTAAGAAAAGCCTGGGAGAGATAAAAACACAAATGGAGAGTGCTAATAAGCACATAGAGGAGGTAGAACATAGGGTGAGTGAGCAGGAAGACAGAGGGAATCAAACGGAGCAGCGGGTCACAAAAACGGAGGCAGAGATTAAAACTTTACAAAATCAACTGGAAGATCTAGAGAATAGATCACGCAGAAATAATCTGCGATTTATGGGTATTCCTGAGGGATCTGAAACAGCAGGAGTGGGGGACTTGGTGTAGAGAGTGATAAAAGAAATCTTCCCAGACAGACAAGACCTAATCTCAGTAGAGATAGAACGGGCACACAGGTCTCTCCGCCCCAGACCCAAAGAACAGGACCCACCAAGAGCCATAATAACAAAATTCCTCCGGTTTCAAGAAAAAGAAGAGATTCTAAAAGCTGCTAGAACACAGAAAGAACTTAGATTCCAGGGACAAAAAATCTCTGTCTTCCCTGACCTAGCTTTTGAAACAGTAAAAAAAAAAGAAAAGGCTGGAAAAAGTAATCTAGAAGCATTCAATAAAATGGGCATTAAAGCACAAATTTTTTACCCAGCAAAGTTCTCCTTCATACATCAGGGCAAGAGAAGGTATTTTACACAACAAGAGGAATTACAAAGATTTGTAGAAAATAACCTTAAGAACAATATTTGAATACAGAAAAAATGTGAGATACCAAACTGTAAAATTTATTGTGGCTGTATAAAGAACATATTATAAGATATAAAGTGGAAATGAAAAGTTAATGCAAAGGGTTGGGAGGGAGGAGAGAGCCCAAATGGCATGTAACTCCATATAGGGGACCCCCAAAGGTTTTACAAAAGTTTACTAGGGGAAGGGGGGTAAGTTGTTTAGTAAAATGTACGGTTTAGTTCAAAAAGTTGGGCTGGGGGGTGGGGAAGTTTAACGTGAAAGCGTTTGAATGTATTAACAGAAATGACAAGGTGAAAAAAGTAAATCAGTGCATCAAAAAGAGTAACATAGCAGGATTAATAAAAAATACAACAAGGCAACACACCACCAGCAAAAAATAATAATTGTTAAGCTTAAAAATGATGATGGATAAATTAAAAATTTGCATGCAGTCTAAACAACCCATTTAAAAGGAGAGTATGGAAGTTTCTTAGAAAATTTGGACCACAAATATTCACAATACAAGAAACACATCTCCTGAAACAAGATAATAAAAGATTTAACAACAGGAATATAATATGTACTACGCAAATGCTGATAGGAAAAAAGCAGGTGTGCTGGTAGGGATACTGAAATCTTTAAATATGAAAATAACAAACGTAGAAAAAGACACCCAAGGAAGATTATTAATTATAACAAGACAAATAGACACAGACAAGTATACTATAGCAACACTATATGCTCCAAATAATAACATGAGGGCTTTCTTATGTGATGTAATACCTAAAATAACAAAGTCGAGGGTAGAGCTATGATCACAAGAGATTTCAACGCCCCACTAAATTAAATAGCAGCATAAATAATACAAAGGCAAAAATAGCACAAATAATAGGGGAACATCAATGGAAAGAAATTTGGAGAGCATTCCACCCTAACATACAAGATTTTACATTTTACTCCAACCCACAAAAAACCTCCTCTAAGATAGATCACATACTGGGAAATAGCGAGCTTTTAACATACTGTGACAAATCTTATATACAAATTATACCATTTTCTGATCACAACGCTGTGGTCGTAGAAATAAACGCAAAACTAAATAAAAGCAACAACAGGCAGGAATGGAGACTAAAAAAATTTTATTTGGAAAATAAATGGGTACAACAGCAAATACAAAAGGCAACAGAGGAATATTTGCAATATAACCATCATCCCGATATCTCGCCCATGACTCTCTGGGAGGCCGCTAAAGATGTACTCAGAGGGCAATTAATTTCATTAAGCGCCCAACTAAATAAAGAAAAAAAAAGCACAAAGTAGTGAATTATATTTGCAAATAAAACAACTGACCAAACAACCCAAAATAAACGCAGAACAAATAGGACTACTGAAAACTCAAATTAATCTGATTGAAACACAAGCCATTGTAAACAAATTAAGATATACAAAAGCCTACTATTACAACAAGGCAAATAAAGTTGATAAAGTGCTGGCATGGCTGATTTTTAAAAAAAAGCAGAAAGCAAATATACCATTAATAAGGAAAACCCAAAATTCAGAAATGCTCACTGGGAAAGATAAGGAACAATGTTTCCTGGAATATTATAAAAAAATTTACACCACTGAGGCACCCACATTAAAAAATATAAAAGAATTCTTATCCAAAATCAAAATGCCAAAAATTAAGCAAGCACAAGCAGACTATCTAAACAAGACAATTGAAGCAAAGGAAATACAGGAGGCAATTAAAAAACTGCCAAATAACAAGGCGGCCGGACCGGATGGATTCCCGGCAGAATTTTATAAAATCTTTTATATGCCTTTCTGAGTCTACAGACAATGCCCCAATCATTCTATGACGCAAACATAATGCTTTGCCCTAAAAGTGGGGAAAATACTGAACTATGTAGCGGATTCCGTCCAATATCGCTAATTAATACAGACGCGAAGATTTTTGCAAGAATTCTAGCAGGCAGATCGATGGAGATCATCCCAGACATAATCAACCCAGATCAGACTGGATTTATCCCTAAAAGATTAGGCATCGATAACATCAGGAAAATTACTGACATTATAACGTATATTAAAAACACGAAAACGGCAGCAGCTATAATATCGCTAGACGCGGAGAAAGCGTTTGATTTGGTTGAACATAAATATTTACGGGAAGTGATGAAAACAATGGGAATAGAGAAGTCACCCAGGACCACACGCTGGGTTCTCCCAGCCAGGAAAGAGCGGAACCATTCAAGACCGGTCCTGCCAATTCCTGCCTGGTTCTGCAGCCAAATCACCAACAACTCATGATCAATGGTATCAAACACAGCCAAGAGATCTAACAGGATCAACAGGGTTGAACGACCCCAGTCCAACTCACAGGAGAGGTCGTCGACCAAGGCCACAAGCGCAGTCTCCGTGCCATACCAGGACGAAAGCCAGACTGCGAGGGATCGAAAAAATGAATCCGGTATAGATGCTCCTGCAGCTACCGAGCCACCACCCATTCAGTAACCTTCCCTAAAAATAGAGAAGGCATTCTCGGTGGCCGCACCACAGCTGTGGAACTCCCTCCCAAAAGAGGTCCGTGTGGCTCTGGACCTCTCCTCCTTTTGACGACAATGTAAGACTTGGCTGTTCCGCCAGGCTTTCAGTGAGGGAGATTGGTGAAGGGTGGGCAGTTGTGTGTTAGGAAGGGGGGGGTTGTATTATTTGGTGTTCTCCCATATGGATTTTATAGTGGTTTATAGTTATTGTATATTTATTATATTTGTATTTTATATTTTTAAATGTTTATATTGTTAGTCGTCCTGAGCCGTGATTAGCAGGAGGGTGCAGGATATAAATTGATATAATAAATAAAATAAATAAATATAAACAATATTCCTCAAAAAAATAAAGAAAATTCTACACTCAAAAAACCCTTCAGTTTGAGAGAGAAGTTAAAGGCCTTAACTTTTGTGCCATGAAAGCAGTAAAGACGTTGTACAGAAGAATGGGGCTGAAAAACCAAAGCATAGTTTGAGCGCATGGAGCCTAAGCTGTAAACAAGCACAATATGTGAGACTGTACGTCTTTACTGGTTACGTGGCACACAGGTTAAAGCAAGAGCCTTAACTTACAATTTCCATGCTTTTGGCAGCATGATTGAATTTGTAAGAGCCTTAACTTCTCTCTTAAACCAAAGGATTTTTGAGTATAGATAATATCCGCCACACCAACCCCATCTATAATAAAGTTTCACAATGGTCTACAAATGTGTTTAAAGGAATATGGTATATTTTTTATTCCAGTTTATGAAATATGTCTGCGATTGCATCACTAATTATAAACAAGGGGTAAAAGCTGAATTTCATTCTGTGTGAAACAGAAAACAAGCCATGGTAAAAACAGACATGCAGCCAGCAGGACTGCTCCCTGGGCCAGAAAATCTCAGGGGCCGTAACACTGAACTGACACGCCCACTTCTGAGGAGCCCTCCCACTGGCCACATGGCCCAGGTACAGCCAGGAGAAAAACAAACCTGTGGATGGACGGCCCGACCCACGCTGTGCTTCCTGCGCTCTACCCCTCGCCATGACGGGGAGTCATGGCAGCCAATGAGGCACAGCTATGGCTGCTGGCCATGGTGGGTATTCCACAGCCGCACAGTTATTAGCCCATTTTGGCCTGGTCGGGCGGACTTTAGCTTAAGCTGTGACCTCAGAGATTGTCCAAAGTCACAACCCGGGCTAACCGCCAACACCACCCAGGAAAATCCCAGGCAAACATCTGTCAGCATGTACTTTGGCCTGGTCCTGGGCCAAAGCGGGCCCACGCCTGTTTTTAACCCCAGTAAAAGTTATTTGTCATGGCAATTTGTTCAAGAGTAACATTTATATATATTCAGGGACCCATGTTGACTGCGTTGCTGCAATTTGCAGTGATTTTTGCAGATTCAGCCAATTCTCACAGTGTCACACTGAAATTGCAGTGAAACTGCAGTGAAAGCTGTCTGCAAAACCTTTAAATCCTGGCTCAGGCATAAGCTTGTCACCTGACCTCAAACTAAAACTGCTGCTGCAGCTGCCATCTGTCAGGGCGGTGTGCACACAATCCTGATGGTGACTAGGCCCCTGGGAGATGAACTGGGGTGGGTGGGGGGGTCTTAGGGCCCTATGTTTTGGTGAGGGAGATCAGAGGCTTTAACATGAGGTGGGAGTTCTGGGTTGCTGAAATTCCAGAGGATTTGAGTGTGTTTGATTAATAAAGTTGTAATTCTATGCCAAAGCTGTTGAAAAAGCATGCTGGTAAGCAAATTTGTATGTATAAATGATTGCATAATTATGCAAATAAGTCAAATATGCAAATATTAATGCTTGCAGTGAATTTGCAGAATTTGGCTTCACTGGTTGCAGAATTTAAAAATTTTTGGTGCAGTGAACACGGATGTCTGTATATATTATCACAGTTGTCAAGCAAAATTTAGTAGTTAATCACAAACTGACAATGGAAGGACCCATTAATCTCCAAATGCTATAGCAACTTCCTCTTTACCAACCAACCAACCAGATAGTTGCTGTTTTTACTTGTCTGTCCTCTTGTAGGCAATTGAGTCAGGAAGAACTCATGTGACAAACACACCATTAACTGAAATAAACCTTTAACTTTAGAACCAAATGTCCTTTAAAAGGTTAAAATCTCACTGCTATGTTTTTATTTATTTATTTTTAAAGCATTTATTACCCCAACCCTCCTGCCAAGGTAGCCCAGGGCGGCTTACAATAAGAAACAAAAAACACATAAAATCCACTATAAAACATTATCAAAAAGGGGAAACAAACAGGGACCAAAAAGAAGGGAGCAGAGTCTCCCCACACTTGGGAAAAACATCAGAAGACAATAAAATATATAAACACACACCTTAACCCCCCCAACAGAAGAAATAAAATAAAACCCACCTTCACAAAAAGCCTGGCAGAACAGTCAAGTCTTACATTGACGTCGGAAGAAGGGAAGGTTCAGAGCCACCCAGGTCTCTGCCGGGAGGGAGTTCCACAGCCATGGGGTGGCCACCAAGAACACCCTCTCCATAGTAGCCCCCCGGGATACCCAAAGGACCTCAAGAAGGGCACTCCCAGATGATCGCAGAGGCCAATCAACGGTCCGGGGACTGAGGCAGTCCCATAGATAGATGGGGTCCAAGCCGTGTAGGGCTTTACAGGTAAGAACCAGCACCTTAAATCAGGCCCAGAAGACTATACGCAGCCTGTGCAGTGAACGGAGCACCGGTGTAATGTGCTCCCAGAAACCCATCCCCATAAAGAGGTGGGCCATCACATTCTGCACCAGCTGCAGTCTCCAAACCATCACCATGGGTAGCGCCAAATAGAACGTATTACAACGTGTTACAATAGTCCAGTCTTGAGGTAATGAGACTGCAGGGCCTGAGTCAGATGAAAAGGAGAGAGAGAGAGAGGTGGGTGTCATCAGCATATTGATGACACTGAACTCCAGAGTTCAAGTCTACTTCACCCAACAGCTGCATATACACATTGAACAGGAGAGGAGACAAGATGGAATTCTGCAGGACTCCACACGAGAGGTCCCAGGAAGATGAAAAATGTTCCCTGAGTACCACTCGCTGAGTTCTTCTGGCCAGGAACAAGTGGAACCATTCAAAAACAGTCCCGTCTACCTCGGCTCAGTCCTGCAAATGAGTCACTAACAACTCGTGGTCAACGGTATCAAAGGCAGCTGATACCGAATCAACAAGTCGAACGACCCTGATCTAATTCATGGCGGAAGTCGTCAGCCAAGGCGACAAGCGCAGTCTCAGTGCCATAGCCAGGACAAAGGACAGTGCAAAATTGACTTTTTGAAATATCTACAATTGAAAAGTATAAATTATGAGGCTAAAAGGCAAAGACATATTACCAGGCCCCCTACTCCTTTCGAATGTGTACTGTTAGATCATGCCTCAACCAAAGGAGTACTCTCCAAACCTATACAGAGCTCAAAGCAATATGGTTTTCCACAAACAAAAAGATATATTAATAAATTGGCTGATGACAAAAAAAAATGTTTACAGAAAACAAAAAACAAAATTTTGAATAGAATGCATGGCTGCTACAGCTCTCTAGACGATAAAACTTACAACGTGGTACTACCTTACACCACTGTCAGGCAAAGTATAATAAAACAATTCCTCATCCTGTTGACATGACTATGGTGAAATAGGATCCTATATACACGGTTGCTGGTCACGTAATAAATACACTTGTGGAGGAGGATATGGTCATACTTCCAGCATGCTACTGGACTCATGCTACCCTTCACTCCAAAAGTAACATTGTTAGGAATCTTTCTGGATTTACCTTTAGTAAAATGTTATCAGAATACCTGTAACGCAACGCTTGTTGCAGGGATATACATACTGGCAAAGCATTGGAAAAACTGGGAAGTACTCAATTAAGCACCATGGATCAACTGAATATGGTTTACTCTCTCTCTCTCTGGAAAAACTGAGGGCAGAGTTTACTTATCACAACCAAAATGTTTATGTAATATGGTCGTCAATATGGAATGTGCTATGTGATAAATGCAAGAATAGAGAAAAGACTCCTTTATCTGTGGGAAAAAAACTATTTGATATATGGACTCTAAATAACTTGACTGCACTAGAACTAAATGAAAAAGAAACAGAAATCTTCTGGGAGAGCTGTGAAGTGGACACGGTAGGAGAATAGACAGATTGGTGAACATCTGATAATCAGTTTAGTTGTAAGGAATTAGAGTGGGGGGGGAATAGGTTTGTTTATAGTTTAGATTATATATTTTTAAAATGAACAGATGAAATTTTTGAAGCTAATGAATAACATAGATTGTGAGTTTGTCTAAATATGTTTATACAAAGTGAAATATGTAAATTGTATATCCTTGTAGTAATTTCTTTAAAATTGAGTAAACATTTAATTTTAAAAAAAACAGCCAAGGGTCTGTTCTTATAAAGTGGCAAAATTATTCTGAAGGAATTTATCGTGGAATAGTCACACCACTGCAGAGTAGCACTGCCCACAGTTACCCATTGTTTTTCACATGAATACATATATATCGAGTTAAAAGCACTTCCAGAAATTTCTTTTCCCCTCTGGAAGTAAGCATCCATCTTTTGAACAACACAAGGTACAAACTGCAATACTATCGGCTATCTGGAAGTAGATACAGGGCAGCCTTTTCCTGTCAATATGCCCTACCTGTGAAAACATGATCTCATTTCTTGAACATTTTCTTGTTCACACATCAAAGACAGTTTTGCATAAACCCTCAACCTAAACCTTCTGGCCTCAGTAAGGAATAGTGGGGCCGATCCTAAACACCTGCATGCACACACATATGCGTACACAAGCTGTGCGCACGTACCGGGGGTGCACACAGGTTGCACGTGCATATACGCACATCACGTGTGCCGTATGGGGTTTAGGACTAGCCTCCTTAACTTTAACTATTGTAAGGAAGAAAGGAGGGATTAAAGTATTTCACTGTCAGAAGCAGTCTCTTCACTGCTATATCCAGTACAGTCGTCTATCACAAACAGCTGCTTAACTGACTGGAGTAGTTTGTGTCAACTCCATTTGTAGTGGCTGAATTAAGAGGAGATTAGGCAGGAGTCCTTCCAACAGCCTCTTATAGCAATCTTGTTAAGGCAGACCTCAATCATGGGCGTAGCTACCATAGAGACAGGCAGGACATTCGTCCTGGGCCGGCCCACTGTGACTGGGGGCCCATCCCTATGGTAACTAAGCTAGCTGCTCATCTGAAGTTGTTTTTGTTTTTTTAATCTTCAGTCGGCACCACCAGCCCAGGTCCCCGCCGGCTGCCGTATGGGAGCCCCCCTCCCCCTGCGGCATGGACAACTTGTGGGCCGAACTTCAAGCCCCACCCCTTGGTGCCATGCGCATCAGCCCCATCCACCGCGCACAGCAAGGGGGGGAAAAAGGTTATGGGGGAGAGGTGCCTTCTGGTTGGATTTGCATCAGCAGTGCGCCTGCATCGACGTTCTCCTCCTCCTCATCTGGCCAGGACACATTGCACACGCCATGCGCAAGGGCGGCAGCGAGGCAAGCGGTCAGTGGAGCATCGAAGAAGTTCTTCCAAGTTGGTTCCCTGAAGAAGTCTGGTGTCGGAGCTGGAGCACGCCACCGCCTACCACCGAGCCCCTAAGTCTACTGCCCCTCCCCCCCGTACTAGACTCTAGCAGAGTATCGGGAGCAGAGGAAGCCCCCCCCCCGTGACCCTGCCCCCGCCCCATGGCAAGCGGAGTGGGCACAGCAGCCCCAGCAGACCTCACCAGCGCCGCCAGTACTGAATTTGGGAGTCGGCAGTCTTAGTGGTACAAGGAGACGGCCGGGGGGACCCCCCCAACCCCCACTGCCTTACAGTGACCCCCTGAGGGCCCTAACCTGTTGTTACCCTCCTTCCTTAACAACTTGAGGCAGTCTGTGTGTGAGACCACCTACACAACAGCAGCGCAGCAGGTGAGTCAGTCCACACACACNTTATTAACTTTCCTCTCCTTCATTGTATTTAAAGTACACACACACACACACACACACACACACACACACACACACACACACACACACACACACACACACTACATCTGCAGCGCTTGTAGTGGAGGGGAGTCTATGATGATGGGGGAGGGGGGCTCCAAGTCAATTTCCTGTCCCTGGCCCCATTCCAACCTAGCTACGCCCCTGACTTCAATGACAATTTTGCCATTCTTATCCATTCACTTGGAGTGCCCTAGCAGTGTAGGACTGAATAAGTCTTCAAGATGATATCTCTGCAAATAAAAGTCATGTTACTTACCCCATTCACATGTTTTCATGAAGGAAACTGAAAAAAATCATGGAAGCCCTAGTTTAGAGATAGGAGACCACCAAGGACAGCTGGCTAAGTCCTAAACATTATTATTTTCATTGTGGTAAACTATAGGCCATGAAGGTCCCATTGTGCAAGGTACAGTCTAAACAAGCACAAACCATAGAGGCTGTTACAAATCTTAGATTTTTGAATACAAGAGAATTCTCAGAGTAAGAAAAAAATTAAATTGGAGTTAAGACTGTAGGACTATAATGTAAGTGGAAAAAAACCCATGGATTAGAATATAGTATAGCTCTCACAAACAAAACAAAAAGTCTAGAAGTTTAATTATGTGCATTTTTAAACCCCACAACTGTAGATCAATTTTAGACAATTACTTAATGTTTGAATTAATGCTGAGGTAATGTTATTTAGTTTAACATTCTTAATCATGACTTCTAAAAGGGGTAAGTGGTGCAAAAACTGAATACAACCGTTTTAAGTAGTTGCCTTCAGGTAAGTCCCAGTTCAGGACTAGTTTGGTTCTTTATTCTTAGGTCATAAAGGATTAAAAACCCAAAGACCGCAGAGAGATGAGCACTAACATTGAGAGATGAAGAGCAGAAACCAACGAAGGTTGACAAATTCATGTTTTACTTGACAAAATGTTCATTTGCCCCAAATTCTTTCATGGTTTAAATAATTTTATTGGTCCTCAGACTAAGTAGGTATTTTAAATCAATGTTCAGCAACTTCTGTTGCTGTATGAACAAAGGAACCTTTCTTTATACTCTAGTCAATTAGAGCTCTATACAATTAACCTTCTTATTCTGACAGGGACTTGTTTAACTGATAGCTTCCTTCCTCTATTTATAGCGTTAAACAAAGCCGCCAAACCTTAAACCCTATGAGGAGTTCTAGGATGTTAAAACTAGATGTCCAATAAAACTTTATTTTTAAGATAGGAATTGATTTATACACCAAGACTTATTGCTTCCTGAAGTCCATAGGAATCCCACCAACTTGGGCTCTAATTCTCAAAACACTCCACCACCCCTCTGCACAAGCTCCGTTCATGATCAGGCTGCACCCTCTTCTTAATTCTTTCCCACCGATCTGCCTATTCCCCCTCAACCACACACTACACTGTTTGCTTAGTGTTTTAAACTGGTGATCTTTATTGCAGTATATGAGCATTTTAGATACATAAATTAATATATCCTCAAGCCTTTTGTGAAGTAGGTCAACAGCCTCCTTTTAGAAGTGAAGAAATGCAATACACAGGGATTAGGAGACTCCCCAGTGCCTCATATGATGCATCAATGCCAGAGACAGACTAGTCTCCAGAGTTCCATCGGTCATAATCACAAGACCATTCTTCCTCTTTATAAACAGATTTTATTCAGCAGCTTTTGTGAACAAGCTATAGACACATGTGAAAGGAAGAGTCTCAGAATTGTACCCCCCGCCTCTCCATCTGTTCAGATGACCAAAGCTCTGATTTAACCTCCCATCTCTGGAATACCCATATTTGTTAAGAGACATAATATCCATCTCTCTTGCTTTGCTACAAGCTCTCTAATCAAGTGAAGCAAAAGTGAAAGTGCAGCAAGTTAAGGAATTATTTGGCTCTCATCACCTGTTCATATGGACAAGCCCCACGTGGCCACATGGCATGTTATAAAAACTTCAACACTGCTACATTTAAACAGACTTTACTCATTTTTTGCCGACTGTCTTGGCACTCAACTTGATTTTGCCAGGTACTGAGCAACCAGGGAATTGGTCAGGCACTCAGTACTTGCCACCTCTTCAACAAGGGGGTGTGGGCCACAGGAAGAGGGGTACAGGGCAGCAGGGGAAAGGTAGGAGGCAGAGGGATGCAGCCAGGGGTGGACTGGCCATTCTCCCTACTGGGAGAGTTCCAGAAGGGCCGTGTGTTGGTGAACCCCTCCCCTCACAAGAACTGGCACATGCACATAGCACCAGTTCCTGTGTGGCGAGAAGGGTCGTTTGAGTGTCACATGTGCCCGGCGTGGAGGAGCAGTAAGCTAGCAAGAAGTTACCAGAAGCGGTCCAGAGCGGAGTCGAACAGAGAGGAGCAATCAGCAGGCTAGCCGGCACAGCAGCAGCAGGCAGCGATCAGCGAGGGGTTGGCGGCTGCGGCGGCAACAGGCGGAGGCAGTGCTGCGCCCAGCAGAGCAGGAGCCGCAGGCGCTGCACGGCTCCACTCACTCCATTCTCCGGGACAGTCATCTGAGCCTGGGAGACCTTGGTGACAGCAGCGGAGGAGCCAGGAGAGGCTGCGGAGGAGGCCTCGGCGTACATCTGAACCAGCCAGCCAGGAAGGCCCTGAGGGTGGCCCACACCCACCGCCAGCACAGCACCGGGACCTAAAGGGGGAGTGGGGGGAGACTGGCTGGAGAGAGAGGAGGTTGTGGTCATCGCCATCGGGCTGCCGCCGCACAGCCTCAGGACCACCAGCCAGGACAGTGTCACCATGCTGCCGTAGAGGGGGGGTGGCCTGCCTCAGAGCGGGAACAGGTCAGACCCTCTCGGGGGGGGACGAGGGGGTTAGTGTGAGGCAGCGCCCCCCCCCATGGCACCCAGCAGCTGCGACCTGCCTCAGAGGAGCCCAGCCCATGGCGAGCGCCCGCGGGCCCGCAAGCCTACTCAGGAGCCTTGCTGAGGGCCAGGGGGGTGCACCTTCTTGTGGGCTGGAGCGGGGGGGCAGTCAGTCTTGGGCCTTCTTTGCAGGCCGGGGGGGGAGCAGCCAGCCTCATTGCCGGCCCTTGAGCGTTCCTACTGTGGATCAGGGAAGGGATGGGGAATTGGCATGTTGCCAGCAGGCCCTGACTTAGGGACAGGCCCCCTAGGCCCAGGCCTTGGGCTGAGTTTTCTGGGGCATGGCAATCCTGGCACCAGCACCGCCCCGCTCCGTATTTTTGTTTCTTTTTCTTCCCCTGCACGGCTGGCGGCTATTGCCCGTATGCTGCCTGTGTCCCCATCCCTCACCTGCCTCTGCCTGCTAGTAATGCTGGGAGATAAAGCTGTTTGTTTACAAACAAACTCCTCCCCATGTGAGTGATCAGAAGGTTGTTGCCTTGTAAAGAAGGTTCTTCGAGATGGCTCCAAACTTTCTCACAACTGGGTTATACATGACATGATCATCATATTCAAATAATGGACCACGTGATGGTCTCGAGCTCCTCTAATATAAAAAGCATTCTCTGTCACAGAATGACAGTTCCTTCCAACCCTTTCTAGGAATATAAGAAAAAAATTCCACGCAGGGCTGGAAGGGTGGATGTTATGGGAATGTTTGGAGCCATCTCGAAGAACCTTCTTTACAAGGCAGCAACTTTCTGTTCTTCGAGTGGCTCCTCACAGGCCCTTTTTACACAGCTCCAATGGGTGGGGGGGGTCTGTAGGCGCACTGGTCCATGGGCGGGGCGTGCACACAGCCGTACATGCATCCCCACTCGCCCCCCACTCATCTGCACCTACGGAGCAACCGCCGTTTTCCTCGGTTGCTCCGTGGGTGGGGAGTGAGTGGGGATGCATGTTAGGCAGGCGCTCGTACGTACTCCCACTCACTGCAGGCGCACATGTCACGTCGTTCACACGGAGCTCCCCCACCCATGAGCATACAGCATGGGGGCAGGGCGTGGCTTGGGGGCAGCAGCCTGAGAAGGGCCTAGGGGTACAAAATTTCTAAGTCAAGCCCTGGATGCCAGCCCCCCATTCCCCTTCCTGCCAACCCCCATAGCCCTGCACCCTGTTAGCCCCCCCCATTCCCATCCCTGCCAACCCCCATAGCCTCGCCCCCTGCCACACCCTGCCAGCCCCCCATTCCCCTCCCTACCAGCCCCATAGCCAGGCTGGCCACCTGTCTCACCCTGCCAGTCACCCATGCCCCTCCCTGCCAGCCCCCATAGCCTGGTTCCCTGCCCCACCATACCATGTCAGCCCCCCCCCCATTTCCCTCCCTGCCAGCTCCCCCATTCCATAGCGAACAATGTCATCCAGGTGATTGTATCATTAATTAAGAAGACAGTTGCAGATGAAGTATGGGAAACCGACATGTTTTTTGTACAGCTGGACACAATGCAAGATATTTCAGCTAAGGACCAATGTTCCATTATAATTCGGTATTTGGACAAACTGAAAGGCATCCAGGAAAGACTGCTAAGCTGTAGTCAACTGTACAGATTCCCAGGAAGAGGGTTCCTTGAACTTCTGAAGAAAGTACTGGAGGAAAATGCCTTGGACATAGCTCAGTGCATCAATAATGCAACAGATGGAGCAGCAAATATGCAAGGAATATACAATGGTTTTTCAACTTGGCTGAGCAACAAATTGCCAGGACAAGTTCATATCTGGTGTTATAGCCATATATTAAATCTTGTGATTAGTGACGCAACTCAATCACCCATTACTGCAACCTCACTCTTTTCTCTGTTAAATGTGATTGCTGTGTTTTTTAGAGAATCTTATAGAAGAATGGATGTATGGGATCAGATCAGTGGAGAGAGCGGTCAACAGCACTGCCAGCTGCAAACCACTGGTGAAACATGTTGGTGGGCGAAGGATGCAGCACTGGAGAGATAAAGACATCTTTGCCTCATGATATACCAGGGAGCTGCAGCGGATGAAGCAGGAAGGGCGGCCGTTAGAGCAATGGTGGCATCATTCACGTACTGAAGTTGACCGATTGCAGCATAGTCTGGTTACGTACCTATGCCATTGCGGTGTGGACACCAAAGAAGGTCTTCAATGCTGCCCTCATTGCGTCCACTAAGTCCCGCCCGGCTAAGCTGTTCCAGATGGTGAGGGGGCTGGTCAGTCCAGACTCCCTCCACCTGGACGTAGAACCATCAAATGCTCACTGTGATTTGTTTGCGGACTTTTTTGCAGTTAAAGTCGCTCAAATTCACCAAAGTTTTGATGCAACTTTTTTAGCAGGGAAAGGCTCAGAGGCAGTAGAAGCCCCTTCTTGTCCTGTTTTATGGGATGAGTTTCGGGCAGTGTCACCCTCAGATGTGGGGGATGCTCTTGGAACTGTTCGAGCCACCTATTGTGAACTAGATCCATGCCCATCCTGGTTGATTAAGGCTAGCCGGGAGACAATGGGGCCGCTGTTGGCGGGAATAGTCAGCGCCTCCCTTGGGGAGGGCATGGTGCCAGGCTGTCTCAAGGAGGCGGTGGTACGGCCCCTGCTCAAGAAACGATCTTTGGATGTTGACGCCCCTGCCAGTTATCGGCCAGTCTCTAACCTTCCCTTTTTAGGGAAGGTTATTGAACGGGTGGTGGCTCAGCAGCTTCAGGGGCATTTGGACCAGGTTAATTTTCTTGATCCCTCGCAGTCGGGCTTTCATCCGGGTTACTGCACGGAGACTGCGCTTGTGGCCTTGGCCAACGACCTCTCCCGTGAGTTGGACCAGGGTCGTTCGACCCTGTTGATCCCGTTAGATCTCTCGGTTGCATTTGATACCATTGATCATGAGCTGTTGGTGATTCGGCTGCGGGACCGGGCAGGGATTGGCGGGACTGTTCTTGAATGGTTCCACTCTTTCCTGGTTGGGAGAACCCAGCGTGTGGTGCTGGGGGAGTTTTCATCTTCCCCCTGGGGCCTCACGTGTGGAGTACCGCAGGGTTCCATCTTATCCCCTCTCTTGTTCAATGTGTACATGCAGCCTCTGGGAGAAGTTGTTAGGAAGCATGGAGTGAGAGGTTATCAATATGCTGATGACACCCAGCTCTCTCTCTCATTTTCCTCCGACTCCGGCCCGGCAGTCTCGGTGCTTACCCGGTGTTTGTCCACTGTGGGGGATTGGATGAGGATGAGCCGCCTGAGGCTAAATTCTGACAAGATGGAGGTGATGGCTGTGGGGAGGGCCAAGGGATTGGTGGCCCCCATCATTGATGGGGTCCACCGCCCAGGTTTCTCAGGTTCAGAGTCTGGGGGTGCTCCTGGACCCACAGCTCCGCCTGGATGCCCAGGTGGCGGCTGCGGTGAAGGGAGCATTTCACCAGTTACATCTGGTGCGACAGCTTAGGCCATATGTGTCAGACTCAGATCTGGCCACAGTCATCCATGCTTTTATTACCTTGAGACTGGATTACTGCAACGCGCTCTACATGGGGCTGCACTTGGTGCTAGTGGAAGCTGCAGCTGGTGCAGAATGCGGCGGCCCATCTCTTGACGGGGACAGGCCGATGCAAGCATATTACACCGGTGCTTCGCTCTCTGCACTAGCTGCCGGTAGGTTTCCGGGCCTAATTCAAGGTGTTGGTACTGACCTTTAAAGCCCTAAACGGCTTGGGCCCCGCCTATCTGCAGTCAGCTGGGGGCGCCCTCCTCGAGGTCCCCTGGGTTTCCACTATGAGGAGGGCATTCCCCATGGCTGTGCCACGACTGTGGAACTCCCTCACATCGGAGATCCGCTTGGCTGCCTGCCTCCCCTCTTTCCGCAGACAATGTAAGACCTGGCTTTTCCGCCAGGCCTTTCCCGAAGGAGATGGGGTGGGTGGGTTGGGGGGGTGGGGGTTTATATTGTTTTTTAAATTGTAATCATTATTGTTTATTTTAATGTTTTTAAGATGTTGTGAGCCGCCCCGAGATGCCGAGGCAGGAGGGGGTGGCATATAAATTTTACGATAAATAAGATTAAAATGATGCACTTCAAAAGCTGAGTGAAGCACTTGTGAAATTTGATGAGGAAGCAACCAAAGAACAGTTGCAATCAGAGTTGATGAGTTTGCTACCCCCAGGGAAGGAGCAGAGAAGGGGGGCAGAGGATTGCTGTCTCCTGCCCCCCTTTCCCTAATGTCCTCTCCCCCCCCTCCCGCTCCCCTCCCCACCACACCCAAATACTGATCCTTTGCTGAGTTAACAAGGACCGGCCCAAAAACTTGGGCCTGATCTTCAGAAACTCAGAAATACCTGAGAATATGTTTTAAGCTGTTCTGCCCTAATCTGTTCTGCCCTAATTAAGAGTGTGCTTATACTGGTCTATAAGCATTATTTTGGTACTGTGGGAAGGCCTTTGACCAGAGTCATGCTGAGAGAATGATACACTTTGACTTGTTTAGAGAACTGAGATTTCTGACAAAGACAAAAACTGCATATGGATTAAAGAGCCTGGATTATACATGAGACAAAACTTAAAATGATTTCCAAACAAGTCAAGGTTGCTATGTTTGTGAAGATTTTGTTTAAAACGTTCTTGGAACTATCTGGTGTTATCAAGAGGGTGCAAAAATGCAGATAGGTTTGGGAGGCTTCTTCATGTCTATCCTTTTTCTTTTCTTCCATTTCACTCTAGTTTTCAAATCTAACAGGAGCTAAACCTACCAAACTTCAAACCATAGCATCTCTTGGGTTCTGATCCAGGGTATGAAATAGCTCCCATATGAAGAAGGGCTTGATTGGCTGAGACACTTCAGTTTGGAGAAGAGATGACTGAGAGGGAATATGATAGAAGTTTATAAAATCATGAGTGGTATGGAAAACATAAATGGGGAGCAGTTATTTACCCTCTCTAACAGTACTAGAACAAGGGGAGACCGCCAGAAAATAAACTGGCAGCAGATTTAAAAGAAATAAGAGGAAGTATTTGTTCACTCCCCACACAATTAACTTGTGGAATTTATTACCAGACGATGTGGTCATGGCCAGTAGCGTAGCTAGTTTTAAAAGGGGATTCGATAAGTTCTTGGAGGATAGGTCCATTAATGGTTATTAGTCAAGTAGGTTTAGGGAACATAACCAGCTGCTGGGAGCTGGAACAACAGGGAATGGATTTCCCATTGTGACCTGTTTTGTACGTCTACCAAGAGATAGAGATTGGACACTGCCAGAGACAGGATGCTGGACTTGATGAACCATTGGTCTGACCCAACAAGACACTGTTCTGACAACAAAACCCCATCATCTTGGATGCAATTCTACCTGCTGCTGCCAGTTGCTGAAGATAGCACAAATGCTTTGCCTCATAAAGCCTCCAGTTTCCCACCAGTCTTCAACCTCATCATATAGGGGTAGCTATAGATAAGGATCTGCCTGCCTAATAGACCCTTTCTACGACTACACCTGCTGCTGCAAAAGAAAAGGCCATTTTGCCTATCAAACTGTGTAACCAGCAGTACAAGGCAAGGTGGTCTTCCTGCCTGCCTCAGCATAACAGCTTTAGCCTGACATTAAAAATAAACAGTTGTGAACATCCAACTGTAAAAAGGACATATTTTTATTCCTCTTTCTTCCCATGTGCATGTTTGGAGGGGAAGTGCGGGGGACCGAATCTGACAAGATCTAGGTTGGCAAATTAACAGAAACATTTTGACTGCCCTGTTTTTGTATGCTTCCTCTGATGCATTTGGCATTAAGCCAATGTTAGAGAAAGGATACTGGGTCAGATAAATCATTTGTCTAGTCTAGTACTGTAATTCTCATGTTCTATCCTATTCAAAGGTGATATCAAAGCCACATAAGTATTAGATAATAAAAAAAAGCTCCAGTTTAAATAATAGTTAAGGCTCTTGCAAACTCTATCATGCACTAAAAAACATGGAAATTGCAAGTTAAGGCTTCTGCCTTAACTTGCGAGCCATGTAAGCAGTAAAGACATTGCACAATCTCACATATTATGCTTGATTCCAACTTAGGTTCCATGCCCCCACACTTCGCATTGGTCTTTCAGTCCCAATCCTCCTCCTCTGCAGGTTGGGGGCAACACTGAAGCTGGTGAATGGGGGGGCTGAGGGGGCAGCAGCAGAGCTGAGGGGAACCCACAACTGGGAGAGCAGCGGCTTTTCTCTAACTTGTTTTACCTTGCATTTTCACACAATGTCACCTTCCATCCTGCTGCCAGGATATTTAACACACCTCTGAAGCATTTCAGACTTCTCTAGTCCTGAAGAATCTAAATAATTGGCATCACCTCTAAATTTTCCAATCCCAATGCTAAAACCTTTTCCTAAACATATGGATAATCCTAGTATAGAATTGTTTACCTTTTGTAATGTTGAAAAATGACCGATTTTTCACATTCTTGTTATTCTATCTTTTAGCCAGTTTCTCTTAAATTTACAAATTCAGATATTCTAGGGTTCGATTTTATAAATTTGGCATAGTATTACATACTGCATTAAGGACCACATCCTGCATTTTTGCTTAATTGTATTAGTTAGTAGTCCGACAGTGGTATCCTTGCCATAAAGTTAAGCATGCATGGAAGGGCATGCAGAGCTGATCCTTCAGGCGACAACAGGGGCTCTACCACCAGGTGAAAGGGCCATCTGCGATGCTAAGCTTGGTACCTTGAACTCCATTCACTTTTGGTTCCCACTGTGATTGACTCCCTAAATCTGTCAGGAATATAGCAGAAAAGTCTTCTGGCTTCACTATCCACCTGAAGGCTCAGGATTGTGGCCATTACATTCCAGGAATCCCCACAGTGACAAATACTCTGCAGAGTCCAGGGCTGCAACCCCCAGGATGATCAATGCCCATAATATTTTCATTTTTCTTTATGATGGAACGAGCAATATTCTCCCCACACCCCCGAGTAAGTACTTCTAGTTTTAGTTCACCAGAAATACCTTTTAATTTCACAAGTTTTCTGTGCCCAACACATTTGAGGCAGCTTCATTTTTGAAATGTTGCTTCTGCATATGTTTAATTGAATTTCACTTCAAATGAAGCTCGACACAAATCATGAGTAAAATTTTAATTACCTATTACGCTTTTAATACAGAGAAAGTTATAAATATGTATAGTCTTTCCACCTCCTGGCTAGCCAAAATTAACATCAAATCTAATTTAGAAACTACATTTAGTTATATAATCAAATTAATATGTTTTAATAGTTTTACTGGACAACAGGAAAGTCCTTTTCCTTCAGAAAATAAACACAAATGGGGAAAGTGATTAAAATATTTTTTTCTTCCCAGTTTAAAATCATCATTAAAATAAGAAACTTAAATAAAAGTAATTTGAACAAATCCACCCTCTAAAAAACTACTATGTAATCATCCCAACAGTTACGTTGGGGATGGGGGTGGGGGGGGAAGGCAGAGCATCATTTACTAGGTTCCAGAAGTGTGGTCTGCAAGGCCATAGTAAGCAATCCACAGAACTAGCTGTGGTTACAGCACAGTGGCTTCAGTCCCATCTGGCATTCCAGCGATCTAGAAGGATAGCATTATAGTCATTCCATACCCCCATCTCTGGCCCTGCCACCATAGACCAAATCCACCCATCTTTGGCAGACATGTCCACCCTGCTATACTCATAGCCATCTCCACTAGGTTACATGGTGGCCTATGAAAATTTGAAGATTCACAGTAGTCAGTTGGACTAAAAAACTTTGGGAACTTAGATGTATGCACCAATTTTTGTTTCAGAAAAACAGTCTGGTTTATAAGATCAGGCAAGTCTTAAACAAGATATATCAAGCAAACACTAATTCCTACATTTCCATCTGAAGCCCTAGCCATGTCACCAAGTAAGTGGATGGTTGTGCTCCTGCAGAATGACACACATAATCGTTTACAAGATTGGGGATTAAAGACCACGATGTAATATGCCATCATAAAAAAACTTGTTCCCCAATCTAAATAATAAAGTGACTAGCTGAAAATCAAAATCCTATGCACTGCAGTATTTAACATTTGAGGACAATTAATAAAAAATAGGGATGAATAATTCCACTCACATTAAATCATATTCTGAAACAAAGTTTTGGGACGTTCCAGGTTTTTAAGAAACCTACATTGGAAACTAAATTTAGGCTCTACCTCTATGACTAGACTACTGAGATGGTACGCTCAGTTCCCAAAATAGGAAAATAACCTGCTGTTTGACACATGAAGCAAGAACGACATCTATTTTGGAGCAACCTTCTTGCCATGGCCATCTGGATGGTTGTAAAGACACTGCAATGGCATGTAGAAGGAAGGAACAGTGATATAACCATACGATAACTGTAGTGCTGTACTCCAGAATTATGAAAAAAAGACAGAGAGTCAAAATTTGAGGCAGCTAGTTGCTGTAATGTATCCAAGAGCCTGAGAATAAGGTTGTAAAAAATATTTACCTGTTTAAGTGGACACAAAATAGTTTCATCAGCACAGCAGTTTAATCAGTGCCAGAAAAAAAGTCCAAATTGATCTTCAAAGCTAACAACTTATTCCAGTATGTTGTTCAATTCATGCCCCATCTAACTATTCATGCCACATCTAACTATGCATTATCTTGCTTCAAAAATTATCTTTTAATGAATGCCTGAGTACTGATGAAAGGATATCCAACAAAATTTAAACAATTTAGATTTGACGGCAACATGTTGCCCTCAGTAACACACAATAAAATGAAACTATTGCCAATACAATTTGGCACTTAGATTTGTTAAAAATACAGTAGTTAATAAAGTTATTCCTCTCTCTCCAATGATGAGTCAATTTAACTTAAAGATTTTAATTTTTTTATTTATTTATTTTATTTTATTAGCTAAAGGCTCCTAGGTGAATTTCTTTTTAGTCATTCACAACAATGGTAGGCCACTTTCAGCTTTGAAACATAAAGCACTGAGCCAAAGAGATTAACTAACTCAAATGCACAAATGAAAAATATAAGCAAAAGAATACAGATTTTAGAAAGCTCATGGAGGGTACACAATCTTATTAACTACAAACTTCTTGATTTGAATCAGAATCATTGATCAATATTATTCAAGCACTTTAATCTGGATGTCATTGCAACTGAAAGAAATTACCAGAATGCAGTTCACAATAGATATAAGAGTACAACATGAGAATGGATTTGTCCCTTTTGCAATAGCAACAATCATAAATTCTATTTTTCCAACATGTATATGGTATTACCACTAATAATTCCTATTAAGTTTATTATTAAGTATTTATATAGCACCAGCAACGTACCTGGCCCTTTACAACTATTGAAAGCAAACAGGGTCCCTGCCCCAGGGAGCTTATAATGACCACTTAAATTTTTATTTAATCTCATATACCCATACAAAAACACAAAATAATCTTATGTCCACAATCTGTGTAGGCACATGTAACACATGTGATTTTTTTCTAGATTAGAGAATTAAAAATTAAAAAGGCAGACAAAGTATACTTGCTAAACCATTAATCCTTTTCAGATCTGTTTAGTATATTTTAAATGTTTATACATTTAAATTATTCTTAAGTTTTAAATACCTGTTTCAGTTTATTTTCCTCCTACTTACCCAAACTTCTTTAAATGATAATAGCTATTTCATGGGAAGACGAGTCTTTTATTTATCCTTTTAATAAAGCTGCGTAAGTCCACTCATCCACATGTCTCTGGCAAGTATACTTTGAGCTGGTGAGTTGGTTTCATCTGCCCTGAACCTCCTTCACCATTGCAAATCCCAACTTGTTAAGTAGTCTTTTAATCCTAGCTAGCAAATTATTTACATATTTATACAACCCTGATTTCTAATTAAGTATGGGAGCTGAAAAAAGACCTCTATAATTAATTATCAAGATCTGCTCAAATCCATCAGTCTCCCTATGGAGTGGCAGACTTGACAGCTTCTGCACACAGAAGAATTAAATAAAAATGTAAAGTAAATAACAGCCAACTGAAGAGAGAATTACATCTATTGTAGCTCTCCTAGCAAGATTATGATATCTACTGCAACAGTGCCTAGGGGCCAAGCATAACGCACATTCCATGGACGCTATCTATCCTCTTGTATTGATTACTTTTAAGCTTAGAGAAATGGGCCATGATCTACAAACCACTTACTCCAGAATAGTTCCTCTGGGCTTTAATGGGACTACACCAGAGTAAGTAGTTTGTGGATCGTGGTCATAGTTTTTAGAAAAACGTACAAATTCTCCTTTGGATTGGAGAAGAATGAGCAGAAAAAGAAAGAGAAAGCAAGGTTGCTGTGTTGGTCACAAATATAGGCAACAGAGACAAAATAGTACAATGATATCTTTTATTGGACGAACCGTAGTTGGTGGAGGCATGCAAGCTTTCAGACCTCACAGGGTTCTTCATCAGGCAAGTCTTTGCTTGGTCTATAGTTCTAATTAGTGCTCAGTACTAAGACTTGACTTTTCTCAAACAGTTACGTTCTAATTGGGGGGGGGGGTAGGGTCTTAACTTTTCTTTCTTTTCAACTCCATAGCATCTACATGTCAACTTACCAACACTCATGTTAGGTTCAATATACATGGTATTTATATTGTTTCGTATTCAATGGTATTAAGAAAAATAATTTACAATGAACCCTGAGAGCGCTGGGGCAGTTACTGTAATTTTAACTCACATTTTTGGTGAAAAACCATAGTAATCTGGCTGTTAAAGAATTCCATGTGTGCTGGAAAATAATGGGTGGAACATTTTTTAGACACTCAACCAGCATCTTACCTCTTAATCATTTTATGAGCTGATATGTCCACACATCCATCATCTTTGCTTTGACAGTTCTCTAACTTTGTTAAGCAGATTTAATTTATCAACATCTTTCTGCACTTCTTTACTAACATTTGCATAAATTCATCAATACCTCATGTCTGCAAAACAAATCTTGCATGTACATTTGAAAGACTAAAGTTTAATCACTACTTCATTATAAAACAGTTTTTAAAGGAAACATTTAAAAGAACAGCAAGGTTATTTGCTGTTACTACCACCACCTCTGAACATAAAAATGTTTTAAAATCAGCTTGCACACTGAAAACAGATGGTCGTCTTTTCACTTTTGTATAGCCAGTTTTAATAAGATTCCTTCTTTAAGTTAGTTTGGAAGAAATACTCAAGAACAAAAGATGACAAATGAAATTGTGGACAGGTCTTGAAAAAAAATCTGCATTAAGCTCTTCCGCCTGCTTAATGTGGGGCCCGGAGCATCAATTTCCAGAGGTTGGGCTTTTTTTAATTTACTTTATTAAAGCTCAATATCTAGGTCCTATAGTTGCAAAAGAAGTTTCCAAATATAAAAGTGCTGTTTTCCTGATCTTGCAGACACCATTCCAGTGTTTCTATTATTCATGGGGTGTTTTTAAACAAGCAAGGTTTGGGTGGCGGGGGGGGTCCATGCCACTGAGTGTTACAGCTGAGGAGCGCCCACGCATACAGAGCAGGGAGGGTTTTTATCAGGTAGCCCCCTGGGTGCCCACCACATCCACACAGGAAGCTTCCACCATGGACCAGCCCCCGAAAAAACTCATACGGGCAGTTATTACCCCTTTAAGAGTTCCCGGTAGGGCTAGGAGCAGGACGGGGAGGCAGCAGGGCTGTGGACCTGTCCACTGCCGTGGGTGGACACCCCAGTTCAAACAGGATGCATGGGCGTCTGTCCCCACACACTGTTTTGCCTTCCCCCACATGGGGCACTCCAGTTTTTTCTCTAGTGCCCCGTGACTGGGTGCTGCATGGGTCACAGAGTGCACATCCATCCACACCACCTTCAGATGAGCAGTCGGGTGGGTGGCCGATGGGTGTCCATGTGTGGCTGCATCTCATTTAGACACACCCATAGTTTTGCCAATAAAGAGCCTGATCCAGTTCCATACAAGTCAATGGGAGTTTAGCCTTTGATTTCAATGGGAGCTGGATCGCGCTCAAAAAGTAACAACTCTAGTCAGTCTCAGAAACCTATAGGAGTAGTAACAAATGAAGAATTTCAATTTTACCCTCTTGATGCTTGGGAAATCTACTTACAGCTACCGAGGGCATGCAATGAGTTATTCAGAAGGGCTGAAGACTTAAAACACAGTGGTTGAAGAAGGATTTGAGAAGAAAGATCTATTGCATTTCTGTCTCCTCCCAAGAGCCAAGAGACTTAGAAAGGCAGCACAGGAAATTCATTCACCTCACATTAGACAGGAAACTCCAATGTGTGTGGGGGGGGGTATCCCCCCTCTTTCCTGAAATTAGTGGTCACTGGAGTTTCAAAAGTATCAGATTTCTACTAGTAAGAGGCTAAGATAAAAACTTCTAGGGGGTTCCACAGTCGGCACCTGGAAAAAAATCCATCATCCATCCCAGTACTAAGGATGACAATCATGTTAGGCTTCACACTAGCTGAAGAAGCTTGCTATCTAACAGTTGTTGATTCCGGTAGCGGAGCAAATCTACTCTAATTTTTCATAGCTATTCTGACTAGCAGATGTTATCGTCCTCTAGTAGGAATCTGGTAAATTCTTGAAGCTTATTTTTAACTGGGTCAAAAAAATCAAGGGTAGGTTGATTTTTGGAAGCTATTTAGTGCATGAAATTAAAGACGTTCTGCAAGCAGCAATTACTGAGTAAACTAATGATCTAAACAGAGGCCATTTTTAAACAAGCACAGCTGGGAAGGGGGTCCCTATGTGCTGAGTGGGATGGCTGTGGACTGCCCACTCACATGGGAGGGATCCAAATGGGCCAGGGATACGTGCAAGCCCATACCCAAGCACATGTTAGCTTTCTCCCGCATGGAGCAGTCCAGGTTTTTCTCCAATGCTCCATGAGCGACCATCACACACCCCCACACCAACTTCAGACGGGCGTTTGGATGCATGTGGGATGGGAGGGCCTGCATGGCTGCATCTCGTTTAAAGAAGTCCAAAGCTGATAACTGAGGCAGAAACCCAAACCTCTAACAAGGTTAACAAGCAAAGATAATAATGCATTAGAAAAATGTCATGTTCTACTCATTTTTAGAAGAGATATCAAAAATAGCAATAAAACACAAAGTTACACAACTGTAACAGTGATTACTTTTTTTTTAATAGAAGACTAATAGAAGGCTCTATAATATATAAGCAACTGCTTTTTGTAAGGTTGGGGATTCAGTGTAGCAAATAAAACTTTTGATCACCAGTTGGAAATTCTTTCATAAAAAATTATACTAGTATAGGTTAATCACTGAGCAAGATACAGACTCCAAATACAGAAAATTGGAGCTTGTGATAATCAGCATCAGATTCCTGCCTCAGATTGGCACAGCCTCTCTAGTTTGGACAAGAGCTAGAGAACAGAGGGTGAAAACAGACATGACGCTAACCACCCATGGTGGTTATTTATGCATGTTGCAGGGCTGCATAGGGAACCAATACAGCCCTGCAACATGCATAAATAACCACCAAGGGTGGTTAAAGGGTGGTTAGCATCATGTCTGTTTTCACCCAGAGTTTCCTAAACTACTGGTTGGGTCCCAAAGTGGGGGGTTAGCCCATTCTACACATGGGATCACAACCCAATAGATACTTGCTAGACCTTGTAGGTCTTTGTTGCTGTCTGGGATCACATGATTATATTTAACATTAAAAATAGGATCTCACAGGTAAAATGTTTGAGATTCACAAAAGTAAACAAAATTATCTCTTTTTTGAGAGAAAAGCATAGGTCATTGCTACATGGTCCCCCTAACCATTTTATTTTGCTTTAAATCAGAAACTGAAATATTAATCTCTGGATTCAGCGTTTTCTGTACATTTATTTTTTTTATTAATATGTATCAATTTATTTTACTCTGACAAAAAGATAAGATGTCATATTAGCTGATTAGCTGGAATAGTACAGAAGTAATTCATTTGGTAGGAAACTGCTCTTCAAGAGCCAGAAGGACAACTTTCTGGCCAAATTCTTGGTGTCTCACGTGTTTCTCTTATTTTTGCAAAAATATAAAGTTACTGATTCTATCTCTCTGCTGTTACAAGATTGTAGACTGCCTATAGCAGTACATCATGCACTTAAAAGGAAGGGTAGTTACCCATTTGTCGAATACCATCAGCAAGGAAGTATTTCTTGAAGTTTCTTTTGAATGGAGTTTAAAATTTTAAACAGCTTATGTAAACAGAATAAGTCACAGCAATTGTTCTAGCCAAGTCCCAACTATCCTGATGCCAGCACCCTTTTAAGATTTTTGAAGCACTGACAAGACCTTATTACCATATTTTAAATCTGTTTATATCACCTAATAGAGATGTTATCTTCCCAGACTTGCCACAAGGATCATCAATGCAGCATTATTTATTTATTTTGCAACACCCTGTAGTTAGGAATGAAATCATAAACACTAAATTCCAAGTGAAGCAAAAAGTAGCTGTTTTCTTACACATACACACACACTCGCATCAATGTGAGAATATCACTCTGGTTCTCGAATCAATGCGTTCTACCCCTATCCAGTAACACGTTAAACTTACAAATCCTAGTCTAAGGCTTCAACTACACATTGTTTTAGCACTGGTAGAATATTTTAGTTAGGGTAGTGATTCTACACTAGAGGCTGTACTGGTAAAACTAATTTTCTAAACTGCCAGTATTAATACTTGTACAAAAACTACGTAAAGATGTGGCCTTAATCTTCAAACTTGACCTATGCCCAACATACACCAAAGAGTTCTTCATCCTTTTCAAATGATACTTCTGAAAGCTACAATAGACACAGACAGTGAAAGTCTCCAAGGTTATGGTGAGAGTGGGAGCCAATAGCAGAATTTCTTGGTGACATACTCCACCACAGTTGAAGATAATCACAATCTTAAAACTCATCAGGACAAAATGCTAAACTGTTTTAATCATAATTTCTCAGTATGTTATGGTAAAATTAAATTATGACAATTGAAAAATAAAAACTCACAGCTCTGCTTATTCTTAAAAGGTAAAAAAGAGAGCAAGAGAGATAGCTACTACTACACTTGTACTTAAAGGAGAGAAAGTGATTCAATTGAAAGCAGACCACAAATGTATTTATGCAGTGTGACATGGTAAATATAACAGTCCAGCTATAAACGCTTTTAGGATACATACACCCACAGGTTCAAAGGGAACTCCCAATGAAAGGGTTTCTACAAATTAAACCTGAATTGAATTAGTGTTATTACTTCAAATGTTCTCTCCCTACTGGTTATGTTTTTTCCTTTCCTGACACATTTCTCCCTTATTTTACTACTACAAAGCCCCCACAACATCCTAAATTGCCACGACTCTTATCCTTGCGTGCACTCCACCAAAAACACACACCAAACTGTCTCTGCCTTGGGAAGGAGGGAGAGAGACAGTCAAGGGCCCTTTTCAAACGGGCTGTGGTGGGATGGGTGTGACACGGCGGTAGGTGGAGGTGGGTGTGTGCCCATTCCCATGGGCACACACCCATCTCCACCCACAGAGCAACCGGCATTGGCGCCGGTTACTCCGTGCATGAATGATGGGTGGAGGTGGATGGAGCGTGGGAGCATGCATGTACCCCCACCCACCGCCGGCGGTGTTCCCACGGGCACACCACCACCACTGGCGGCAACCCGTGGCATTCCTACATACGCCCCCCACCCACCCGCACATATGTGCAAGAAGGCAGCCATTTTAAAAGGGCCAGATAAAGATCCTAGTTGCTCTCATGTATTTCTTGTATGATGGTTGTAGGATACTTAGAAGCTATGATGAATTATTATTATTATTATTATTAACAAACATTTATATAGCGCCAGCAGTGTACCTGGCACTTTATGCTTCTACCTCTGTTCTTTATGAACCACTAATGCAACCTTTCCCCCTGCTAGGCAGGTAACCACATCACCTTTCTTTAACATTTTGCTTCCACTATCACTGTCATTCATTTGCTCTCAATACTGACATCTCAGGCCCCCTTGCCTTTTTCCACTGCCACTCATGTCCACTACACCAAAAACACCATACATACCAACCCCAAAAGTATGTACAATGGACACATCTCCCTTTCTGTTATCATTTGCTGTCATCTTGACTCTTTCTCCACTTTTTAAAGGGGGGGGGATTCATGGGGGAAAGGATGTTAGGTCACCATATTTTAATCCATCATCCCAGGGGCTGGTGGAAAAGGCAACCATAGGGTGGAGAAGATGAGCAATCTTTCATCCAAAATAAATACATCGGTGGGAATCACTTTAAATATTTAGATGACAGCAGTCCCTGAGGTAGCTCTTTCTGGAGGTGAAACCTCCATTTCTCTTGAGGCAGCAGCCGGGTGTAAACCATCCCCCTTGCCAGCTCCAACATTAGCACACCATGCAGGGAGCCTTTTAACACAGGATGGTTTGATGTTCACCACAGGGGCGCACATGCAACTGTTGGAGGGGGAGAAAGGGGGCACATTCCTCTCACCGTCTTCCTCACAGAAGGATCAATAACTTCAGCCAGGAAACTACCTCCTCCTGCCCCCTAACACCAGAGCAAGCACGAGGCACACAGAGCTCGCCACCAGGCAGACACCCCAGGCTGGGGGGGTAACATCACACTACAGGGGCTGCCTCCCCCTCACCCGCTCCCTAGGAAAATGCCCCCACACACAGCCCCATCCGAGCGCCAGTCTCCCACCCAACACAAAATATTCGGGGGGGGGCACAGTGAGGCGAGTTCAAGGCACCTCCTCGTCTCGCAGCCCCAAACCCGCCGCTCCCCTCACGCCCCCTTCCCCGCCAGCCCCAGCCGCGGGCAGCGCGGCGGGCTCGCGGCGCCCCGCCTGGCAATACCTGGATGTAGTTGGTCTCGCAGTACTCGGCCACCCGTTCCAGGTTCGTGTAGCTGTCGAACAGGGCCCGGCGCCCCCCCGGGATCTCCTCCTCCAGCAGCATCTGCAGCTCCGCCATCTTCACCTCCTCATCCTCGCCGCTACCGCGCACACTCACCCGCCCGCCCTCGCCGCCGCCGAGGAAACCCGGCCGAGGTGGGGGACAGAGAGAAACACCCACCGCGGCGGGGGCGCAGCGCAACCGGGCACCAAGCGCCACCGCGCAGGCGCCACTCCCAGCCCAGATCCCCCTCTCCCACACACACACACTTCCGGTGTCTCCCGGTGCGGGGAGGGGGCTGGTCGCGTTAGTAACCCCCTTCCCGGGGGCAACGAGCGGAGCCGGAGGGTCTGAGGGAAGCGGGGGGGCGGCCCATTTGGAGCTGTGTTTGGGGGGTTGAGCTGTGTGATTGATGAGATGGGAAAGGGGATGGAAGCCAAGGACATTCTCTCTCCCCCCCATCTGTTCTCCGTGACTATGGGCCAGATTCTCAAATCCAGCCTCCCCACAGATCCTCTGTACCGAACAGGCATTGGTAGGAGTGTCCGCTCTCAAGATTTTATCTAGAGCATCATACATGTAAAGTAGGTTTTTTGAGGGGGGGTTTAAAATATTTTGTTGGTTTGTTTGCTGTGTTTTTTAAAGTAAAATCACAAGAGTCAGCATTCAAAGAAAGTTTTTCATGTATGTATCCATGATGAATATATCATTGACGTATGGTTAATGAGTCACTAAAGCCATGGAAACCAGGAGACAAAAGGGTGCCGATGCTTTTTTAGAAAAAGAAAAATCTCCTGACTTTCAGCGAGTCTTGTGATTCTGAAGGGCCTGACTTATTAATTTTGCTCATTTGCAATGCGCTCTCCAGCTGTTTTGAACCAGTGTGACTGTGAAATCCATTCAATTCACTGTCAAATTATTACTCCCTTAGGATTGGTAATCCTGCATTTTCTATAAGTATGCTGGCAATGACACCTCTAGACACAAATTCTCCAAACTATAGATCATGGCCCCCAAGTGAGATTGTGAAAGTTGTAGATAACGTCATTATCTCAAGTAATTAATTGCTATTTTATATTGTTTGTGTCTCCTTATTGCTGTACTGATCTGGGGTTACAAAAAATATATTTTTAAGTCTCAAAATGGGGCCACACAAGCAAAAAAAAATGTAGGAATTGATACTTGAAGCCTTGCCAAGGCATATACACTCAAAGATTTATTTATTTATTTAGTCATATTTCTGTGCCACCCTTCCCACACAGGCTCAGGGCCACTTACAATCAAAAACAAATAAAACAGCCATTAAAATCAATATAAAACTCCCTTAATACCTTATCCAGCCCACCCCCACCCAATCCCATCCTGCCCTATCCCCTGCCTGCCAAATGCCTGGTCAAATAAAAAGGTCTTACATCACTTCCAAAAGATGGGCAGGCTCGGGCTTAGGCAGAGTCACAAGGGAAGGGAGTTCCATAATCACAGGGCAGCTACCAAGAACGTCTCCCTGAACACCCTAGTTGAAAAAACATCATGGGGAGATGGCACCTGCAAGAGGGTGTCCCCGGCTGACCTCAGGGGCCGTGAAGGGCCATAAGTGAGGAGGCGATCTTTCAGATATCTGGGCCCAAGCTGTTTAGGGTTTTATAAGTTAAAACCAGCACTTTGAATTGTGCCCAGAAAGTTATCAGCAGCCAGTGCAGATTCTGGAGGAGGTGCTTGGGCTGATGTAATGTAATGGGGGTGACCCACCCCCAAAAGAAGATGCGTCTCCGCATTCTGCACTAACTGCAACTTCCGAACAATCTTCAAGGGCAGCCCCCACATAGAGCACATTGCAGTAGTCTAGCCTCAAGGTTACGACAGTATGGATGACATTGGCCAAATCTGAATCATGTTATAATTTCCTCTGTCAGTTTCCAAGTGGACATCATCAACCAAGGCCACAAGTGCAGTCTCGGTGCCATGCTCAAAATGAAAACCCAACTGATATGGAATCCAATAGCATTGAGAAGCACCTGGAGCTGCGAGGCAACCACCCGTTCAATAACCTTCCCTAAAAAGGGAGGTTAGAGACAGGACGGTAGCTGGCAGAGGAGTCTTGAGCAGGAGACAAACAAACGCAGTTTTAAGGCAGTCAGGCACCCTTCCCTTCCGAAGGGAGGCATTGACATCCCTGGCCAGCAACACCCCCCAATGTCTCCCAGATGACTTACCAGCCATAATGAGCAAGGATCTACTTCATAACCAGTTGGCTACACACACACACACACCAAGTACATCATCTGCATCAGTGGGCAAGTTCAATTGCAACTAATCCTGGTAAACCAGACAAGACCATGCCTCCTGAACCCCAAACTCTGAACCTGCACCCAAAGTAGCAGCGCCCAGCTCTGGGAAACCCAATGGGTTCACAAAGTACACAACCAATTGGGGGTGTGGGTATGAGGGATTTGGGATATGGTTTAGCTAGAGGGGAGGGAGGAATTGGGGTGGTGGGAGGTGCCTTGGCCCCCCAGTGAGAGGGGAGGGTATGGGCATGAAGGATTATGGAGTGTATGGGCTGGCTGGGGAAAAGGGAGAGATTTTCTCACCTGCCAGCCTGCATCTACATATGCTGACCTCAGGAGTCCCTCTCCTGTCATCCCTGCCCCCAGGCCCTTCGAGTGCTGTCATTTTGGAGAGAGGGATTGTTAATTTTTATTTTATTTATTTATTTATTAAAAATTTATATCCCGCCCCTCCTGCCCACGGGGCAGCCCGCGGCGGCGAACAACATTCATTAAAACAATATAAAATTTTTAAACAATTTAAAAATACAGTATGTGGGGAAAGCCCCCGCCCCATCCCTACCCCTCGCCAAAAGCCTGATGGAACAGCCAGGTCTTACATATATGCTGAAACAGCAGGAGAGTGGGAGCCAGCCGAGCCTCCTCCGGGAGTGAATTCCACAGCACGGGCGACCACCGAAAAAGTTCTAACATTAGTGGCCACCCGCCTTGCCCCAGGAACCTCCAAAAAGGCTCCCACGGACGATCTCAAGGGTCGCACGGGCACATGGGGAGTGAGGCGATCCCGCAGATAGGCTGGGCCCAGGCCGTGAAGGGCTTTAAAGGTTAAAACCAGCACCTTGAACCTGGCCCGGTGCTTTATAGGCAGCCAGTGCAGAGCCTGAAGCACTGGTGTGTTTCCTGCGACCTGTCCCCGTCAGGAGACAGGCCGCGGCATTCTGCACCAGCTGCAGCCGCCGGACGAGCTTCTTGGGCAGCCCCACGTAGAGCGCGTTGCAGTAATCCAGCCTCGAGGTGATGAAGGCATGGATGACAGTGGCGAGGTCGGAGTCTGAGAGATACGGCCGAAGCNCGGCCAAAGCTGCCGGACAAGATGTAACTGCCAAAACGCACTCCCCGCCACGGCCACAACCTGCGATTCCAAGCTGAGCCGTGAATCGAGGAGCACACCCAGACTCCGCACTTAAGACACCATGGGGGGGGGCAAACCCCCCCAACAAGAGGAGATTCAACCACCCCCAGGTCCCCCAAGCCCTTGCCCACCAACATCACCTCCGTCTTGTCAGGATTCAATTGCAGATGGCTCAACCTCATCCAAGCCCCCACAGCTGACGGGGCTTGGATGAGGTTAATCAGTAGCCAGAGAGAGGAGACTTTCTGGGGCAGGAAGGAGAGAGGGGCAGCTATCCAGATCATGTTGGCCATGGGGAGGTATGGCAGGGGGACGATAGACCATCGGGGCTCTCTGAATATCCCACTCATTCCTCTCCGCATCTCAGGATATCTGGGAGTTGAGGCCAGCAGGGCTTCTGATCTGACACGGATGCTGCTTAATGCAAAGTTGGTGGCAAATAAAACATACGCTGTCCATGATTTGATTCAGGATATGTTGGTATTGAACTGTGGATTCATGTTTTTCAATTTGTATTTGTAATTTTATTTTGTATATTTTGTGATGGCCTTTGGCCATACAATAAACCTAAAATGAATTAATGAATGAATTATTCAGGATGAGGCCATCAACTTCATATTGAGACCTGGCTGGACACGGCATCTGGGCCAGTATTGTCCCAGGTGGTGCCAGCCGGGTACTCGGTGCAGCATCAGCCGAGTTTTGGGGACTGGGAGGACAGAGTGGCCATGGTCTGTAGACACCTTGGCCCTTTGGAGGTATCTGGTGCCTAACTCATTCAATATAGAGTGTGTCCACTCTGTGCTGGATTTGTCTGGGGATAGATTGGCAATCCTCTTGGTGTATCAACTGCACAGTTGATTCCCTGACTCCTCTAGCTGAGCTGGTCTCAGCAGGGCCAGCCTTAGCCTAAGCGGAGCCCAGGGCAGGGAAAAAATGCAGGGGCCCTATCTTCTGCTGGCGGCAAAGCTGCCGGCAGGCCTGGGGGTGCTCCCCGGCCTGGGGGCGGCACACTGCCTGGGCTTGGGGATGGGCGGAAGGGCACTCCACTTCGCCTGAGTGGCCATTCAGATCACTTACCTGATCCGCTGTCGCTGCCACCACCACCTCCGGCCTGGGCCAAGCACCAGGCTCGGAGCTTCAGGCAGGGCGGGCACCGTGGCAGCAGATTAAATCTGCCGCCGTGCTGCCCGCCGCCACCAGAAG
>QEPC01004883.1:1123962-1173082 GCA_003113815.1 Sphenodon punctatus | reverse complement strand
CCCGCCTCTCCCTCATTTCCCCTGGCCGAAACAGCCAGACAGCAGAGGGGGCCAGTGACATGAGGGAGAGGCGGGGCCTCTGCCTGCTTCTCCCTTACAAAGCAGAGGCCCCGCCTCTCCCTCACTCCGTGTGTGCCCCCCCTGCCTGTCAGTCTCTCGGCCAGGGGAAATGAGGGAGAGGCATGGCCTCTGCCTCTCTCTCCCTCATTTCCCCTGGCCAAGACTGTGACAGGCAGCGGGGGGGGAGGGCTCTGCCTCTCCCTCACTCCTGCTGACCCCCTCCACTGCCTGTCAGTCGGAGTTGGCCAGGGGCCCCACGCTTGGGGTCCCCAGCTCCCAGCCACTGTCAGGCCAGGAGCTGGGGACATCGAGTGTGGGGGGCCCAAGGAGCTGGGCCCGGGGCGGCCACCCCGTGGTAGGGCCAGCCCTGGGTCTCAGAGATGGTGTTGAGATCACCTAGGCTTATTTCTAGGTGATTTCAACATACGATCTGAGGCCAGCCTTTTAGGGACTGAGCAAGAGTTCATGGCCGCCATGACAACCATGGACCTCTCCCAAATAATATCGGGCCTGATGCATGAGGTGGGACACACATTGGATTTGATGTTTTGCACCAGCCTGGAGACAGATTCCAATTATCAGAGGTGTTATAACACCTTTGTCATGGTCAGATCATTATCTCCTGAGGACCTGGATCCCAGTTTTCCTATGCCCTCATCAGGGTGGTGGACCAGTTAGGTTGGTCCGTCCCCCTGAGATTGATTAATCTAATTGGTTTCCAGACTCTTTGGGAGATATACCTACTGAACGTGATGGCTGCTCTGTCGATGATCTGGTCACCTTGTGGAATGACATCTTGACCGTGGCCATTGACACGGTTGCACCCAGGTGTCTGCTCCCACCGCTTCGTCAGCACAGGTCTCCCTGGTATATGAAGGACCTGAGGCAGTGAAGTGGGAGGGGATGCGGTTAGAACACAGATGGCACTTGACTTGCGCTGAAGCCTACTGATTGCAGCATAGATCATTTTGAGGGGGACTATGCCGTGGCTGTGATGGTGGCAAAGAAAGCTTTTTTCTCCGCTATCATAGCATCTGCAAAGTCTCATCCAGCAGAGCTGTTCTGGATGGTGAGGGGCTTGGTTAAAACAGCCTGTCTCCACCAGGAAATTTAGTCATCTAATGCCAGCTGTAACATTTTTATGAAGTACTTTGCAGACAAAATTGCTCTTATTCACCATGACTTGGGCACTGCCATTCCACTTGTCATACTCTAGCAATTTTCTCATCCCCTCTTTTATATGTGTATTGCTGCAAACTGATGAGGGTAGATTACTGGTAGTTACAAAATTGTCCCCTGAATAACACAAGTGAAACATACAAAAAAATACATTTAAGACAGTGTTTTTATTTTTATACACTAGGACTGAAAAATAATATCTTACTGGGATAGTCATCTAAGCATATCAAAAATTGCAGGAAATGCATTTGATTGAATGTACTGTGTGAGCACAGGGTGAAAACAGGCATGCACCTTAACACCACTTTAATATTTCTTCTGCATGTTGCAGGGCTACATATGGCACTAATACAATCCTGCAGCATGCATAAGAAATGTTAAAGCGGAGTTACGTGCATGTCTGTTTTCACCCACAGCAATTTCACAGTATCCTGGGAATTATTACAAAAGAGTAATATTCTTCTGAAAACCATTTCAGACTTAACTTCACAAGCTACTTATGCCTAGTGTCAATTAGATGACTTTCATGCTTAAAACTAGGCATAGTCTTAAGTACCTTTGTGAATCTGGTCCTTGAAGCATTAATATTTTTTCTTGAGGAGCAGACCAATCCTCAAAGCACTTTACCAGCACAAGCCCCACTGGAATTGGATTCTTAAGTGTTTTTGGAACTTGAAGTAGCCGCTTGTTCTAACAATTTTGACCTAAATTTTAATTGAGCAAGCTTTTGCCTTTTTGCCTTTTTATATATTTAATATCAACATGTGTGTGTCATGTTGAAAGCACATTTCCAGAAGAAAAGGCCTATTGATAAACAGTTTTATCATTCGGTATGAAAGAGCCTAGTACTTTTAGAGTAAGTGCTCCTCGGTTCATCTGACAAGCAGGAGAACAAAATATTTATTTTGTGTGATAGCAGCTCTTACACAGGAGGGCCTGGAATAGTAAATTCTGAGACAAACTCAGTTCTAAAAAATAATAGAGAGAGAAAAATAGATTCCAAAGGTAATTTTAGGGAAAGGAAGGATAACCTGTCTAAAACACAGGATGTGGAGCCATGAGGTATTACTTCTAGCTATACCATTCCATTCTTGCCTTTGTCACCAACTGTGTGTGACCTTAGGCAAGTCACTCAACATCTGTAAAACTGGGAGCTGTTCACTTGAGCCTTTGTCTGGAGATAATTACCTCTTACTTCACTTTATCTTCTCCTGTGTTCACACAAACAAAAGTGTGGTTAAAGAGAGGCTATTTAATATTTACCCCTCTAAATAGGCAAGGTTAAAGTGGTGGGGGGGGAGGGAGGGTCTTGCTTTCAGGGGAAATTCACTTGCTTAGCTGACTGTACTTCCTCCATTGTGTGTCCACTCCTCACACAGTGTATCCAACACACAGCGTGCTTGTTATTCCAGTTTCCAGCTCTCTCCTCTCCTCCCATAAATTCCCTGCAAGTTCCAAGGAAGGCAGATTTGGGAGGGCATGCGATTTCTAACCCTTGTTTCCCACTGTTCATGAGAACAGAAGCAGAGGAAAGTGGTTACTCTGGAATAACTCCTCTAGAGTAAATTCCCCAGACCTAGTATGCATGAGAACATACCCTGAGTTGTTAATATTTACCACAGAAGAATTTTAAGAGCCTTAATTCCTGTTTTGGCCCATATACAGGGAGCCATATTCACTGCTTCTCCCCCATTGCTGCCAATGGGGAATATTAAGTGAACACAGGTCCCTGCCCATATGTGGACAAGACTCTTTAAACATAGGTCTTACTCCCGGGGAAGGGCATAACCTTTGCAAAAGGAGGCTGCACCCTGATGCTTCCCTTGCCAAGGATAGGGACAGGGACAGCCTCCTAGGCTCCACCTTTGCCAGAGGGAGTAGCACTAGCAGCAAGGAACAAGACAGGGATACAAAGTCAGAGTCCTCTCTGCTCCCATCTTTCCCCTGTCACAGGGCCAGGGACATAGCTGTAATAGGTAGCGGTGATGCAGCCCACGAGCCTGGGAGGGGACCCATGTATCCCAGTGCAGCTGCAGTGCCTGACATTGTCTCCCCCATGGCCAGAGATTGTGAGGGAGATGAGATCTGAGTGGGGGGTAGGATGTGCTGGATGTAAGGGGCTGGGACCAGGCAGCCCACATGAGCCCTGTGCAGATGGACAGCCAGCCTGCCCCTAATCACCCAGAGGTGGCCCCCAACCTCCACTGTCTTCTGACCTCCATGGAGACCCTGCTACCCTTGGTGGCCCACACCCACACCCGGTAGGCCTGAAGGCTTGCGCCATCCTGCCATCCACAACAGCCCTCCCACTCTTCACTCCTCTTCCCAGGTTCATCTCGCTCTCCCTGCCCTGTGGTGGGAGCATTCCTTCTTCTGCACCAGGACCCATCCCAACCTAGCTATGCCCTGTGTAGAGCATCTTTCCCTCATGGCTGTGCTCTTTGGCTGTGCACATACCCACTTCCACTGTTGGGATCAGCTTTGTGTCGGGTTGAGGCCTGACCAGAAGTGTCCATGGTCAAGGGGATGGGTATGATTCCTTGAGACTCCCTGATCCTATGTGGGAAGTGGTCAGCGAGGTAGGGGTGCCACTTCTCCAGGATTGACCTGGATAACCCAGATTTTAGCCCAGAGTCCTTGGGCTCTGAACTAAACCCCGATTTCTCCAAGTCAGCCAGCAGCAGTGGTGGTGACAGCAAGCAGTCCTGCTGCAGCTCAGCACATGAGGTGCCTCATCCATGCTGCTGGCCTGAGAAGCGTCAGACGCTGTGCCGTGGAGATTTCCTTACTGTTGCTGCTGCCACTGCTACTATTGGGGTGGGAAAAGGAACACGGCCACTGCCACGCTTGAGGGCAGCTGCTGAGGCAGTTACTACTACAGAGCCTTGTACCCCAACTACTGTCTTAGTAGCACCAAGGCTTGCCACTTTCTTCCTTCCCACACATGACCCAGGGCCTGGCCTAAGGCCAGGCCTGTGGTGATAGCCATGTCAGAATGGGGTGACATCCACAAAGAACGTGGGATAGCTAGCCCCTTTGCCTTACCCCCTGTGACGTGGTCCCACCCCCTCGGCATTGCCTCTCAGAGGAAGGTGGTAACCCTACCATCCATCTCTCCATAAATGTTCCACCTTCCCTTGAAGAACTTGGGAAAACTGAGTGTAAAGGTCGGACAAATGTAAACCACCCCTAGGAGTCCTATGTATCTTTTCTCATAAATTTAGTAGCTCCCCAGGCCCATGTTACGCTTTTGCTGTCAACACCTCTGTGGGTCCAGGAGACTCCAGGATAGCCACCAGCTGGAAAAGTCTTTTGGGAACTGCACTGTCATGATACTGAGACCTAGATCCAGCATAGAGAGACAGAGTTCCAACCATACATGGCCTTGACCTCCTATAGCAGTGGTGGGCAAACTTTCCAAGTCCAAGAGATGCATACCACATTTTCATATCTCATGAGAGCCACAATGCACCTTACACTGATAATTGACTTCCCCCAATCCCAGGGATGGGGCAGTGTGGCTTCCCCACCACCCTCACATCAAAGCGCCATTTCCCAGTCAGCCCAGTGCGTTTGGGGTCAGGCAGCAGCAATAACAGCTCAGGATGCACTGCCCCTGCTCTCATGGCCCTCAGGAGACTCCAGCAGTAGCATCACTAGAAGTGGCAGCTTGGCTTCTGTTGCTCCTGTCGAACACACATGGACATGCCACAAACAGCTGTATAGGTGCCTGACAAACCACATACAGCTCCCAAGCTACTCCTTGCCCGCCTCTGTTCTATAGATTTTCCAGCATATGTGTTGAACTCAAAAGAATAGGCAGAGTTTGTGGACACGGACCATAGGAAAATACCATTCTATCCCAGCCCCAAGAGAGCTCTTTGGAAGAAATATCTGTTAAGAAACATTCTTGGAGACATTCTCCTCTTAGCTGCTCCCCAAGGTTTTCTATGTAAAGTATGATTGCTCCCAGTATTTGTTAAGCACTTTACAAGCCTTAGGTGCAGAATGTTATTCAAATAGTTTTAATTCAAGATATATGTTTTGCCCTAACCTATTTGCTAGTGCCTTTTAATTTTCCTATAGGCAGTTAAGACACAGTGAGACTAATTTATATTTCATCATAGCTGTAACCAGTTTTATTCCATACAGACTTGCAAGAACAATTTAATATAATCTGGCATATATTTTTTAAAACTACACGGATTGAAAGTTTCAGGGATGAACAACATCACTTAAATTATTATTTAATGATTTATATTGTGCCTGACACTGAATAATCATTACATTAGCAACTGGTCCTGGTCGTAGGGGTCTTAAAATCTAGGCTGAACAAGAGAGGGGAGGCAAGGGAGGGGGGAACATAAGGAGAGACAGCGATACATTAATGACGTTGAGAAGTCTCAAGTGCACGCAGCTTAGCTTAGTTACAGAGGAGATGGGAACCCTAAATGAGAGGACAATAGAAGAAGCATTAGTAAGAAGAGCGTGGGAGTGAACATCTAGGAAAAGCCTTACAGGTTTTTAGGAGGGATTGGAAGGTGAGGAGAGAAGGAGCAGAGCATGTGTATTCAGAGAGGGAGTTCCAGGCATGTGTGTGATAACTGATAAAGGACAAGACAATGGATGTTTTCAGATGGACGCGGGGCTGCTCTGGGGCTGCACCTCTGCATCGCCTGCTCTCAGTCCCACCTGGGTCAGAATCAGACAGACCCGGCAGGTTTCTCTGTCTAAAGTCTTCCCATACGATGCCCCCCGGCCTCCCAACACCATAGAGTTGTAGGCTAGAACGTCCACAACGCTATGATGTTGGCCGGGGCAACGGATGGCTGGAAGCAGGGCAGCAGTGTGGGTCTACATACTAGACAGACATCTGGTCCACTTCAGGCAGGTGCCCCGGCGTTGAGTGGCCAGCTCCGCCACTGGTGCTCTACGATGTTCCAGAGCACCACCCGCAGGGCTGCCCTGGAACAGGCAATTCAACATCTGACAGGCCGCCTTTAGACAGATGGGCCACCCGGACGTGACCTGGGGCCAGTGTAGTCAGTACTGGGGAAGCCCGTCCGTCTAATAAAAACCACCCAGTAAGTAAGTAAGTAAGTAAGTAAGTAAGTAAAGTTCATTATTATGCGTGACCAAACAGTCATTGCAATAAATTTAAAACAAATAAATAAAACTATACTTATACAATAAAACTCCAGACAAAAATAGGTTATACAAAAAGGAGAGCAGACACATATGGTATAAACAACAGGAATGAGAACCATGGTTAGAACAAAATCTGTAAATAGGTCTTGTATTTAAAAAACCAGTGTGCAGTATGAGTCCGAACAAGGATTACAAATATAAACTTAATGCTGAAGAGGTACAAAAAAGAGCGCATCCTGAAAAATAAAAACCTGCTCACCCCTAGCCCTCGAAAGTTCAGTTCCTCCCTAGATCTTAGAAGGCCCAAGCTTAACAATGGCAAAGGATTATACCTTAGATGGGTAACAAACTGTTAATCAACTGTTTCCATGCAGGGTGAGCTTAAAGGCCAATTTGGCCACATTGTGCAACAGCTCACTAGAGTTTGACCCAAGGCAAAATTGAAGTAGCTGTGGTGGAGAAAGGTAACGGTCGAGAAGTAAGTCACAGGGCCAAGTAAAACTCTCTCAGGAATGAGGTTAATGGACATACAAACAACATATGTACAAGATCCTCAACTTGACCTAGATTACAATAGAACAATCTTTCTCCATACGGAATGCTGCTACATCTCCCAATAAGAACACAAGAAGGGAGTAACTCAAACCAAAGTAGAGTCATCACTCTGTGAACTTTGGGATCATTTAATGATTTCAAGTAAGACTCGCAGTCAGGAGAACATTTGAATGTGCTATAGAAGAGAGCGCTCTTGAGAAAGCAAATAGCCTCCATATCAGCCTGCAAACGTGGTCATCAAGCTGCTTCTTTATAATGATTTTCCTCTTGGTGAGGGGTAAGGCCCTAAGCAGTAATGGAGTTAGTCCTAGGGCATGGATATGGGACTCTGCTCTGTCCTTCCAGAGTTAAGTAGGAGGCCATGTGCAAGCTTCCTCGTAACATAAAAGGGGGAGCCTATCCTCAACCATGGCCTCCAATCTAGACCAGTATGTTAATGAGAGAGCAAGAATCTTGCATCTCAGGGACAGAGTCCCCGTTTCCATCTGGAATAGACAAGCTGAAGTAGAGCTAGGCACCCCTAACAAGGACCTCAGAAAAAAAAATTGTACAGACTCAAGGGCTTCAGGGACAAAAATGCCCCATATTTCAGCACCGTACAGAGCACCACGCTTAGATTTCAGATCGAAGATTTTCAAGGAATAGACCGGCTCCCATGAAGACACCAAAACTTCAGGAGACCGAGCACCGCCTGCCTCATTTTTAGCCTAGCAGCCAATATATGTGACTTCCAAGAAGCAGTAGCATCATACATTAACCCTAGATACCTATACAAATTGACTTGTTCCACCAGCCCAACCCCATCCATGAACCACCTGTGATTGATAAGGCGTTTGCCTGCAACAAGCACCTTGGATTTGTCATAGTTAATCACCAGCTTCAATTCTTGACAGAATCGAGCAGCAGCTGCAAGCATTCTATCCATCCCAATAGCGGATGGTGATAATAACACCATATCGTCCGCATACAGGAGGATAGGAACTGACCGGGACAGAAACTTAGCTGGAAGAAAAAAATCCCCCCTCAGGGATAAAATAATCCCGTTAATAAAGACATTGAAAAGAAAAGGAGCAAGGACGCATCCTTGCTTCACTCCATTTGAAACCGGGATTGTGTTAGATATGCGTTGGCCATGCCCTGCTCTACCTCTGAGGGAGGTCTGGTGATACAAAGCATGGACCAGGATAATCAACCTCTGGTCTATATGTGTATTATAGAGTCTATCCCAAAGGATATTCCTATCTCCTCCCCCTCCCCCTGGTGCAAAACATAAAATCCAATGTGTGCCCCCACCTCATGCATCGAGCCTGATGTTATTTGGGATAGGTCCATGGTTATCATGGCGGCCATGAACTCTTGCCCAGCCCCTAAAAGGCTGGCCTCAGAGCGTATGTTGAAATCACCTAGAAATAAGCCTAGGTGATCTCAACACCATCTCTGAGACCCAGGGCTGGCTCTACCATGGGGCAGCCGCCCGGGCCCAGTTCCTGGGTCCCCCCCACACTTGATGTCCCCAGTTCCCAGCCTGACAGTGGCTGGGAGCTGGGGACCCCGAGCGTGGGGCCCCTGGCCAACTCCGACTGACAGCAGTGGAGGGGACCAGCAGGAGTGAGGGAGAGGCAGAGGCCCCGCCTCTCCCACACTCCATGCCCCCCTCCCCCCCGCTGCCTGTCACAGTCTTGGCCGGGGGGGAGGGGGGCGGGCAGCGGAATGTCCGGTGGCGGTGGGCAGCACAGCGGCAGATTTTATAATTAACATCAAAAGTTAAAATGGTAGCTAAAATGTGCTGAGGGGAATTGAGAAGAAGTTCTCCGTGAACTGGCAAAGGACCTTTAACCAAAGTTAGCAACACACCAGAGGCATGGCCAAATTTGGTCTCTCTAGTAGCAGGAGAGTGCCAGATCTGAAAATCTGGGAGTGAAAGCAAGGAGATGTTCTCCAGCCAAGTTTCCTGTAAACAAATTATATCAAATTTGTTCAAGAACAGGCGAATCTCATGGTTAAGAATCCAGGGCCAGTCTGCTATATTCCAGGAAAGAAATCTCAGGATAGGTCCCGTTGGGTAACAATCCTGAGTATCCACCTGTCAGTTCGGGACCTTAGAAGAACTGCCAGCAGCACATTGCTTATTCTGGGTTAGTGCCTTTACTCCTGGGACCCGGGAGGGCAATAGATCTGCTCTGAGAGAAGACTCAGAAACAGACCGACCCCTACAGGCCCCCAAATCTTCTGAGTTAGGTCTCAGAGACCCCCCTGTCCTCAGATCCACCCCTCCCCCCCCACCTGAGTATCCTGTTTTCTCAAGCTTTGATCTATATTTGTCAAGTGGGACTGACTTGTGCTAAGACCTTGGTGTAAAGTAGGACTAACAAAGCAACTCCCCGCTCCCCTAGGGAGCCAAGCATCAGCACAAACCCCCAGCGAGCACATCTGGTTCCTTACCTCCACCTGCCCCTTCCCTAGAGCTCCCAGATTCAAAGAGGTGGATACTTCCATCTCCGATGGGAGTTCTAGATTGGGAGTCTTATAGCAGAACCCTTCACCACTAGGGATAAGCCCCTTATTGATCAGCTTGTCTTGTAAAACTAATAACCTATCCATAAATAGGTTCTGAGCTGAGGGGGACAAATCATCAAAAAACTCCTTCATTTTAGAGTCACCTGGGTTCCTGGAAGACAGATCCAGGCAGGCTCCAAAGAACCTCGAGCTAAAGATGGATCTGGGGGAGCTGATGGTCTGCTCTCTACAGGGAAAGTTACCGGAGGTCCTCCAGCCTCCAGGGGGGCCGAAGTCCCCCTAACCCCTTCCCTGGGACCCTCAAAGCTAGACTGAGGGCTATCAGGGGGGCCACAGAGACTACCTCGGGACCCTCCTGGGGCAGTTCTTGGTTAGTGAAATCGCCAGCACCCACAAACTCAATAATTGGGGGGGCTCGTGGGGGCCCATATCCCTGTCCCCAAGAGGCATGTTCCAGGAGCTCTGAATAAGAATAGTAGAAAGCCCTGTCTACAGAAATGCCCCACTGTAACAGGGACCGTCTTAGATGAAAAAAACTGGAAACCCAGCCCTGATTCTTAAAAAATAGCTTAAAACTTCTCACAGTAGGCGAGTCCTTTATAAACACAATCCTATCCATTTCCCTTGGGTCCAACTTGGCACCCAATAGGAAGGAAAGATTGCGAGCTGCCATGGTTTTATTGGCCCAGCTTGGGACTACTCCATTCCATAGGTGTCGGGCGGTCATTTGAATTGCAGATTTTTCTATTATCATTAATCTGTGTCTGTTGAGTGCCGCCAGCCCAGCCAAAAGTCTAGTCCTGGCCCGAGAAACCCTGTTGGATACCCTAGGAGCAGAGCGGGCCCCCACACAAGAATCCCCGCCCTCTTTGGAGGCCATCGCCCCTTTCAAGGGTGAGGAGCCTATAGCAGCTGTGATATCCCTCAGCTGCTGGCTAATATGGCCCAGAACCCCTCCCCAATTGGAAACGTTATCCTGCAGCGTAACAGTCAAATCCCTTAATTGGGCACACCATCTTTCAATGTCAGTTCTTGAAGCGGGTGTCATCAGGGGAATGGCCCCCAGAGGAGATGATAATTCAGTGGGGATTTCAACCCGCGGATCTAGGTCAAAAACCGCTCCCCGGGAGGACATGTTTTTGCAAGCCTCTGCCCCATGAGCCCCGCCCTCAAGGCATGCAAACCTGTTTGATAAAGGTAATTTGGGGGAAGAAGGGTTGTGGGCTTTACACACCGCACAGTCCAAAATTCTTGCTTGCTTAAGACACGGTTGCTCGACGAGTCCCACCGGAGAGTTAGAAATCCTACCCCGCTTATTCTCCATTCTAGTGTGTTACACCGTCTGGGACAGTAATCAAGAGAGGGACAACAACCAGATTGGGGGATCCCCTCCTTCGCAGCAGGATTCCCGCCCTCGCCCATCCCGCGCCTAAAGGTCACTGGGGACCTCGCCGCCAGGTCCCCAGGCAGTCCATACCAGCGTCAGATCAGCTAGTCTGCTCAGTTTCACTTCCAGCAGCACGCCAAGTGTAAAACAGGCCTAGTTGTCCCAGCTCTACGACTGACACTGTATCAACTAAAGTAATCTGGCTCTTTTTATAGCAGAAGACATTGTGTGAACTCTGGGGTTTTTTCACCCCCCCCCCAGTATATTTCAGGGTTTCCAAAGAAAAACAGTTCTTTAAGCAGTCCTATCACACGTGGTCAGATTGTTGGCCTTCCAACTGGCTAGCTAAGCTTTCCTTTTCAACAACGATTTCCAAACTTTTTATCTTCATGAATCCATTGTGAGGCTTATGCATAATCCCATGTCTCCAGATGTAAATCATGCAGAGTAAATTAATTAATCAGGATCTCATCCTCAATTAGAGAAACCCCAGCTGGGTCCCAACCCACATATTTGGAACGTCTGCTTAGAACATCTGGGACCTCACCCTAAAAGCCTTTACAGCCATAAGCACTGCAGTAGGCCTGTTAAGAGGTATGTAGAGGAACAGACCCATAATGAATTGTTCCCTTCAGGGTTTAGACTTGCTTTTCAGTATGATTTTCTGAGCAGATGGTTCTGGCACTAGCACTTAGTGTGGGTGTGAGCAGTTAAATTAATTACTGGGGCCTCAAGCCTGCCCCAGAAACAACGCTCATTCATCCCAGAAGTGCCCCCCCCGCTTGTCAGAGCAGGGAAGCAAACCTTGTTTTCCAGGCAGCACCCCAACTACTGGACCATGCTGCCTCTATATTGCTGAATCACAAATCCTTGTGATTTAATCTATACCATGATCAGCACAGGTGACAAGGCAGGACCGGAAGGTCATTAATGAAAGCCAACTAAACCATCCAGGTTTTTTTCTGGCTTTAATTTCCAACCTTGAAATGGGCAATATCAGCCTTTTCCTGGTTCGCAGTAGGATTCTGCACCTTTTGGAGGTGCAGAATCCTACTGGGAACATTTCCCAACATACACACTCCTTGAGGTTAATTCTGGCAACGTTCCCCCCCACATACACACAAATTAAGGCCTTGGTGTGAGTTCCATTAAGGAGGGAATCATATTATGGGACATTCTGTCATAAGTATGATCCCTATATGATCTTTTTGCAAGATGAAGAAACTGACCTTTCTAAGGAGACTTCCCAGAGATACTACAAGAAGTTTTGAGTCAAGAAGGAAGGTTTGGGGGCAGGGACTTGGGGTGTTTTTAAGCGAGCAAAGCTGGGGGGGGGGGGCACGTCAGAGTGCATGGGAAGGCATTCTAACAGGCGGCTCCCACCAGGGCTACAGCGCCTTGCACTTCCCCTGCCACGGACCATAGGGGAGGGGGAAGTCTACTGGACTGGCTTTTGAAATTGACATGCCATCTTTAGTTTCATTATTTCTGCTTGTGGTTGTGTTTCAGCTGTTGGGCTCTTCTCAGCTCCTGCATCTAAGGCTGCACCCTTTGTTGCACTGCATTTTATTTTATTTATATAAAATTTATAACCCACCCCTCCTGCCCACAGGGCAACCCCAGGGCGGAGAACAACAGTATAAAAAACAATAAAACAATTTAAAGTATGTGTTTTGACAGCCTGAATAAGGTCTGCTTTACCTTTTCCTTCCATATCTACTCCGTGTACTATTTGTCCTTTATTCATCTTAGACAGTCCCTTAGGCGCCTCCATTTTGTTTGTCTAATACTGGTTCCCAAAATGAAAAACAAAATAAACACAGCACTCTTGCACAATCTTTGCCTGTTTGTCCCCAAGTCTAGGAGACTAGTGTTAGCAGCTCAACTGTTTAGTCCCTGCACAGGGATTGGTGGTACACAGTTTTGGGTCACTGCCTTGGCCTACCACTGTGATGGGGAATTGGGGCGTCCCTTCTCTCTACGAGTGGTGTTTTGTGGGAACTAGATCAGCCACCACTCAATTACCCCACTCACAGACACCACTGAGCATCACTCTCTCCAGCGTGTGCCAACCTTTAAGGGGTTGATCCTGTGTCACCTATCTCAATATTTCCAAAAGCACAGAAAGTGAATTAAATGGTTCATCCGAGTCTCTAACTCAGAATCCCCTCCATTGTGTTTCCCCAAAGTGACTATGACACAAGCACACAAAGCTCAGGCCATTTTTAAATGAGACACTCCCCCACATGGACACCCAGTCTCCATGTGGGGGAGCGTCTTGTTTAAATGTGGAGGTGCGTGGGTGGGCGCTTCTACAACCCACGCATCTCCACCCACCCATTACTCATTGAACAATCGGTGAAAAGGCGGGTTGCTCTGTACGTGGAGATGGGTGTGCACCCGTCTGTGACCTCCCCCCCTACTCACGCCCCCACCCCCTGCAGAGTTGCTCCACCAGCTGCACATAAAAATGGCCTTAGTTAGAGAATTTTAATTTGTAAGTCAAAATTAAGATCAGTGCAAGATTGGATACAAGAGTGCAATAAAACAAAATATAAAGATAATGCAAATCTACCTTAGTGAGTTTCTAAGCGAAGCTAAATATTACCCTGTGCCATCCAGTTGTGTGCTTAAAAGTCCATTTCTCAGCCAGATGGAATCTCTGGGTGCAGTTTCTTGCTTCTGTTGCAGTCGGTCAATTCCAGGATGAATCTCTCTTCCTTTGTCTCCGATTGCTTTTAAATAGTTTCTTGATAGCCCTTCCCGCCACTTCAAGGACTTGTGTCTTGGCACATCCCCCATGTCTCTCAGGTAGCGACACCCGTATTGTTTTGCTTACCTGTTTTGTTGATTTGATCTGTTCCTCAGACAGCATCGCTGACTTTGGGCTCACAGTTTGAGACTTTGGATTTCTGATCATTTAAACTCACAATCTATTTTTGAATGTATTCTCATTACATAGCTCGTACATACAAAGTTTCCATTATGGTTTCCTTCATCTTGTAATTTGGAGTTGTTTGATATCAGACATGACTAGGTCATTTGAACATAGGGTGTTAATACCAGAGACATGTATGTTACATGTGTGTGTTGTATGTTGGTTTCACAATCATCATCACACCCAGCATAAGCGCTGGGGAACCCAGGCTGTTCCTGTGACTTGCAAAGGCTGTGTCCCCTGCCCATAGTGCCTCTGAGTGGCGGACTGGTCTGCTGGTGTTGGTGGCTGCCCCAGTTCATACAGGCAGGGGATGCGTGGGCGCCCATTGCCATGCACTGTTTTGGCTTTCCACACATAGCGCACTCTGGATTTCTCAGCAATATGGATGCTGCCTGGCTCACAGGAGTGCGCATTCCCCCCCCCCCCCCCGTACCACCTTCAGGTAGGCGGTCATATGAGTGGCTTCCAGTGGTCATGCATGGTAGCATCTTGTTTAAAAACACCCTTGGTAACTCTATAATCATTTTCTGTCACTTCTGTAGGTCATAGTTATTCATATTTGGCTCTAGACAGTGGGGACTGTTTTGCTTGCATCGCATGTGCCAGGACAACAGTAAAGTGTTTTCAGAGGAACTTGCTTGTGGTGATGGTGGGTAAGAGATCTAAGATTGATGATTTTGGGATATGATATAAGTCCCCATCTTAGGTATTTATTTATACCTAAAATAAATAAAAGCCTTATTTATAGCGGCCTGATCGCTATAGCATGTAGGCTCAACTGTTTGTCAGGCTTTTGCTTAGTTCCTTATTCACACAGGAAGGCAGGGGTTGTATGAAGTTTTACTGAGTGCTGTATTTGGATGAGTCACAGTTGTGATTTTAATTTAAATATGAAAAACCCACTTGTCATGACAATGGTCACCATATAATCAGCTCTATAAATACACAAGCTGATTAAAAATATTACTTGAATCAGGAAGACTGTAATTTAATACAATTAAATTCCACTAATTTTGATAAACTAACCCCTTTCTGTCAGATAAAGCAATGTGTTGTTGTTAAAATTTTCCTCTCTGTCTTAATTACACTATTAAACACCTTCATCTTTTTTAAAAAAAAGCTTTTATTCTTTTTTTGAATATTATCCCCATAACAGAAATGGATTCAAGGTCAGGAGGTATATACACATCCTCTCGGGGAAATAAAAAGCAGCACAAAGACTTGTAAGAAGCTAAAGCATCTATTGGCAATTGATATGAATAACATTAGTCATTCTTTTTGTATATAAGTACACAAAGAAATTTATAGGTGGATCAGTGCATTTTAGCCTTGGCCCTGGAAACCAACCTGATATGTCCTCAGAGCTCTTGAGACAAAGGCCCTTACACAGGCAGCAACCACACATGAACACCCAGAAATCTGGGTGCACACACGCATGCATACCCACTCCAACGCACGGAGGCACCGGTGAAAATAGAAGTGCCTCCGTGCATGGGGATATGTGGGGATACCTGAGGGGTGGGAGGGTTTCTGTATGCACCAGCACCCACACACCATCCATGCTGCACCACGCACCCACACCCCCCACGCAGCCCATGTAAAAAGGGCCAAAGTAGTAAAGTGATATCTTTTATTGGACCAACTACAGTTGGTGGAGGTATTCAGGCTTTCGGATCTCACAGAGTCCTTCATCGGGCAGGTCTGGGGTTACAGACCTGCCTGACAAAGGACCCTGTGAGATCCAAAAGTTTGCATACCAATAAAAGATAGTCTGGGCCTTGTAACCCAAAGATATTTGTAGCCCCATGTAATAGCACTCTGTAGAGTTCTTGTGATGAAAAAACATTTTTAAAATTATTATTATTTAACCAGGTTAAAGGAAGCTTTTGGAGGTGATACCTTAAGGTCAAAATCCTTGAACAATTTACATGCTTTAAGTCCCATTTAAATAACTGAAATCAATACAACCAGCATTTTTCTAAGTGAGAGCCCATACTCTGACCTCCAGAAGCCCTGTCGTATGACATTTGGGTGCCAAGAAATCCAGGATAGGGATCACTAATGAATCCACTGACATCAGCTGTTGCATCAAAGATGAGTTTGGTCCATTGGGTTTAAAGAGATTTCAATATGAACCCTACCTGAGGTGCATTCTTCCTGTGGTATCTCTCCCAAATGGGAAAGTGTCTCTCACTAGTTGTCTTCCTGAGATAACTAGTGAGAGACACTGAATGAAATCAAACAAGACAATGGTCCACTGGAGTTTGTGTTTGGTCCACACGGTCTCCATGCAGCCCCCACTCACATTTTTTAGCATGCAGAGCTAATAAACAGGCAGCCCCCTGCATGTATTTCATGTGCTGGCAGTAGCCGCCACCAGTGACACCACTCAGCATTTCCCCTCTCCCTAGCCCTGGCTCTGATGGAAGGAGAAGTCACAGCCAGAGAAGGGTCCTTCCCTGACTGTGACCCACTTTCCATCAGAAGCAGCACTTACATGCAGGAAGGATCTTCTCCAGAGGATCTGCACTGTTGCCAGAGACGCTGAATTCTCCCCAAACAGACAGCCCTCCCCCCCCCATGCTCGGCAAGGCCACATGGGACATGGATCGGTGGGCATTGGGGAGCTTGAGCGGGGTCAGGCCCGAGCCATGATGGAGCCTAGGTGGAAAAGGCCCCTTCATGCAAAACCCAGTCTGCCCTTGGAAAAGGTGATTAGGTGGAGGAAGCCCTGAGTAAGTACGGGCCAGTTAAGAAAGGGCCTCCTCCCTGATTTAAGGAACCACCGGTGAATAGAACCTGGACTAGCAACAGCCTCAAAGGCATGGAAAACTGGAGCACCCTATGCCCCCATGCCCAATTGGTGAAAATGCATCTTGGTGTCGCCCTTCAGCCTAGGGCTCCCCTTATGATTCCCTTCCATCCCCAAACCACCTGAAAACCTCTCTCCTTTCATGTCCAGATGGGTCCTTTGTCCCCTGAGTCCCAGTCTGTTTACCTTATGCATCTTCCCTTTGTTGTACCTGGACACACACCCAGAATCCCTTTTGTGCTCCCTATGAGCCTATTGTGGTGTCCCTGAGCCCGTCCCAAATCCTTTATCCTAAACCCTATAACTGCTCCTCGCTCCCCCTTCAAAAGTGAGAAAGCTTTGGATACAGACACGTGCGGGTCCCTCTGTGCGTGTCTGAGTCTTAAAGGGTCTCCCAGACTTTGGTCTGTCCCTTCCCTTCATCCCCAAACTTCGTTGGATCCACAAGCCGCCTGTCCCCTTTTCAACGGCAAGGAGAGGTAACCATTGGTCCTGACTCCCCCACCCCTCTCTCTCCTTTCCCTCTCTGTGTGTGTCTCTCCTGTGTTCCCTCCCTCTCTCCACATTACTTTCGTTTTCCCCACCGCCGGACCGGGACTGTGTTGATTAGGCTATGTGTGTGTCTCTCTCTCTCTCGCATTATGTGTTTTTGGTGTCCCTTTTAAATAAACATCCCTTTTTTGGATATTAAATGCTTGTCTCCCTCTCTTTCTCTACTTTGGGGGAGGGTACGTAAACCTGACTGTAGCGCGTATCAGACCTCAGATTGATCCTTGTGGCACGTGGGGACCCCTATTTCAACTAATTCAGCTAATTCTCCTAAATTTAAGAATCGAGCAGACATTGGGGTACCGGCCTTCCAACAGTCACACGTGGAAGGGGGTTCTCCTGCTAACAGCACCTGCACGCCTCTCTCTGTTTGGGAAAGGAACTGAGGGGAGCGCAGGAGCCTTGTGGATCCTCCAGAGGAGCCTTGCCCCTCCCTTGCTGCCCTCAGTTCCTTTCCCAAACGGAGAGAGGATTGTGGGCACAGATCCTCTGGAGAAGATCCTTCCTGCACCCCCTGCTCTCTCCTCTTTCAGCTGCCTCTCAGCTGAGACAGTGCGATCCCTCTCTCCTCTTGCAGCCACCCGAGTACATGAGTGCTGCGTCTGATGGAAAGGGGGATCACGGCCTGGGAAGAAGACTTGTTTGGCTGTGAACCCCTTTATATTAGAGCTCCCTTGCTCTTGCTCCCTCTCTCTTCTCACAGCCTCCTGTCAGCTGAGAGAGCACAGTCACTTGCAGCTGCACTAGGCGTGACTATGCTTCTGGCAGACCTGGATGCGGATTAAGCTGTGTGTGAACCTAATTAACAAGATGCATTGTGGGCATGCATTAGCATGCACTGGCATACACAGTGGTCCTATGATGTCATTGGAGGACGCAATGTGTGGGGATGTGTGGCGGGGTGCAGGCCAACATCTTGCAAACACCGAATAGAGGGGCAGGCAAACACCCACTTAGTGGGGGCTAGCAAGGGCTATCGTCTTGTTTATAAACACCTGTTGTTTAGAGAGTCATCGTGTCAGGGCCAGTATGTAAATTAAATTTTAAAATGACAAATTAAATATTTTGGAAATATTTAAAATTGTATTGTTGTGGGGTGAGGTTGCTTTGAAGGAAAGTGGACTGATCCCTAGTCTGAATTGTTTTAAAGACATATAGTTTTGGCCTAATGGGGGCACGCTGCCAGTAGATGGGACAGGACTGAAACAGGTACTTAATTTAGTACCCATGGGTAATACCTGCATTTTTGGGTACCACATTGGGTACCTGATGCACTGGGTACTGATCGGGTACCTGGATACTTGAAAAGTCTGTAATTTTTACTGATTACCATTACAAATTTTCCGATTACTGATCAGTATATCGGGTTGGAAAACTGAAAAATCAGGATGGAAATTAAAAAACAAACAACTGGAACTACAAGTTTACGTTTCCAGACCAGAAACTAGTTTTCCAGGATGGAAATCAATAAATAGGTGTTGAAAGTCGATAAAAATCAACAAAAAAGTTGAAAAATTGGTACCAGAAGTCAATATTCCAGGACCAAAAGTTGACATTTCAGGACATCACATCAGGTCTCAACTTGATACTTAATGTTGGGTCAATTCGGTTACCAGAAATTCAATAGGTATACCCGGTTTGTGGGTACGTTCTTTCAGTTCTACAACTGAAAGACTATCGATCTTTACTGTTGTTTAGGGCCACAAACTTATATTTAAATGTCACAATGAGATCATGCAGGCAAAAAGTTTTGGGAACCATTATCCTAAAATCTCAGTGTGCAGTAATAAAATGTATAAGGAGTTTTACTTCCGTTTTACAGATGGAGAAAACTGGGACACCAGCCTCTGTGGCTTGTCCAGAGTCCTGCAACATATTAGTGCCAGGACTGGTAAAAGAAATAGTGTTCCCCAGTCAAATTTATTGGAAATTGAAAAGAAGCCATACCTTTGTAATCTTCCCGTCTGGGGAGACAATTGTGGTAATGTTCCATCAACTCAACTAGATTCTGCGCTGGGTGAAGCTGCGTTGTGTTAACTCCATTCTTCTTCCATAACTTAATATTATGTCCATGAGATTTATATCTTTGCCTCCACTATAAAAATATCTGAGTGCGAGTGAAAGTGCTGACTTGGCTTGGTTAGGGCAGCAGACAAGAACAAGGCCATGAAAGTAAATACCAGACACCTGGTCACTTAGGGACTATTTTCATGGTCATAAGAGTGTTTTTAGACAAGTGTCTCCCCACCCATTACCCACTCATCATGCATGTTGCAGGGCCGCATTGGCACCCTATGCAGCATGCATGATGGGTGAGGAGCTGCTTGTCTAAAAATACTCTTAAGAAAGGGGATTGCTCAACCAGATGTGCATGCGAGACAGAACAGGGAAGGTTACTGACAGTAAGGAGGAGAAGGAAGAATGGGGAAGGAATAACAGCAGTGGCAGGAGCAACAATATCAAGTTGAGGGAAGGAGTCACAGAGCCAGGGAGAGGAGGGATGGATTGTGAAGGGGACTCAGGCTCCTGTTCCACTGTGGAGATCCACAGTAAGAAAGCAGCTTAGAGAGTAAACCTCAGAGCCAGACAGGGACAGGAAGGGGAAGAGAGAGGGGGAAACAAACCCTTTCTCTTCCTGTGCCTGGGAATAGGAGAGCAGGCCTTCTATATGACTACTCTGGAATAAGTGGTTTGAGAATTACAGCCAACTGATACATATTTTCCTTACAAAGAAATTATAGCTTGCTAAAGTTGCTAAGTGCAATTTAGATCAAGCCATACTGTCATACACAATCCTCCAAAAAAAGAATCCTTGAGATCAAAAAGCTAGGGTAACCCTTGTCAAGTGAAACCAGTAATTTCCATACCAACATCATTACCCAATTACTCACATCAAGAAATAGAAATATTTTCACTGTCCATCAAGCAAAGCAACCTAAATGCTGGCTCGGTAGATCTGTTGACTTTTTAAATGTTGCATTCAGAGAAGTGATCACTTTTGCTACAATATGTTCAGCAAATTTTTTTTTGACATTTCCTGTTTTAGAGCAGACATGATCAATTATCTGTGCACAGCACAGAGATCATAACACTGCCTACTCAGATTCCCTCTCACTTTGCAAGCAGTGCCTGCAGATTATCTTCCATCTCCTGCTCACAAGAAAAAAGGTGCAGTAACAGCATGTGGCCTCCCTGTCAGTGTCATCCTACTTTGACTTTATAGCCATGAAAACACTTGAGTGAGTCATCAGACAGAAAGGTTCCCTCCTTCTTTTGATACAGAAGCTCAACTTGGACATTTTCCCTGTTCTTTAGCTTAACTTCACATCTGTCAGTGTTGCTGCGTAGCTTGTTGAGGGAAGGAGTCACAGAGGATCTGCACCTGCACTCCTCTCTCTGTTTAGGAAAGGAACTGGGGGGAGCACAGGAGCGCAATCCCTTGGCTAAAAAAATGAATCTTAGCCATTTAGGAAAGTGTTCTTTTCTCCCAACGTTGTGGTTACCGTCTCCCTTCCTTTACACGCTAATTACTTTGTTTACCCTACCTCTGTGTGCTCTGCAGGAGACTGGGTACAACCATACAATGCACTTACCATGCCTTGGGCAGCCTTACCACATGATACAGTGCATTGTGTGCCTGGCGGCTGCCAGATTTCTCCCCACACAGTGGGGCAGGTAGCTGGCTACTATGTGCTGCTCCTTTGGAAAAAGGCTGAGGATGCAGTGCATAGCAACCTTACCCAAAATGGGGTAAGGCTGCCCAAGGCGCGGTAGCTCATGAGCCCAGTTGCCAGCTGCCTTGCTGTGTAGCAAGGTCTGCTGCAGGGCTTTGAGCGGTGGCCACTAGCTCCAATCCCATGCAGCCACATCATGGCTGGGGGCAGGATAGTGGTTGAGCTAGGGGAGGGAGGCCGGGCAGGACTGGATGCCTGCTCATGTGGCCAGCACCGTGGCCTGCCCTGTGCCGTGGTTGGAGGTCTGACAGCGGCCCCTGCCTGGCCATCTGTCCTGCACCCCATACTGGCCCTGCAGTATGGCGGCTGCACTTGCCCGCCACAGAGCTGAATGAGGCTCAGGCCATCCACAGCTCATGTGGGTTTACCCAACACTGGGAGAGTAGTCCAGTGGTTAGATATTGGACTGGCTCTTAGGAGCTGTGCGTTCAGTTCCAAGCTCTGCCGTGCACTCTCTGTGTAATCTCAGATGAATCACTTAAAATTGATCCTCAAAGTGTTCTATTGGTGCAAGCCTCAAATAAGTTAATAGGGCTTGTGTTTGTTGTATATATTAGGAGGCCTGTACCCCAAAGCAAACCTCTTTACACTTCCCTGGACAAAGGAACTAGGCTCTGTCTAGTTCCATTAAGTCTTTCCCCTCTTCCAATGGAGAACACTCCAAGATAAGGACACTCCCTAAACGGTCCTTAAATTCCCAACCACACACATACAGGGAGTCACTCAGGTTAGGGCAACCCATCATGTGTAATTAATGTAAACATCTTGGTAGGTAAAACTGAGATATGAATACTATGGATGTTATCAAATGAGACAATAGCCCACTGGAGTCTGTGTTCGGTCCATGCAGCTTTCACGCAGCCCCCAATCACATGTTTAACATGCCCAGGCTAATAAACAGGCAGGCCCCGGCTCGTATTTCATGTGCTTGCGGCAGCTTGCATCAGTGACTCTGGCGATCTCCCTCCCTGTAGCTGCCTCTCAGCTGAGAGGTGCACTAGAGATCGCCCTCCCCTCCCCATCCCTGCCTGCAGTCTCCCTTCCTGCCCCCCTTCCTAGGGGGGACTCGATGTGCTGGCGGACCTGGATGCCAGCGAGGGTACAGGCGAATGTAATTGGCAAGACGTGGGCACCCATTAGCCATGATTGGCCCACATGGTGGGCCTGCAATGTCCCTGGACTTCGCCATGAGTGGCAGCTCTCTGGTGACCACGTGAAGGCCACATGGCAGATGCCTAGTAGGCACAGGGCATCACACCTGGTTAAGGCTAATATGGACTATCTTCTTGTTTTATTCCACCCTATGTTTGTTTAACCCCTTAAGTTAAGTAAACACAATGACTGAGAATATTTGTCTTCATCTGTCTAAAACATAGAAGCAGTCTAGTCTGGTGTAAAATCTACATCAAGCTGCTCTATGCTCTGTACAGTGGTCTGGTCTGAACATGGATCAGGCTCCTGTACTATTATGTACAGTATTCTAATTAAAGGAACTTTACAACACTGTATGTAGCCTGTCTCCTCGGTGCTGGAACCAAGGCGGGATTGCTTTATAGAACTGCATGGTGTTGCTGAACCACTTTGGAGAGCCTTAGGCTGTTTTTAAACGGGTATGGCTGGGTGGGGTGCGGGAGACTGCTCCGTATGTTCTGGGTGGGATGGCTGCAGACCACCCACACACATCGGGTGAGTGGAGGGGATTCAAACAGCCAGGGATGGGTACATGCCTTTCCCGGGCACATTTCAGCTTGCTCCTGCACAGAGCATCTGGGATTTTCCCGATGCTCCATGAGTGGGCGGTGCATGGGTCACAGGAGCGCACACACACACACACCACGCCACCTTCAGATGGGGATGGTAGATACATGTGGGAAGGGTGGACCTGCGGGGGCTCGTCTCATCTAAAAATGGCCTTAGTCTCTCTGGGCCTGAGGTCCCCATCTGTAAAGGAGATAATAATCCTTCTTTTCTCCTACCCAGCCTCTATGTGTCCTGTCTAGTCTGTTTAAACAAGTATTTTAGGTGCCCAGATTCCTGAACTAAAATTGGGTCTAGACACCTAGACCCCCTCCCCCCGCTCCTTCAAATCCCTCCTCAAGACCCACTTTTTCCTCGCCGTCTTTCCCAATGCCTGCTAGTCGTTCCCCATATACTTACTGTCTGCCCTCCTCTGCAGACTGCTGCAACCAACCTGATTGTAACCAAGCCAAGCACACACACCTGAGACTTCGCATCCGCCTGAATGTTTGTTTGTCTTCTCCCCTGTCTCTCCCACTGTCCCCTCTCCCTGTCTCCCCCTCCTTGTCTTTTAGATTGTAAGCCACAGGCAGGGACCGCGTCTATTTCTATGTTCTGTACAGCGCCAGGCACATAGCTGGTGCTATATAAATGTTTATAATAATAATAATAATGGCATATTTGAAAATCCCAGATCACTAGGACGTTCTTTCATTAGTTTGTATTTACAGTGTTTAGACACAATGGGGCCTTGATATTAATTTTGGTTGCTAATCACTACAGTAGTACGAATGATAAGACTGGATCCTGCTTCTTCTTAAAATGATCAGTGTATCAAATGACAACTCTCTGCCCATACTCAGCCTTGCACAATGATTTATTTGTAGTGAAATAAGACAGGGACATTCATTCTCTATAAATGTTCTGCTCCCAGGCTCTATAATCTCCCAGCCAAGGAATGCATTCTTCTTCCTCTAAATATTTTTCTGTGGCATGTATTCACAGAATTCAATAGGACAACCCGTTTACCTTGCTTCACAATTCCAAGACCTGTGAGTGACTTCCCCAGTCTAGGAATTTCATTTTACAAATAAATCACTGAGCTCATATCACAGTTCATTCTGTGCATGAGGTCAAATATCTTACTTTCCTATCCTTTCCAATCCATTCATCGTTACTGGAATGTGCACATGCTGCAAAAAGCTGTTTTCTGTAGAATCCCTCCCACATCAGTTGGCCTCCGAGAAATGCATCTCCCCTGAAGAGTTGCAGCAGTGAAGCGGTTAACAATTGCAGTTACTTGGCAGATGCCTATAGCTTGGTTCTAATCAATTTGTTTGCTTCAACTAACTCTCTTCTTGGTTTAATTTAGTTCCCCTTTGAAACCATCATATGCATACAGTTTCAATACACCAGCAGGCTCTCACATCAAAGCTGTCTTTACTACCATTTAATAATTCCTGTTACACAGAGTTTGGGGTTTGCAATTTTCCTCCAATTATTCCTGACATAGAAAAGTTCCCTTGGAATCGGCATTCTAATTATATTAGCTGACCCGTAGCATGTATAATCTCCCAGGCCTATTATTTATTTTATAACAATCTGTTTCTTGTCAGTACTTATAGCTGCTCAAACAAAAGAACTCATTTGGGCAGTCACTAAGTGTACATCTCGATACAGGCAAACAGATCCCCATTTGTGTATCAACTGCTGTTCAAGTATATGCTTAACTGGAATTAAGGCATTTGTTTGGGGGAGGGGGTGAGTTCCAGGGGCACAGCTGTCATGGAGCAATGGGGCTCAACTGAGCCTGGGCTCTAGGGCACCCTCTATAAGTGGCCTGAGCACTGCTAGGAAATTTTCAGAGTGGGCAGGGGACAGAGAGCAGGTCCAACCCTGCCCCCACTCAGCGTTTTTGAGCAGCACTCCAACTGCTTACAAAGGACCCTATCACAAAGGAGGTTTTTAGAGTGGAAAAGGTAGAGTGCTGACCCTGTCCTCGTCCACTCTTAAAACTTCCTTTCTGGTGGAGTTTGTTGTCATTCCCAGCAGGACTCATAAGGAGCCAGGTCTGTGCCACCACCTTTACTGGGGGAGGCCAAATCTGGTAGGATCTGGAAGGGCTGTTGCTTAGGGAGAACCCACTCCCTTGCTCTTAGGGGGGCCCACAATTGGGACATAAGAATATAAGAAGTGCCATACTGAGTCAGATCAATGGTCTATCAAGCCCATCAGCCTCTGTCTGACAGTGGCCATTCCAGTCGCATGGGAGAAGTCACATTGGGCAATCCATTCCCCGTTGATCACTCTCTGCTCCCGACAGTAAGAAGTTCCCATTTTGCAATATACTTGGCTAATAGCCATTAATGAACCTATTCTCAAAGAACTTATCCAGTCCTTTTTTAAACGCAGCTATACTACTGGTCCTGACAACCTCCTGTGTCAACAAATTCCACAAATTTAACTGTGTGTTGAATAAAAGAAATACTTGCTTTTATTTGTTTTAAATCTGTCACCAGTTAGTTTCATGGAGTGTCCCCTAGCTCTAGTATTACTTGAGAGGGTAAATAAACGTTCCCTATCTACTCGTTCCACTCAAGATTTTATAAACCTCTATCATATCCTGTCTTCTCTTCTTCAAGCTGAAGAGCCCTAACCTATCAAGCCTCTCTTCATACAGAAGCCGTTCCAAACCCTCGATAATTTCTGTTGCCCTTCTCTGCACCTTTTCAAGTTCTATTACATCTTTTTTGAGATGGAGTAACCAGAATTGCACACAGTAGTCAAGGTGCAGTCACACCATCAACTTATATAGGGGCATTTATGATATTTTCAGTTTTATTCTCTGTCCCTTTCCAAATAATTCCTAAGATTCTGCTTGCTTTTTTGTCTGCTGCCATGCATTGAGCTGAGGATTTCAATGTATTGTCCATATTGAGTGCAATCTGGCTCCATAAAAATCAATGGGCGTTTAGCCATTGACTTCAGCGGGAGCTGGATCGTGCTTGATGACTCCAAAGTCCTTTTCCTGAGTGGTTACTCCTAATTTAGAAGCTAGCATTGTGTACATATAGTTTGGATTATTTCCCTATGTGCATGACTTTGTACTTGTCCACATTAAATTTCATCTGCCATTTAGATGGCCAGTCACCCAGTGTCACAACATCCTCTTGCAATTCTTCACAGTCCACTCATGTTTTAACTAGCTTGAATAACTTTGTGTCATCTAAAAATTTGATCACCTCATTCTACACTCCTTTTTCCAGATCATTGATGAAGATATTAAACACCGGACCCAGTACAGAGCACTGCAGCACGCCACTATTTACTTCTCTGCATTGTGAAACCTGACCATTTAGTTCTACCCTTTGCTTCCTAGCCTTTAACCAGTTACCGATCCATGATAGGGCACAGCCTCTTATCCCATGCCTCAAGTTCCTCAAGAGTCTCTCATGAGGGACCCTTATCTACATGCTTCTTCACTCCCTCAAAAAATTCCAGTAGATTAGTGAAACACGACTTCTCTTTGCTAAATCTATGTTGACTTTTCCCCATTATGCCATGTTTATCAGTATGCCCAGTAATTCTGTTCTTTACAATTGTCTCCACCAGTTTGCCCGGAGCCAACATGAAGCTCACTGGTCTGTAGTTACCAAGATCGCCTCTGGAGCCCTTTTTAAAGATTGGCATTACATTTGCTACCTTCCAATCGTCAGGTACCACGGCAGATTTCAGCGATAGATTACAAATTACCATTAGTAGGTCTGCAATTTCATATTTGAGTTCCTTCAGAACTCTGGAGTGAATACCATCAACTCTCAGATTGTAAGCCCTAGGGGCAGGGACCATGTCTATTTTATTACTTTGTAAAGTGCCAGGTACACTGCTGGCGCTATATAAATGTTTGTTATTAATAAATAATAATAATAATAATAATAATAAGTCTTGGAGATTTGTTACTATTCAGTTTGTCAATTTGCTCTAGAACCTCTTCCACATTAATTTGTGACAGTTCTTCCCATTTATCACCTACAAAGACTAGTGCTGGTGTCCATTGTCTCTCCAATGTCCGTTGCAGTGAAGACCAAAGCAAATAATTTATTCAGCTTCTCTGCAATATCCTTATCATCCCTGAGCGCCCCATTTACCCCCTGATCATCTAACGGCCCAAATGACTCTCTAGCAGGCTTCTTACTTATGATATACTTGGAAAAAGTTTTTATTACTAGTTTTGGCATCTTTAGCAAGTCACTCCTCAATTCCCTCTTGGCCTGCCTAATTAACCTACTATATCTATTTTGGCAATGCTTATGCTCTTCCCTATTTACCTCATTGGGACTAGCTTTCAATTTTTTAAAGGATGCCTTTTTGGCTCCAATAGCCTCTTTCACCTCCCCATTTAGCCACACAGGCAGGTGATTGGGCCGACATGAACCCAGGCCTGCCACAGTTTTGCTGCGCCACTGAGTTATACTGAAAAAATGCAAGAAATGGAACAATATGAATTAGAGGAAGATAGCAGTAAATGTATTGGGGATATACATATTTATTCCTGAATTGTCAAGCTGTTTTTTTTTAGTAGTCATTAAAAAAAAAATAGCAGAACTCTTTATCTTCTAAAATGTCACAGTGCTCAGTGATTTTTAGCAGCACTTATGATGAAATACCAGCAGCAGGATTCCTCCTCCTCTTCCGCAGGAATCAGCAGTATTTCTCACCAATTTCCATTAACTACTAAAGCCTGCCCACATGAGTAATTGGATGAGTCACCTCAGTGAAAGACTTGGCATAGTTTTAGGAGGAGACTGTGCTTCAAAAATCCCAGGTTGTCTTTTGGAATAAAAGATTTTAGTTATTTGAAGTGATTACAATACCTGGGCAGGGGGTACAAAATGTAGGGGCAATGCAAGGGCTTTTTTCTATGTTAAGGTGGGCTAGAAAATTAGGGCATTTTCACAAAAGCCGCTCTCCACCCACCCACTACACATATTACAGGGCAACACTGCAACCTTGCAATATGTATAGTGGGTGGAGAGTGTCTTGTGTGAAAATGCCCTTAGATTCTGCAGTTCTTTTTACTGTGCTTGAGCACTGCCAACGTAAAAGGCATAAAACCTTGCCATTGATGCCAATCCTTCACATGAAAGCTGCAAAAATAAATACAGTACAAGTCTAGTTAGTCAGGTTCCTTTATCCAAAACCCATAGTTATCGGAATCCACAGCATATGCCCCTCCCCTGCGTAGCCATATAGGTTAGGTAGTTAATGAGAAATGCACTTCCATTTATCTAAATTCCTGGTTTATAAGAAAGTTTGAGATAGCCCTTAGGCCATTTGGATAGCTCAGTTCAAGTCCTGCAAGTGTAGTTATAATAAGGACAGGTGATGCACCAAGGCCTATGTGCCTGGAGAGCCCACGTTCCCTGGTGCAGCGGGGCCCATTGTAAACTAGCTATGACCCCAGAGCCCTGCAACCTGAACCAAGCCTGACAGGACCCTTGGGCCTGGGTTGGGGTGTTCTGCAACAGAAGGTTGTGTGCCCCACAGGATGCCATTACATTGTGGTGCCCAATGGCAAGAGAAGCAGGATATTGGAAAGGGGACCAGGTCAAGAGTTACCGCCCCCCCCCCCCCAAATCTCTTTTCTGGCATGGCCAGTTCCATGATGTCATGTGCTCTGGGGAGAGCAGGGTCACTTACATATATAATGTGTGGGCTGGGCTCAGGCCTGAATCTGGAGTCCAAGCAGGGCTTTAAGCCAGATCGTGCTGCACATTGAGAACTGTGAGGTGCTCGCTATGGTAAGAAGGGAGATGATAAAGATACCTAAGTGAGGTATAGAAAGTACCTAAGATAAAAGGGCTTCAGCAAAAATGCTATCAGATTATGCCAACCAGTTACGTCTAACCAGTTATCCCCAGTGGAGTAAAACCTGAGAGACTTGATCAGGCACCTATTATTATTGTTGTTAATTTTTCCAATTACTTATCAGTATTTATAGTACTGTCTAGAGGCCACATCTGAAACACCAAAGCCGTGCTTTGCTCGGCTGCTACATGAATAGGCCTAGTGAATTAATTCTCATTACACAGAATAATACTCTTGTGAATAAGAATTTGGAGGTTGGGGCCCCTCCATCCTCAAGGTAAACTGGAAGGGTAAATTAGCAAGCAATGAGTTTGGCTCCACCCTACCCCACCCCTGCTGCACTTCAATAATGGAAGCTTCAAATCAAGGCACAGCCCTCGGCAAATTTAATGATAAGCTGTTCCAGTTTGCAACAGAAGGATTAAGTGCCTCACACATTCTCCCTGTAAAAAACACTTCACAGAGTGTCAAATATGGGGCATCTGGCTTCACACCATGATTTCTAGTTGACTTTCTAGGGCATGCCATGGTATATTCCTGCAGTCATCACTGCCATCTTGCATTAACTCATTCAAATTGTCCCTCTGCTCCCCGAGGTGCCTTTTTTCTAGTTCAAAAGTTCTTAGAATGTGACGTGTGAAAACAAAGAAAGGCAACAGCCCTATGAATCTAAAAAAAACCCAAAAACACAACTAGAACCATCCATCTTGTGAGCAAATATGAAAAGCAGAAGGTAGTTAGCAAATCTGCCAGAAGGTAGCTTTGCTGGAATGGAAATCATATTTGAGGGAAGCTTAGAGCCACATAAGAATGCTAATAAAATACCGCTGCAAGCCAGCAGCTTTTCAAATGCTGTGTGCAAAGGTAATCCAGTTACCATTGTCTGAGGCACGTACTGTTTTCAAACAGTTCTCACTGAGTGGAATCGCAAGCAACACGAGGATGGATATTTGTATACATACACATCAGAATCTCCCTCTGACAATACTGGGGTGAAGCACACTGAGCAGGAATGGATGTTGCTGCCTTGCCGTTGCATGGATATGTCAGAATTCCTGTAGGTTCCACTGTACTACAGATTACAAGGCTGGCAAGTCAGTGTGCAGCAGTAAAGCTGAAATGCCTAAATTGTCTTAAAGGATTAGCTGAAATAAACAAGATATATGTAATCAGTCACTTACGTCTGACTAAAACTTATGCACAAGCAAGTTATTTACTGTACAGCTCAAGGAATTACAAATCCATGGTCTACAGAACATTTCAGTATTAGTGGTGGCAGTATTCCACCCGAAGCTTTTCAGTCAGTGAAAAGATGTATTAGTGTCCAGTCTGTGAAGCCAACCACAAACAGAATCGCAACAGTAACAAGAAGCCATGTCTTAGAGCTACACAAAGAAGCACTGTACTTCAGGGACGAGACCATTGTGGGGTGGTCCTGCCTAACGCAGGCCTGTTGGGAGGGATGTGGGCACCCCTGGGTAGCCTGGGAAAAATGAGGCTGCTTCCCCCGGAACCCAGAGATTCTGGGTCAAAACTCAGAGAGGTGGAATTGGCAACCCTCAATACCTAAGAAAAAGAATCACGGGAGACCATGGGTGCAGCTACACAAGACTCTGTGGGCAGGCTACCATGCCCCGGATAACCTTAGCCCACTCTGGGCAGCCGGGCCGCACAATGCAGTGCAACGAGTGGCCATGCGCCAAGCAGCTGGCTGTTACATGATGCATCCTCGGACCAAGGCAGGGACACTCATGTGGCCAGACTACGTCTGCCAGCCGTGTAGCAAACTCCGTAGTGGGGCTTTGAGTGGTGGGTGCTGCCACCTGTCACTCTCTGCCGTGTCACAGCTTGGGGCAGAATCTTGCTCAGGCCAGGGGAGAAAGTCGCCCGCTCCGGTAACTAGCACCTTGGCACGCCCCGGCTGCAGTAGGATCTCTAGCAGCAGCCAGGCTGCCCCATGGGCTCATCTGCCCAGTTCCTCATGCTGGCCCCACTGTGTGGTAACTGTGCTTGCTCGCCATGGGGCTGCATAGGGATCCAGCTCCAGCAGCTCATGTGGCTGCACCCCATGTGTAACAGTGCCTCTGGATGACATCTGTCACAATCATATCTTCTGCTTATTTCTATAAGGAGACATTTCTTAAGACCTGCATAGGATTTGGGTGTGTAACAGTCTATTAAAAAAAAAGGCTACCAAATTTCTGGGAGGCTCATCCAGGATTCATGGTGAGCTAGCTAGTGGGCGGGAAAGGGGAAAATGGAGATCTTTTTCTATCAGAATGTAATTTCCCCACTAAAAAGCAGAGTATTTTTCCAGGAAACGTACATTTTAAATGTATTATTTGCAGTGCAAACATTAGATTCTTTATATATATATATAATGTTTGATTTATGGGGAAATACAAAAAAAATACAGAAAATAAAAAGGCTCAAATTTATACTGACAGTAAATAGACCCATTTGATTCCCTTTGACTGTTGCTCTACTATCTCATAGCTCTCCGTCCACCAACTTGCCTTTCCCAGAGATTCTTTGCAGTGCTGCTTGCTCTCAGGTGCATAGATAGGATGGAAAGGGCCCTGGTGCAGAAGATGTTATGCTGCCCCTTACCCTGTTTCTCTCAGTGCCAGGGGACACAGCTGCACCAGGGGACACGCTCCTCCCCCACCCCCCGTGGGCCACAAGTACTTGCTGATGCACCACCTGTCCCTATTATAGCTATGCCCTTGCTTGCTCTCTCTGGCTGTGAAACAGTTCCTTCTCTGAGCCCTTTCATAGTTGCTTCGTCTCTCAATTCTCATATACAAAACCACACACATGAAGAAAAAAAACCAAACTAATTCATCACTGAAATGCAGGCATGGAGGCAACTGGCACACACACACACACACACGCACACCAGTATAGGAAATTGCCATTATAGAAACTAGTAAATTCCTTCACTTACTAAAGTGACTTTGTACCTACACAGAATTAAATGTAGGGAGCTCAGTCTGTCAGCTGTGGAAAGAAGAGTCCACCCGGTCCCTACCATTTCCCAGGACCAATGGCTTTTCAAACCTGATGATTAGCTGTCATTTTGTTCTGTCAGACTGTGATGCACACGTGCTGGCCCTTTTAGTGCAGCCCACTGGTCACTGGAGCCATGCCCCTTTGTGTGGTATAAAGGAAGGCCCAGGCTGACAGGAGCCAGTTGAGCTGGGGCAGGCAAGGTGTACTGGATTGCTAGCTGTTATGCTTGTCTCAGCCTGCTTGCTTGCCACTCTACGCTCTCCAGGGTCCTGAAGGCCAGGTACCAGGAGAAGGGAGTGCGAGGCTTCTGTCTGCCCAGCTCAGCTCTGTGGGGGTGGTCTTGGACTTAAGATGTGACCCAGAGGGGGTCAGAGAATCAGAGACCTGCTAACCTATAATGCATATAGCCTGTATATATCTGCACTGGAGAGGGAAATAAAGTGGTATTACCCTGAATGCGTCCGTTGCCTGTTCCTGGGGAGCAGAGGAGCACCAGCCTGAGTGGACGGCCCTGATCCTGCAGGGAATCACACTGCTTGGACAGCATTCACAGAGACTAAGAGGAGAAGGATCAATATCACCCTTGCTGCAGTGTCCAACTCATTATTGACATGGAAGTGCCAGTTAAAAATGCCTTTTTTGGTTAGATTACAAATTTTGGCAGCAGAGAAGGCAAGAATAGCTCATCTCAAGCTTCTGACAAAAATTACCTGCTTAGATTACACTAGGGACGGGAGGCACAATAAATGGAATGCCAGCTGCTACCATTATTAAGAAACTGATTTTTACTAAGACTTGACTGAAGAATTTTCCAATTCAAAAGCAGCCAATGCACAGATGCTGAGTAGAGATGGGATTTAGCTTCTCTCAGTGCTGTTGTCATGGGCGCATCCTTTGCACTTGCTGTGCTCCCAGGGGATTGTCACAGTGAGCAGACAGGATTCTGTCCAGACTCCAGGGCCAAACTTTTGTCCGTGTTTTTTCTCTGCTTCTTCTCAATCACTAGTTTCTGTGTCATGCTCTGTTTTCCGTTGTACCAATAGGTGTTGTACTGCTGTGGTATCCAAGCACCAACTACAAACAAGGGTGAATCAGGGTTTATCTTGGCAAAACAGCAAAACTTTGCCCTTTGGCATTTTAGCATTAATCACAATTGCTGGTTAGAAATATTTTCTTGTTAGGTAGATGACCAAGAAACCTTTGTTGGGGGCTTTGAGCAGGAGGCCTAGGATATGACAGAGTCTTCTGTCCTCCTAGAAGGGGCAGGGGCAAAGGTTCTCTACAACATTGTTAATATCAGCACACTAGCACCTGCTTCATTTATCTCAGTGAGGCTGGATTTTTAGAAAGAAATGCCCTGAAAGAGAGAGAGGGGAACAAAACCCTGCTCTTTCAATTCCAAACCCTTTAAGGGAGCTGCAAATGTGTTTGGAATGCTAAAATTCAGACAGATTTAAAAATACATATCTTCGAGTGACATTGCCATGGCAACCCTTATCTCTCTCCTCTCCCCCACCCCACAGCCCAACCCTGTGTGAAAGAAGCATTTTTATATAATCTTTTGGGTAGCTCCCTTTCCCCCATCACCGAAATCTGGCATCCATGCTCAAGAAATAACTTGTGGTGTGTGCTTAAATAGTGATCGCTGAGAGTCAGCGTGCTGCACTCCTGACCAAGTAGCTCAGGTAGATGCCAATTTGGGTCGAACGCTGGCATTACCCTTCTCTTCGACCCTCCACCAAACTAGATGACAGGTACTTTGGTCCTTTCCCTATTTCCCACCAGGTAAACCCCGTCATGTACCATCTGGCACTACCTCCGCAGACCCGAATTCACCCTGTATTCCATGTCTCCTTTTTGAAACCATACCAACGCCCCTTGTTCCCTGACCCCCCACCACACCACACCGGTATGTGACATTGCTACTGCCCCTGAGTTCAAGGTCTGTGCAATCTTGGATTCCAAGATTGCACGAGGTGTCTTATTTTATCTTATTGACTGGAAGGGCTATTGCGTGGCTCCTGGGAGCCGGCCTCTGCCGTCCACAGTCCCCATCTTGTCTGCCTCCTTCATGCCCATTCCCCTTGAAACCTGGCCCCTGCCTCTTGCGGGGGGACATGGGAGGGGGCTGTCAGGGCACGCGCACTCCGCCGGCACTCCCGACCCCTTCGGGGGCAGGACCAGTCGGCACACACAACACGGCAGTGGCAGGGAGATGTCGTGGGGCGGGGGGGCGTGACCTCGCTCACGTGAGTGGAGCCGGCAACTTTGGCATCACAATCAGGAGGGAGTGCGGGCACAGGGGCCCCGCCCACACTGCCAGGAAATGACAGAGCAGGGCCACCCAGCGTGCTGCGCTGCTCCGTGCGGCTGCGCACCAGAGAGGGTGGAGCTAACACTATATAGAACAGGGCTGAAGTCGCACAGGCTGCCGGTGATTAGCAATGCTGTGCCATTGGCCCCTCTTCATAGGATTGCGTTGTGGAAACTGCGTGGATCTTAGAGTGTGCAAGGTTGAGTGTGGTGAGAGCATGAGACGGAGTGAGCGAGTAGGGAGTGCCTGTAGTGTGTGTACAGCTTGTGGGAGTAAACCTTACATTGACAAGTGGAGAGTGTTGTGTCACCCTCTACCTACCCCCTACGTCCGGGTCCCTCCTACCCTGTTCTCCGAGTGCGTGGAAGGTTGTGGGCTCCCCAGCCCTTGTTTCTGGTCCTCTAACCCCCATGTCCCCCACCTAGCTTACACCATTCTCTTCCCAGATCACAGTGTGATAGGCGTGTGGACTACAGGTGTTGGGGTGTGTGTGTTTGGGGTGTGGTTATTGTCACCGAGTGGAGGGGCTCCACTGAGGGCCTTGCTGTCAAACCCCCTCCCCCCCCAATGATCTGGCCTTGTCTCGTCAGGGACATTCAGGGCCACCCAAGATCCTAAGGGGTTGTTTTCCCATCAATTGTGAGTGGAGCCTCCGCAGGGGTGACTCTGAGAGAGTGAGGACTTGGTGTGTGNTCCCTGTCCCCCCCCCCCCCCCCCACTACCCTAACACAACCAGGGGTAAACTACTCTTTAATCTAGAGTACATACTCAGGGGCAAATCACCCCCTGCTTTCACTTTAAACACTGAATTCATATAAACAAAAGTGGAGTTAAAGTGAACTAAGGGGTTATTGCTTCGGAATATTTAAACGAACAAGCCCTTTGTAAGAATGTGTGAAGTCCTTGACTACAAACCAAATTCAAAAGAACCCACAAGTTGCTTCTGTGACTCATGTACTAATAGTTTAAAAGGGAGGTCAAATGAGCAAAGGATCAAGTCTAACAAACGTACCGGGATATATTTAGGGTGGCTAGATATGCAAATTTTAGAAGGACATGAGAAATACAGATTGCAGGCCTGCGCTAATGCAGCCCTGCAACCTATATGATAATATTTGCATATCTGTCCACCCTAGATATATATGTTTGTCACTGGTTCATTTAAAATAAAATAATAATAATAATAATAATTAATAAAAACAATTCCCCCCACGCCTATTCTTCAAGCCCTGAGCTGAAACCCAGGCAGTGGTTTACAAAATTAAGATTTTTGCAAACTAAGGCATTTAGCTAAAAAAAACACCAAAACAACCACAAGCAGTCAGTTGGCCAGATGACTAATGAACTGAACCTTAAGACCCATCTAATTTCAAATGACAGGTCTTAAGCAATTAAGGATGGATGCTTACAGTATAGTGTTAAGCAAACAACCCAGTCATAAACTCTGTGTCACTCCAAGCACTGCCATAATAAATTAATGTTACAGTACTGGGGTGATCTTTGTACACTGTACATTTATCACTGTACTTTCATTTCTCTCAGCAATTGGGACGTTTCCTTATGCTGATAAGGTCCAGTGCATTTTTCTGTGCTGGCATTGACCTCCTGTGCAAACACAAAATGCTTTTCTTTTCCTTCTGAACACTGGGCTAGTTTCTTGTCTCACAAGCAATAAGTAATAATGATTTGCGGTGTAAAATCACTGTGGGAATATGTCATTTAAACAAACTAAAGGGTTTGTTGACACAATATTCCTTTAGAACAGGTAGTGGCACTAACATTCAGGGACCTGTGTTCACTGAATAAAAAAATCTTAAGTTCTGCAACCAGTGAAACCAAATTCTGCAAATTCAACGTGAGCATTATTTGCATAATTACACTACAATTTATACATGCAAATTTGCTTACTAGCATGCTTTTTCAACAGGCTTGACATAGAATCACAACTTTGTTAATCAACCACCACTCAAATCCTCTGAAATTTCAGCACTCCAGACCTCCCGCACCAAAACATAAGGCCCTAAGACCCTGCACCCTCCCTACACACACACAATTCATCTCCCAGGGGCCTATTTACCCTCAGGAGTCGTAGTCACACCTCCCTGACACACGGCAGCTGCAGGACCAGTTTTAGTTTGGGGTCAGGTGACAAGTTTATGCCTGAGCCAGGATTTAAAGATCCTGTAAACAGCTCCCACTGCAGTTTCACTGCAATTTCAGCATGGCACTGCGAGGATTGGCAGATTCTGTAAAAACCACTGCAAATTGCAGCAATTCAGTCAACACAGGTCCCTACTCACATTTTGAGTGGGTGCATGAAATCCTTTCCAATTTCTGTGCTCCCAAGGATCCTGTGGTCCCTGTCAGCTAGCAAAAAGAGCATGATCGCAAGTCTCTGGATGTTACTACTTAGAACACTAAGCACTTGTGCAGCCATTGCATGCCACATGAGAACATCACTGAAAACTTGCGGCCAGTTATAAACATTTAAGTGCTTGCACGTTTGAGCAGCTACCCAATGCTCTCCTCCTCCCATAGCCTATCCCCTCGATGAGATCTCTTGATGCAAAGCAGTAAGCAATCACGGTTGGTGTGAAATGTATCCTGGTAAGAGTACACCTTGCTTTCTGGGATAAAGGAGCAGAAATAATTTCTTCAAAAGGCACCAAAGTGTTTATTTCATGTAGTGTTTGCAGAATTTGCATACCCCTCTGCCTTCACCAGCATTTGTTGCCCCCATTATTATCATTGGTACCATCTTAGCGGTTGACCCCCATTCTGCTCAACCCCTATTTCCAATGGTTTGGAAGAGTATGCATTACAACATTGAGTATCTGCAGCCGTAACATATCCCACCACCTTTGCTGGCCGTCATTGCCAACATTATGTTCATTGGTATAGTGTTGATGGTTGCCTAGGAGGAGTGCATATAGCAAGTCACGTTTGTAAAATATGCAGAGCCTCCACATTGCCTGTAGTAGTCCAGGAAACAGTTAATGCTTCCTAGTAACTCGTAGCTCCAAGTCTAGCACTCCAAATGTCCCATGGCTCTAGCTGCATCAGAGTCTTTCCTCCTCTCTGCTCCCCAAGGCTGGGTGGGAGGGTGGGGGGTGGAGGAAGGCAGCAGGAGTGGGAGATGAATGAATTAATTAGTTTAATTTTGTTTAGCAGACAGCCATAACAAGAGAAGAAATAAAACATGGTACAAATTAGCATAAAAAACACACAGCAATTAAACATTATACAAGAAAAGGAAAAACCCATGGGGTGGTCAAAATATAGCTAAGACCCCAAAAAGTTGCCAAGAGGCACTAATGGCCAAAAAATGTTGGCCAGCTTAAAGGCAGATGGAATTGGCCCAGGGAGATTCAGCGCTTGCTGTATTGGTACGCCCAGCCAACAAGGCTAAGCAACATGTCCGGGGAATTTGTTCCCAGGCAAAATTGTAACAGTTGCACCGGGGATAAAGATGTTCGGCTAGTGATCCAAGGGACCAAATATAGCTCTCTCCAATGCGCAGTGAGAGGGCAAACAAACCACGTGGGGAAGGTCCTCGACCTGCCCTAAATTGCAGGTACAAATCCTCTTCTCAAAGGGAATACCATTCCTCCTGCCAAGAAGTACTTTTATAGGGAGGCGATCAAAGAGAGTCAAAGCCCTGTGCAACCTGGGATTGACAAGAAGATCTAAATACGGTTCACTGTTAGAGTCCAGCTTAAATAATCCAAAAAAGGGGGCACTTTTAACTGTCTGGGCAGCCCTCAAGTCAAGCTGAATAGCTTGGTCCATGCGCTGCCTTCGCATTATCCTTCGTCTTTTCAGGATTGGTGTCCCCTCGAACATCTCCGGTGATAGGCCCAGGTTTCTCAAGTTCTTTAAAACCCTGTTGAGCCATACTCCCAGAGTAGACCAAGAGGATGCCTCCTCAAGACATAAACGAGGTAAACGACCCTCGGCCATGGCTTTGATCTTAAGCCAATAGCACACAGGGCAAAAAAGCAATTCAGTTCCCAGGGGAAGAGATCCTGTCTCCAGCTGGAGTAGACAGGCTGGGGTACTTTGCGGGACCCCCAAAAGTGATCTCAACAAAAAGTTTTGAGAAGTTTCTAAAGCACCAGATGCAAAGGGGGCCCACACTTCAGCCTCAAACAAGGTGCCCACTTTAAATTTAAGGTCAAACAGCTTCAAGGCTGGAGATATGGATCTTCCTCCAAAACCTCAGAAGGCCCAGTACCGCCTGCTTCAATTTAAGCCTGGCTGCCTCGAGATGGATTTGCCAACATGCAGACTTACTGAAGAGCAGACCCAGGTGCCTGTATGATTGCACCTGCTCCAGCCTTGCTCCCTCAAGTAACCACTTGCAAGATGTAAGGCGGCGGCCCACTACCACAACCTGGGATTTGTCGTAATTTATGGTCAGCTGGGAATTCTTGCAGAATTGGCTCACCTCAGAGAGCATCCTATTCATCCCCACAGCTGAGGGTGACAGGAGGACCATATCATCTGCAAACATTAAAATGGAAACAGATCTACCTCCAACCTTTGCCGGCAGAAAGGAGTCCGCTTTAAGCGCAGACACTAGTCCATTGATAAAGAAATTAAAAAGAAAAGGGGCCAGGACACAGCTCTGCTTCACCCCATTGATCACTGGGATCGGGTTCAAGATGTGGTCACTGCCCCCTACCCTAACTCTAAGTGAGGTCTGGGAATACAGAGCATGGACCAGATAAATCAGTCTTTGGTCCATGTTTGTTCTATACAGTCTGTCCCACAAAATATCCCTGTTGACCAAGTCAAAGGCAGATTGTAAATCCAGGAAGGTCAGAATCAGTCTACCCTTCCTGATTTTAACATATTTCTCGACCAAGTGTCATAGGGTGAAGGAATGATCCACTGTCGAGTGGCCAAGTCGAAATCCAGGAAAGAAATCAGCCACCCCAGCCCAATCTTCTAGTTGAATAATAAGCGTGCGTAGATCTTTGCAACCACACAAAGCAAGCTAATGGGCCGGTAATTTGGGGGCCTATTCCTATCTCTTTTTTTGTGGATGGGGACCACTATACTGATGTTCCATCCTGCTGGGATCACCCCGCAGTTATTTATAGTGGTGAACAATTTAGAAAGAATAGGTATCCACCATCCCATGCTGTGCTTAAAAAGATCTGTCGGGATACCATCTATCCCGGGAGCTTTTTGGGATTTGGCCCTGGCCAGTATAGATCTCATAACCTCCGGGTCCACTGGAGGCCAGAGAGGAAGAGCTGCCAATAGTTCCTGATTAAGAACAGTAGTGCCTGGCATGCTGGTAAAAATTCCCTTAAAATAGGGTTGCCAGGCTCCCCAATCCTGGAGGCCTTGCACAGAGGGGGATCTACTTCCTTCCCTAACCAAGGCCCAAAAGGCAGCCTGGTCACTATCCCGAACTGCACTGATCAAGGCTTCCCATGCCTTAGCCCGAAAGGCTTCTCTCTTCCCTTTAAGTAGTTTTTTGTACCTACTTTTTTCCTTAATATACTGGGAGGCCGCTGCCACATTTAGATCTGCCTTACAAATTCTCGCACTGCGCCTAAGGCTGGTCCTATGCTTTAGGCATTCCCTATCATACCACCTAGGCTGAGTATAAGAAACTGCTGCCGGTGGAGATATAAATTTATTGTCAGCCAATCACTCCCCAAACTGAACCAATAAGGCTGCAAAAAGCTCATAGATCAATTCTGGAGTTGCCTGGTGTAAATCCAGCAAGCAGTGCTTCAGTTGCATAAAACAAGCCTGACCATAGAGCCCCGAACATTTCCTATCCACTGTATCAGACCAGCAGAGCCAGGGAGCCAAATCCAAAGCTACATACCCAGCAGGAGCAGGTCGAGGATCCTTACCTAGGTTAGGTCCTGCGGGGGGAGTGGGAGATGGATATGCTGTGTTCTGCCAATAACGTTTGTCAGAATTCAGCTGGAGCTGCCTTTAGGCTGAGCTTGTATTACAGAGGCAACAGGGGCACAGGCAGGCACACACAATGAAGCCTGCAGCATGCCAGGGAGTCCAGCCCTTCAGATGCAGAGCATGAAGAGAAGCAGGGCTACCACTGCATTGGCACCTCCTTGCAATACCCACTCTTTCCCCGCCATCTTGAATCAGTTGGGCCACTCGGACTCTAGGGAACCAGGGCCCTGTTGCTTCCAAGGGTGTTTTCAGATAAGTGCTTCCCCACCCATCATGCATGTTTCTGGGCCATATTAGCACCCTATTTAGCCCTGCATCATGCACAATGGGTAAGTAATGTGGGGAGGGGGGCACTTGTCTAAAAACACCCTAAATCTGGTCTAAAAGCACCTGCTTCAAACAACCTCCAAGCGCCTCACTTCATAGTGGCTCCAGCCTAGCACCTCCTCCCCAGCCAGGGTTTCAGGTACATAATTCAACCAGTCCCCACCCTGAATCGCCACCATCCCTTCCCATCAGTTCCCAAAGAACAACACACAAAGCAAATTTTATAAAATAACATGAACATTTTATCAAAAAAGGTCTTGCGGTGATGACCTATTGGTGGAGCCTTGATTTCAGGAATTCTTCGCTGGAGCCATCGCCAGTAGGGAAATTAAGTAAAATAAGTTGTAGTGATGGTGCCATGGTTGTTATCCCGCAGCAGGCTTGCACGTCTTCATGAATGTTTATAACTCCCATTATGTTGTGTCTAGTACTGGTTTGTTCATGATGGCACCAGTTCTGCCAAGGCCTGTTCTCCCTCCACCTTCATGAGTTTATGTGCCCCACATCCTATTCAGTGCTCTGATGTGCAATATTGTTGGCTTGCATTGGCTAGGCCTACTCCACGGTCACGGCCCCACATTATGCTCATTGACCAGTCACAGCAGTTTGTATGCAGCTGGGGCTAATTTGACCAGGCCTATGCCTCCTCCAGCTTCATAAAATGTTTGTGTCCTATGACACACTCAGCGAGTAGCTGCAGTGGCCGAGTCTGCTCCCCCTTCACAAACATAGGTTGCTCATTATGCACAATGGCCAGTCAACTTTGGTGTTGCTATGGCAGTTGTCACCATGTCCACGCATTCCAACACCAACCTAGCAGCTGTCTTTTGTTGTAGTGTCTGCAGCAGTTGCGGACACCCTCTACGATGGAAGAGGAAGAAGCTAGGAAATAGCGCTCACAACATAGTATTGAACTTATATATCCAGAAAACAAGATATTGCAAAACTCTACAACCAGGAGAAGCTAGAGTGTATGTGGGCAACATCCTACCACAAATGCCCCATGTCGCTATGGTCCTATTGGATGACTGTGGACTGGAGATGTACCATGTGCTTATCAAAGTACTGGCAGCACTTGTCCTCACTTTGTTTTGTTTTTTTAAAATGAGCAAGGCATGAGTGGGGGTGTCCACGGTCAGTGCATGGGGTGGCAGTGTGGTGCCCACGCACGAAAATGCATGGGGAGGGCTTCACATGTGTGGTTTCCAGCATGGCTGCCCCATCCACACAGGTGGCCACCCTGGCCCACACAGGGCACTCCAGATCTTTGGTGGTGCTCCACGTGGGGCCTGCGTGGCCGCAGTGTGGGTTACGGTAGCACGCCTTCCCATGCACCAGTCACATGAGCAGTTGGACACATGGATTTGGGGGGGGGGGGGGCATATGGAGACACGTCTTGTTTAAAGGCACCCTTTATGTCTTCCACCCATCTTTCCTATAGCAAAAGGCAAGTCTGCATAACCAGACATAAGACATGGGTTAAAAGACATGTTAAAATGCCAAAAACAAGTGGCTAGTGTTACATCTGGCAACACCTTCCAACTCTGTCCAGTAGCAATGGCATTGTGTGATTTGATTAGCCTGGAGCAAGCTTCCATACCCAATACATCATTTCCTGTTCATCACTTCCTATCCTTGAAAGGCCATAGAGGTGATGCAGGGACTTTTCCCTCCACTTGACGGAGGAGTGCAAGAAGGGAATTCCTTCATGCCCTGTGCATTATGGAAATATCACAGTAAAATAGGGAGAGACCACTGAAATACAGGGGAATTAGGAGGAGTTATGTAAACACATTGCTATGGGATGGGACAAACCCAGATGAAAGAAAATTTAACAAGTTTAGAAGGGAGCCACGCCCAGTCCACAGCTGCTTCCACTTAAGCAGTATCCCACACAGCAGATAGCACCTGTAGCTCAGCTCACACAACTCCTGTCAGTGCTAGCTGCCTTAAAGGGCCAGTGGCCCACACTAGCTGCCTTAAAGGACCTCTGCCCTGTTACACTGACATACATAGCTTTGGAGCCAAATAGCAATCCTGCGGCCCAAGCTTCTCAGCTTTGTCATGGGTGGCACCATTCCTAGCAAACATGTAACTTGCTGGAGAAGGGGAGCAATGGGGATCACAGTTACTAGAGGCAGCAAGTTTTACAGAGAAGAATTGACAAAACAACACACAAGGAAGATGGCCAAAAAAAGGAGAAAATAGTGAGAAAAGACAAACAGGAAAAGAAATAGCAGCAATTGTGTTCCCCCATGTCCCTTGGCTGGCAACGTGTGAGAGGAAGGAGGCAATTCTGTGCAATGCTTTTAAGTTGTTAGGAACAGCAGCATTAATCCAGAGTCCTACATCAGTACTCTCTACTTCTCCCTTTGCTGTGCAAGTCTCCAAGTGATCTGATGCTGTACAATTGCTAAGCATCTTCCATCAGTCTTGATGCTGATCAAAATAAGATGCTGACCTCAAAATTCGAGGAAGGGGAAATGGCTGCTTTCTTTTTAAAATTTAAATTATTTAAATAAATAAATCCACATCTATTTTGTCAGGTATCAAACAGCATTTTTGCTCTTTATTTTGGCCGGTTGATCAAGCTGTCAGTTCTAGTACAAATCCCCATTCAAGCAGGGTTACACAGATGTGGAAGCCTAGTAGTTGGGTGTAATTCCAGTCTTTTTTTACGATTAGAATCACACACACCCCGTTTTTAGACTGACTGGCTTCCCTGGAGCTGGCTACGGCAGCCCTGGGTAGCTTTTCCAGCTAAAGGCACCCCACCAGATGTGCAGGCAGAGCAGGCACAGCCCCGCTGCTGGCGCCCTGGAACATTCCAGAGTGTTGTCGGCCAAGGGGGCCGGCCAAACCCAGGGCACCGACCCAAAGCAGAATAGCGGTTTGTCTAATGCGTGGAACCACGCTGCTGCCCCACTTCCAGCCAGCTGTTGCCCTGGGCAACACCACTGTGTTGTGGATGCTCTAGCCCACACCTCTATGCTGTGGGGGGGGGGGGGGGCTGGGGCAACCACTGGATTGATCTAAAACAGACCCTGTGGGGCTCGGTAGCCCCACGTCTGTCTGAAAACATCCACAGAATAAGAATACAGGGAGAGGTATTCAGGTCTCTCCCACTGGGAGGGTAACACAGCAAGAAAGGCCCCCAGTATTCATATCTTCAGGGTCTTAACACCAGCTGGGTCAGGCAAAAAAGCTTCCACAAGTACAGTAAAGTCTAGTTAGGCTGGTTAGAGGGCTTTAGTCTTTCCTCGGAGGCCTCCTGCTTTGGCTGCTGTCACAAAGAGACAATGAACTAGCTGCAGCATTGGTCTCTGGCAGTTCTTCTGATATGCTCAGTCAGGTCACATTGCTTATTTTAACACAAGATGGATAAAGGCCTGTCAGGTCAAAACAAGAGGTCCAATAAGCATAAGAATTAGATGATCTTTAATGCGACGGGGTTTTTTTTGGTGGTTTTTGTAGTTAGAAGGGAAGGAAGAGAATGGATGTTAGGTTAAGAACACAGAAGTTAACCACATCACTGCATTAAATACTAACTGGTTCTGCTAATAAAAAATAAAAAAAATGAAGCTAAAGAGCTCCTGTTCCGAGGCCCTCTCACTCTCTGCCTCAGTTGCTCTTAGTTTCTCTTGGACACAGTTATCCACGCTTCCTCCTTCGGAGAGGTAACCAGCTCATACTTGGTGTCCATGACTTGCCCTTCCACAGGATGCAGATGAAGCTTCCTCACCAGTCCACACAGCAGCACTGTAGCCACCAAGTAAGCAAACCTGTTAAGCAAAGAGAAAAAGGCAAACAAATACAGTAACAAAAGAACCAAAAGATCATGGAGGTAGCTATGTCACTAGTCCCAGCAGATGCTAATAGCAGTGAGCACAGAACTCAACAGGCACCGTTTTATTTGGAAAGAGAGAGAATAAAACCTAAATTAGACTGCCGCTATATAAAATCTATGGTACAACCACATCTTGAGCATTGTGTACAGTTCTGGTCACCCCACTGCAAAGATGGTAGAGCAGAACTGAAAAAGGTGCTGAGAAGCCCCCTCCCCCTCCCCCCCCAAAGGATATGGAATGGTTTCCATACAAGGCTACATTAGAGCTCTTCAGCTTGGAAGAGAGATGACAGAGAAGGGCTTTGACAGAAGTTTACAAAATCATGAGAGGCAAGGATCAAGTAGGGAGCTGTTATTTACCCTCTCTAATACTACTAGAACTAGGGGACACTATGAAACTAACTGCCAGCAGAGCTAAAAAAAAACAAAAGGAAGCACCTTTTCACTCAACAGGCAGTTAACTTGTGGATCTACTTGTCAGAGGATGTTGTGAAGCCAATAGAATAACTGGTATTTTAAAAATATTGGATGAGTTCTAGCTTAGGGGATAGATCCACAAGTGGCTGTTAGTTAAGGGACATAACTTCTGTCAAGCGTTGGGAATGAATCACTCCATTATGTCGTGCTGTGCACTTCTCTGAAGTGACTGAAGTTGGTCAATGTCAGAGACAGGATGCTGGGCTAGATGGGTCATAGGTCTAATCCAGCATGTCACTTATGATGTTCTACCAGCTCACATATTACACAAATGGTCCTTCTGTTTCTCACCTCAGCTCAGGACACTCCTGACTTCCAAAGAACCCCAGGAGGGACAGATTTCTCATTGCAGAGTCCTCACTGAATCTGTCTGGATCAAATCTAGAGACACACAAAAGCAGGATTGGAATCCTCCGTACATGTATAGTAAAGAGAGGCAGAAGACTTAAAAATATATATATATTTTTGACAAATCCTAGCACACAGGACTGCCCTACTTTATCTGCCTCAGTCCGATATCTTCTGCTTCCCAAATGAGAGTACTGCAATCCAATATCTCTTTCCCTTCCCTGTTGCCTACACACGGCTCCAAATTGTCTTCTCCCCTCAGCCGCCACTTCAAGCAGCTGGCATGTGCATGTGTAGAAGCTGATGATTGATTAGAAAGAGCTTGCTTCAGCATCAGGTCAGTGGAGGGGAGAGAGGGGGGAGTTTAAGCAAACTATTGTACATGCCTATGTAAATTAAAATGAGATTCCCATAATCAAGTGATTGACAGGGCACTAATAAGAAGATGCCAGGCAGTCAGTCTAAAACCCGAGTGGTTGTGACATAGAAAATGCGGGGGCTGATGATGGATCTAAGGCAGTTGCGTTCTACCATTCCTTTAGGCTTCAAACCTTTGGCTCCCTGCCTGCAACTTAAAAATAAAATAAAATAAATCACCACCACCACCAATCTTTCTTCTGCTATTAAAGTCAGTGGGAGTTCTGCCATTTCATTAGTGCTGAATTAAGTGGCAGGTTACTACAAAAAAGGAAAAGGAGCTCAGTAAGTTAGGAAAACGGATGAGAATAGTTTTGCACGGGCAGTATTGCTAATTCAGCTCAGATGGCCACGGCGGCACCTGAGAGAGGGTTTGCTACAGCCTCGGTTCTCAATACCCTAGTGGGCAGGGGCTGAGGTGTACTGTGCAATGACCATGGACTGTGTGTCCCTGTCCTACTTTCCGCACAAGACTGCAGATTCCGGTTCGCATTTCCAATAATGAAGCAGCTTCCCTTCCGGCATGCAGTTCTTCCAGTAGCATCAGCTCCCACGATGCTGCCGAGACAGAGGACTGCTGCTCACTTTGTACTCTCCTCTCCCCAAAGCAAGGGCTAGGACCGTCAGAGAAAGAACGGAGCCCTCAGAGGAATTCCACCCCCCAATGAGATGTACAGTCTTTCCTCTCTGAACAGAATCACTGACCCACATTCTTTTCTGCCTAAACCATCTTAGACCAATGTTAAAAATTGCAACCTGGAGGCCAAAGAGAGCTACAGCCTCTTTTCACCCTCTGGAGTTCTCATTCTCAGGCCAGGATTATTTTTTATTTTCATGGATGGATATAAGGAGAGAGTGTTTCCATTCCCTAACAGCAAAAAGCCTGACTTGACATTTCCTCCTGTGAGATTTTTAAAGTACCAAATATGGATTTTAAATCTATTTTAAAAAAATCAGACTGCTTCTCCTTGAAGCCAACTTGAAAGAAAAAAACCTGATGTTTGCCAAAGCAGGCCAGGAATTTTGAATAAAACAAACACCACCATGCTGTTCATTGATAGGGGTGAAACGAGAATGGATTTCCATTCTTACAAGAACGGGCAAGATTCTCACAATCCCGGTGAGATCTCGCGATATTCGAGAAGCCTAAAAAAATGTTCTGTGCATACGCAAAATACGCTGGTGAGGCCATTCTGCACATGTACGCCCCCCTGTGGCCATTTTGCACATGCACAGAGCTTTTTTTTTTTTTTTTTTTTTTAAAAGGTTTCTAGAGATTCTTGCAAGATTCTCAAAACCCTAAAAACGCTCTGCACAAGCACAAAAATGGCCACCAAGCGCCACGCATGCACAGAATGGCTGCATGGCCATTTCCCAGATGCGCAGAGCTGGTTTTCGGCTGCATGAGAATCTCGCAAGAATGGGAGGAGAATCGGCTGATTCTCGACCTGTTCTTGAAAATCTCAGCGAGAACCTGGTTCTCATCGAGATTATCAAGAATTGGCTTACTTAATGTCCATGAGAAGTCAGTTAGAAGTTAGCAAGATCGCACTTGGAACTATAAGAAAGCCCGACTTTGGTAGATGCCGAGAGGTTACCGACTCAACTATTCAGACTTGACAGCTTTATTCATCTGAACACAAGAGACAAAAAACAAAATTAAATCAAATTAAACTGTAAAGCAAAACCGTTACTTGTATCCCATACTTATAGGGCGACGGCCAAGCCGAGCTGTCCTTAAGCACCACACCAAGAGCGTAGAGTACAAGTGTCTGAAATGGATGGAAAAACAGTATTTGAATTGGCCCAGACTACATGGCATAGAGCACACTAAAAAGGGCCCTTTTTCAGGGCCCTAAGACCCATAAGATCAGGTCCAGGTTGCATACCTCCCAACATTCCAAGTGACCAAAGGGGGACAAGCCCCACCCCTTCTGTCAATAAGCTCCGTCCCTCACACAAATCTAACATTCAAGTACATAAAGAGGGATGGAAACTCTCCTGCTTGTCATTTCATCATTCCATCATCTCCTCATTGTCCTCTCAAGGGCTCTTCCTGGAAAGCAGCCAGGAAAAGGGTGCCCAAGGCTTGAATGTCAGTCTTTTTTCCCTCTTTCTCCTGAAAGAGAGATTTTGATCCCCTGAAAGAGGAACAATGGGATTCAGCACCCAAAGATGGAGTGGCCCTCCCAAGAAGGGACGGCTGGAAGAGAGGACGTTGCAGTCCCAACCAAATGGCAAGGCACACAGAGCACCAGGATCAAAGCAGCACCACAGGGTTCAAGGCAGGAACACAACGATTCTGGCAGAATTAAAGTGGATTCTGGACAGACAAGCAGCAAGGCAGGTGACAAGAACTGAAAATTCAACATTGCATTGCCCAGCTTCTTATGATAGCTGGACAGTCTTAAGCGATCAAGGGTCAAATCAGGAGGTAGGGAGTGGAGAGGGCATGGCCAAGCTACAGCAGAAGGTATACGTGTTTCTAGGTGAAAAGGCTGGCACCAAAGCTGGGTTCAGGGGAGAAGGCAGGCCACAGTATTCTGGGAACACACCACTGCTCCACTCAGTTTCCTGTGGCAATAGTCAAGGGCCAGTCAAGAAGTGGATGAGGGGCGAACTCAAGCTATAGTGGAGACCCTAATAGGAAAAGTAAGGCCCAGCAGTGGTGCTATTGAGCCAAGCGCAGCTTCAGAACTCCACGGGGCCTCTGGTTCAAGTCCCAGGTCCTTATACCCATGCAGAAAATTGCTATGGGCCATAAGCCACTTGGTTGGTGAAAGGTGGTCATAGAGCTTAAAAGAAAAAGGATAAAATCTTCTCTTTTTTAATTGGACCATATAATAAACGTTAACAGCAAGTTATGGATGCAATCTTCACTCCGTTTAAGCCAATTGGAGTTTTACCACCAACTTCAAGTAAGTAAGGGTTGTTCCCTTTATTTATCCTCAATTTAGAATACCTAGGTCTCCTATCCACCATCATGCTACTACTTCACAATCTTAAGGGTTATTTTTCCTTCACACTATCCTTGTGAGACAGGATAGTGCTGTTAGACATCAGGAACCCAGGCGGCCCCAAGGTCAGACTGAGGAATCAAACTCGGGTTTCCAAAGCTAGACACAGCCCATCCATGGGACTCCCCTTCCACTTCTAGGGAGGAATCCTCCTTCAACTGCAGTTCATGAGATTTGCCTCTTGTCTTTAATAGGGTTAGGATTCTAAGCCTCTCAGTAACAAATGGATGGAGGACTGAACCCTTAGTCTCAAATTCTACCGAAGAAATATATAAAAAGGGAGAGGAATCATGCCACAAAGTTCAGATCTAAATCTAAACTTTCCCAAACTTCCAGACAGTTCCTATTTATAATTCTGGTTCAGCCCAGACAGGGACAGAAGTCCGCTATAAAATTCAACTTCAGGTTTAAGTTCCCCTAAAGTTTTTAAGGGTTCTGGATTTGACCCCATGCCATCTAATAGAGACAGGTGAAATCTCTTTCAAATGCATGCATGGATCTCCTCACTACCAAACAGAAGCGATCATAGGTATTTTTAGACGTGCACTGGTGCCCTATGCAGTCCTGCAACATGCATGATGGATAGGTAGGCGATTGTTTAAAAACACTCTAGGACAGAACTTCTCCAGAAGGAATGGAAGAATATAAATTCAATCTAACACTTCATTTGCTTAAGGAATCTTCCAAAAGGAGGTTAGTCTAAAGCAGAGGCGGGGAACCTCGGGCCCAGGGGCCAAATGCAGCCCATAGCTAATTTTTACTTGGCCCCTTTCCAGTGCCTGATCTGGCCCTTTGATGCAGTTCCTACCCCCAAGTACCGATAACTGAACTCAGGTAAGGGAGCAGAGAGGAGGGCATGCACAAAAGACTAGGGGACAGGCCCACGGCACAGATTCATGATCTGGATAGAGTTGCCACCTTTGGTCATTTTTTT
>QEPC01004883.1:1089252-1107729 GCA_003113815.1 Sphenodon punctatus | reverse complement strand
GAAGTTGTAAAACCTGGCTGTTCGCCCAGGCCTTTGGGGAGGATAGGGTGAGGGGTGTTTAGCTCCCCCATCTTACCTATTATTTATTATGTATTTATTATATTTAGCCCTGTTTTAATATTTTTATTGTGTTTTAATTGTTGGAAGCTGCCCCGGGCTGCTTTAGCAGGAGGGGCGGGGTATAAATCTATTAAATAAATAAAATAAAATAAATAAATAAATTTCTATTCAAGTAGATTCCTTCCCCACCCCCTCTAAGGGGAGGCTGCTTTTCTAATCTCCCACTGGTGTGAGTCAGAGCCCCACTCAAAGAAAAAACTGGGGTTACTTACCTGTAACTTTGGTTCTTCGAGATGGGCTCTGTCACTCACACCACCCACCCACCTTCCCCTCTGCATCTACCTGAAGAAAAATGGAGATGTAAGGGTTGGAAGGAACGGAGGTAACGCACGTCCTGCTTTGTCTTCTATAATGACTCAAGAAGCCCACCAAAATGGCTGCCAATCAGGCACGGATTCTGACGGTGCGTGGATAATTGCTAGGGGAAGCTTCCGTTGGCCCGTACCGCGCAGGCGCAGAACCCACTGGTGAGAGTGATGGAACCCATCTCAAAGAACCAATGTTACAGGTAAGTAACCCTGGTTTTCTGGGGCATCCAGCACTGCTTCTCTGTATAACCACAACTTCATTTTGTGGATTAACACTCACCTCTCACTGCTGTTTTGGGAACACTGGCTGACATGCTACATTGCTTAATGATGAGTACCAATCCCTGGGTTAGGGGCAAATTTGAAAGAAGCCATTCTAACTATTTTGAGCAGTCACAAAAGCCCCTGTTCAGCAATCATCATCAAGGAAAGACAAGGAAGATCTCGTCAGGTCCACAGATGGGGAGGCTGGGCTTGTCCCCTCTTGCCCCACCAATATTTTTTTGTTTAATTTTTTGATTCTCCCCTGTTGAGATTTTATATTTTTATTAATTTGTTGATTGTTTTTATCTGTCAATTGTCAGCAGCACCAAGAGGTTTTTTCCAGGAGGGGCGGGATATAAAACTGTATAAATAAATAATAAATATCCCCCGCCCCCCCTTTCCTGCCCTCGGCTAAGAAGCCATTTATAAAGGTATCAGACCCCTTTGTTTTAGACCCAGGTGGCCAAAAGGTAGGCTGCAATCCTCTGGTAGATCACAAGCTCGACTCCAGTAGATGACAGTGGGGGAGAATCACCTCCATAGAGATTCCCTCTGGGAAGCAGAGCAAGACTGGCACCCCAGGTGGTGCCTCTAAGGAGAAGACAGATCAGGAGAGCTCCTCCAGTGCAGTGCAGAAGGCTCTCTCTAAAGGAGAGTGCTTTCCACTCTGGAGACTAGCTGCTGAGGTGCCCTAGAGAGTAAGAAGCCTGTAATCGTGAGCATGGAGCACTGAAGACAGCAGGGGGTTGGGGGCAGTAGATCGCCTGAATTGTGTGCACTGTACGTGTGGCCACCACCCCCACCCCGTTTTAGACAAAGGGAGCGTACGAGCATGTGAACGTGCCTGCCCCTGAACTACAAAGGATTGATTTTAGCGAAAAGCCAACCGACCAAAGCTTTATTGGGGGTTAGAATCCAAGTCCAGTAAGGCAACGGAGTCCCGATTTGCTGTCTCTCTCTGCTGCTGGAGGGTAGGCAGCATGCACTGAGGCACCACCATGACGTGCTTCGTCTGTCTTCAAACTGGTTAAGCGCAATGCAACAGCAAAATATCTGCTGCATTCATGTAACGGGAGGCACACATGCACAATACCTGCTTGCTCCCCCTGCTTTTCATCCCTTTTTGTTGGAATCTGGCTACAGGCCTGTTCCTCCAACTAGGAAACGTGCGCTTTCCTTGAAATGGGCAGCTTCAACACCACAGGGGCTCTACTCTGGCTGAGGTGCCAATGTTAAATACAGTCAACCTAATCCTTCTCTTATTAGAACTGAAACTAACAGGGATCTTGTGACAGAGTCCTTGCAGGGCCAGGCTTCAGGAAGGTGGTAAGAGCTTGCAGGGAGCCATCCCAGGGCAAAGGCAAGCATTGGCCTTTTAAAGGGGAACACTGGCTAGGGAGCCAAGCCAAGGTGTGGCTGACTGTGCTCAGCTAAGTAAGACAGTGCAGCTACTTAGCCAAGTCTCAGCAATACAAAAAAAACAGAGCCCAAAAGCTCTCAAGGACCACCAGGGAAAAGGAAAAGGCATTCTTCTTGGGGAGAAGTTTACTTTAGAGAAGGCCTGCTGCAGGAGCTAAAGGGCCAATCCTAAAGCCCTGGCTGATTCAGGGATTCCCTGAGGCTGGCTGGGGAATAAGCCCAGGAACAGGCCTGCTGCTTCAGGTGCCCTGCAGCACCTTAGTAGAGCCAGACACCCAAGGAAGGGTCTGCTGGAAAGGAGGAGGACCTGCTCAGAAAGTGTCTCGACTCACGCAAGGGTCTGCTCTTTCAGGTGCCCTGTAACCCCCAGAACTGATTCCAGGGGAAGGGAGAAACGGTTGCTGCCTGCACAGAGGCTAGATTCATGGCAGGGAAGTATTTAATGGAGTGGTCATTGTGTATGGACAGGACACTCCATAGCCTATAAAATAAAAGCAGCACTTCAAAGGGGCTGGAAAGGATCTGGATCCGCGGGGGGGGGGGGGAAAGAGACATATCCAAGTGGAATAGGACCCCACAACACAGCTATAGAAATTGCTTTAAAAACCTAAAAATCAGCTGAGAGACTCACATCAGCTATAGCGTAGTTCCATCACCTACAGAAAAAGTATCTTTTCTTGGACTTTCCTGAGGGTTATGTATTTATCTATTTGGATTTCTATCCTGCCCCATAAGGCTCAGGGCAGCTTACATAAAATCACTGCATAAAGGTAAAACCCATAAAACAATATAAAGACAGCCACCCACCCAATTCCAGTCCAAACCAAAAATCTACCCCTGCCTGTTGAAAGTCTGGCCAAATAAATATGTCTCACGTTGTCTTCGGAAGATGTACAAGGTAGGGCTTAGATAAACCTCCAAGGGAAGGGAGTTCCAAAGCCATGGAGCAGCCACCAAGAACATCTCTCTGCGAGCCCGTGTCATGTAGACCTGGGCCAATGACGAGAACTTGCAAGAGGATGCTCTCAGCTGATCTTAGGGGTCAAAGGGACATAAGGAGGAAGGTGGTCCTTTAGATATATGTATGTCCCAGGCCATTTAGGACTTTGTAGGTCAAAACCATCAACACCAGTCAAAAGTGAAGGTCTTTGCCCTTGCTTAGAGAATTTCTTCCTTAGCATTTTTACCCCACCCTTTCCTGAAGGCTCAGGGCAGCTTACAAAAAAGGGTCCCAAACCCTCCAGAAAACCCCTAAGACCACCGGAAACAACCTTGTCCTAGGGCTCAACTCCAAACAAGTCTATGAAAATACTCTCTGACCCACCTGAGTTGCTCAATTTTTTCATGCGTGACTGGGCTCTTTCCAAGAACTCGATCTACTTCCTTGTAGAGGTTCTGCTGAACTTCCTCCGATGTAGTCAAGAAATAGACTGCCCAGCTGCACACTGGAAAAGACATTGCAAGAGTCCTGACTCAGCAAACACATCTCCTTCCTTAAGAAGGGATAAATGCAGCAGCCTAGTTTTGCAGTGCTTTTCTTAAGGCATCAAGGGACCTATGAAGGACTATGGGAGAGCCATCAGTAAAATAATATTAATTTGTATGTCCAGTGGGTAAGGGTGTTGCACATATGTAATATGGGTGTAAAGTGCTGCGTTAGACTTAAGTGGGTGTCAAATCCTCACTTGCAGCAAGACATCGATGGCCACTCTTACTTGCACATGCTGAGTCACCCCCTACCAGAGCTTAACACGGCCCCAATGCACGATGAGCATTGGAGTGTGATGTCCAACCACTGATACGAATGTTCTAGGTACAAAGATGTGTTCTACACTCCCACATTACAGACAGTAGCTAGTAACTATGGCTGTGCTGCACAAAGGTGCCTCTTTGTGTGAATCCAAGTTTGACACCTGTTTAAGTCTAGCTTGGCGTTTTAGTGCACAACTGGTATGCAAGCAACTCCCTTGTGCATATGGATGAATAAGGATTGCACCCTGTGTGTGTGGTCTCACAACAATACAACCTGTAAAGAAGAGAGACTTTGCATGGCTTCTTTCCCTAACCCCAGAAACTTGCCTTCAGAAAAACACCTATGCTGCTCTTGGATGGGCCAAGCTTTGCAGTAATCAGAAAGTTATTAGGGCCAATCAGGCAATTTTCAATAAAATAATTTTGGGGTTGGTCAGAAAACACAATTAAAATACAACAAAGGAGTTTGAAGTTTCTCTCTGCAGACACAACGCACACACACACAAAATAAAGTTGTCATGAAGAAATTTAGCCATGGCACAACTTGCAACAGAAAAGGAAACAAACAAAAAATGAAACAAAAATCGGTTTCCCTTTCCAAAGGCAGAGACCAGATGAAGCTTTGGAATTTCCATTTTGACTAAAATTTCATTCTTATTGGGGATGCAAGATTTTGAAGTGTGGTGGGGTTTTTTTGTTGGTAGGATGGAAATCCCATTTCCTGACCAGTCCTTGAATTGAAGCATTGCAGCTAGAAGGCCCATAGATGATAAAAATCTGGCTGCTGCAGTAGAAAGCTGTGACACTCTCCCCTACAGCAGCAGCTCACAACAGAGTGGGCAGCACAGGCCAGAATGGTTGGGGGTTGAGTGATTCACTGCTCCCCTTTGTAGCCTCCGTCAGGTAAGATGTTATTACGGCCCCCGGAAGAAATTAAAAATGCATTCCCCTTGTCGCTCTATGGAAATTAAACTGGAATAGGTACGTTTCCTTGGAGCTGCACAAGGAAAATCTAGGAAGAAGCAAGGTGGTTGCTAACACAGTTCTGTGCGTTCGTCTGTCTGAATTGAGCCCTTTGTACATCTAGAAACACTTTTATGACGCATTATGTGGATCACACAAAGAATCAAATTTAAGTAGATCACCAGCTGTTAGCAAGCATATAGAATCTGCGACTTCAGAATCCTTCCTTGTTAGGGCCTTCTAAGGGAACTCTTAAAAAAGCTGCTGAATGTAATTAAAACACTGCAGAATGTTAAGAAGAGACTGTCTCCTATAACAAGATAATAAAGGGATTTCTTGTTAGCTTGCCCACACTAGGAAGACCACCTCTGTTCTAAAAATGCAATATACGATAGCTTCCTTTTAATGCATGCCACTTTGTTTAATGCATAAAACTTTGTTCACATTAGGTTTCAACAGCATGCTTTTTTCCCTTCTTAGTGGAGACAAGCTCTCTGTAAGCTTTGGATTTTTGGTACCATAGCACCTTAGCTCTGTGTTTTTAATTGGGAAGATTTTACTAGGAAAGGCAAGTCAGTCAGGAACTTATTGGTTGTTATACGCAAGGACCTGTATGGTCACGCAAATAAAGATGATGTTATGTCAGCAACTTGAATCTTTTTAGAACTTAAAAAGAATTCCACAGCACTCCGTTTGTGGAGGAAATATTCCAGCTGAACAAAAGGATTTATGGTTTGCCTATTGTGTTTGCTTTGTTTATAATCCTTTTATGAGTACAAAGTGCTTTTGTTGTTGTTTGTTTGTAGGTTGTTTCTTTAAAAAGAGTTAACTCACCGCCGCGCACAGGAAGAGAAGCATGAAGTGGCCAGTCAAACAGGAGCAAATTGCCGCCCTAAACCCTTTAAGTGTGACAGTCCACTTCAAATTATGATCTCTGCGGGCAGCTTCCCTTGGTGCCATTTCACAGACCTTTGTGAAAGCTGATGAAAAGAATCCCAAGTGAACAGACAGTAGCGGGAAACTCATAAAGACTCAGCACACCACTTGGTGGACAATCAATATTAGCTTATTCTCAAGTCACTAGAATTTTCCAGCTGTTAAGCTCCACCAGGAGTGGATACTAGCAGAGAGACACCTCTCATGCAGTGTCAGGGCACTGCTATAAGAGCACCTGCCTGAATACATTTCTAGCAGAGAAATAAGAGAATGACTTCTCTTTCTATAGCCTGAGAAAGAGTCTCATATCTTCATACCCTTTTTAATAGAGCTTAATCTGTTTATCGCTACCAGAGCTGAAAGCTACCCATGTTCTGTACTTACAGTTAGCTGTGATTATACACCCTGCCAGAGAGAATATCATAGTGTCTTCCAGGATCTAGGAAACAAAATCTGGTTCAGGGGGATGGAATCAGAGAAAACATTTAAGAATAGAGATAAACCACATCTTCCCCCTTCAACCACAATAAATCAGGTTAGTTCAAAACACAGCATGTGAACAACTGAACTTTCTTTAATGTTTCAACAAATGATACTTATGCTAACAGATGCTGAACACTGAACACCCCTCCAGTTCACCCCTCTAATTCACTACAAAAAGTAGTGAACTAGAAAGCAACCAAAAATATTATGCAAATTAAGACTGGAGCCAAAAATAAAAAAATGACACACATGCCAAAATCTAGCAAGCAATCTGGATCAAACAAGATGTAACAGTCAATTAAATTAATCAAATACTAAGAAGTAATTAGCAACTGATCTAGCAAAACTCCATTAGCATATAATTACACTGCAGCTGTGCATACCTGCTTGTCACTCAAGCTCCCTTGGAGTAAGGAGTCGATGAAAATGTGTCTGTTGAAGTTTCTCCCTCGACGCTCTTTTATGACTTTCTTAAGAACCAATTCCATTTCCATCAGAGCTTCAGACACACAAAGATTTATTTATATATTTTTTAAAAAGTCACTTGAAAACCAGCAAAGAATTCTCCTCTAGATTCCTCCTTGCCATACAATGGCTGTCTTGCATTCAGTGGCAGAAGCAGGCTTTATGGCTGAGCGTATTGCTAATATTATTTGAGGGGGGGAAATAATCCCTCGAGAACACCTTTTAGTTCTGGCTAGAGTGAATAGAGCTTTCTTGATTCATAAAAAGGAAATTCAAGTATTGTTTCCTTTCCTCTGATTAATACATAAATGCAAGTTTGCTCAATTGCCAACGATGTAAGTTTTACTTCATCTAATTTGCTTACTTCATCTCTCTAACAAAGTCAAAAATTAAACTTCAGTTAGTTTGATCTGACTTCAGCTATTTGACTGTAAGCTAACAGCATGGTTTTGTGTAATTCACTTCTTCGGCTTGCTTCGTCAAGCTGTGCGGTTATTAGTTTGGCTTTAAACAGAGTCAGATTTGTAGCGTGCGCTTATCAAATCTCCATGCAAACTTGGCAGGAAAATTACAATGCAAGTTTCAACTTCACATTTACACCTGGGAATACGTGAAAAATGGTCAAATATTCCATTCATTTTGAATAGTCTTTTCAGCACAGTTTTCAGACAAAGCCAAAATAGCCCCCCGCACTGCATAGCTAAGATCACAAGATGTTAAAACTCTGCTCCATGTCTGCCAAACCCACAAAAAGGAAGTGATTCTGAGCTTGGACTTATGCTTCACCCAGATTCCATGTGCGCACAGTTGTGATTATAATCACTCAAATTATATGTTAGTGCTTAGCAGCTCTGACGGACATCAAGGTCCCATCATGCCAGGCCGGGGATAGGGAACCTCTGGCCCTATAAGCCTTTAGATCTGGCCCACTGCAGCTCTCCCCCATGCCTGCTATTGATGTGGCTCTCTGCCAAGGTTCTGTCGGCCCTAGGTGCTGACGACAGACAGAAGTCTGCTGCTGCTACTTTCCACTGGTCTACAAGCTCCAGCCTCTTCCCAGCCAGGCATTGTTGGGGCCTGCATGGTGGGCAAACAGGAAAGGGACACTGAACAACTTCCTGTGTGGCCAGCTTTAAATTGTCAACGTGCCCACCCCAAGGTTCCCACCCCTGTGCAAACAGATAAGACAGTCCCTATCCCGGCAAATTAATATTCTAAAGATTAAAGACAAAAGGTGGGGGAAAGGAAGCTATGGGTGATTTCAGACGTTACGACCGGGCGCTTTCACCACAGACTGTGGGGTAGTTTGAACCACGGCTGGGGATGAAGGGGCGCACCAACAGACGTGCGCCCCATTGCCCCCGGCTGTGGTCCGAACCACCCCACGGCCCGTGGTGAAAGCGCCCGGCCGTAACGTCTAAAGTGGCACACACATCCCCAGAGGGGGTGGGGCCACGCGGTGCAGTGTGCTGCCGTACGGCCCCGCCCCCTGCGTTCTCCGGCAGCCCTCCCCCCTCCCGACAGGCAGCGGCCAATCCAGCTGCTGCCGCAACCACGGGCAGGGGGGAATTGCATTGACTGCGGTGAACGGTAAGTAACCAGACATTACTTTCCGTTCACCACGGCTGTGGTGGCCTTTCACCACACTTCTCGACCTCCTCGCATCCAGAGGTCCAGAAGTGTGGTGAATACAAACATGGGCCGCGTTTGACTCTGGTGCACATCTGGCGGCGAGCCAACAGACGCACACCACAGTCAGACGCGGTCCGTGTTTGACCGTGGTTCAGCCGGGGTGAATTTCAGACACGTAACGTCTGAAATCACCCAATAGTATCCTCATTTTACAATTGGGAAACTGAGGCAGAGAGTTGAAATGCACTACGGATTCAAATTCTCCTCTCAAGACCTTCCTTCCTTCCCACTGCTTAGAGAACATACAGTTGTACTCAAATCCCATATCAAAAGAGTCCATCACACCTCGTCCTCTTTTGAGACACAGCAATAAATTCAGAGTAACCCATATCCCATCATGGCCTCCAAGGCCAACCAGGAGTGTCCTCTTGCCTGTACTCATCTGCCTATCAATTGTGCATAGTGACAGCACGTACAGACGTATTCTTGGTGGGTACCCCACAATGATGGAGCTTCCTCACCCTGGAGGTTAGTGTGAGCCTGCTCCTTTTCTGGAGGTAATGCAAGACTTATTTGGCTGGGTATTTAGCAGGCAGGGATAGATTCTGGGATAAGGGATTTTAACTGGCTTTACTTGTGTATATTTATTATGTAGGATTGTGTGTGTTGTAACCCTTCCTGCACCCTTGGGATAGGGCAGGATAATAGAATTTAAACAAACACCAATTAAGAACATTTGCATTTACACCATTGCAGTAGAGCAAAATTTGGCCCACTGTCTTTAAGACAGATGACACAGTGGGATAGAATGGAACCACTGGGATAGGAATGGAGCCACCTTCTTTTTGTTGGTTTAAATCAAAACATGAATAAATACATGAGGTTTAGTTCCACAGGAAAAGTCAGCACAAACAGATACGGGTGGGCAGCTCTTACACTTTTGTAGGCTAGTTATCTCATACACATTCACCCCAGGCGTAATGTCAGGAGGGTTGGGGAAGTGGGGACAGGACTTACCATCTTCATACAGCTTTTTTCTGGTCACGCTTTTGTCCAGTGACCCATCCAAGAAACCCTTTCCAATCTCTGCCCATATCTGAAAGATACACAGGGAGAGTCACATTACATCTCCCTCCTTGAAGACTGGCACGGGGCTTGTCGCATCCTATCTTGCCTCAATCATAAGAACAAGGACTATCACGACCCTATTTCAGGCCTGAATGAGAAACTGGTCTCTTCATGTGAACTGTTGAAGTCGTGATACTGTTTGGAAAGTGCTGCTGAAACACAGCCAAGAGCCAGTCATGGAGATTACAACTGGAAAACAAAACTTTTCAGCAAGACCCCGTGTTTAGAATTCATTACCACCTTCTGATGGCTGTTTGGTTACCTACATGAAGTCTGCTTGAACCAAGTGACTAAAGCACCAGTCAAATAAAGAACATCTCCACAGTCAAGACAGAGGAAAAGGGTTTTTGGTGAGACTGTTTGCAAAGTTAGTTTTAAGCACTTTAAAAAAAAAAAAGTTCCATAACTAAGGCCAGGTTTGTCGATCAATCTGATGTAGTTGGACCTTACTTGTGAAGTGCGCTAAACTAATGTTATTCAGGAGCAGGAAGTGAAGTATGTACTCCTGGAAAATTAGGAGTACATACTCCCTTTGATTTGTATTTCAAATGCATGGGAACACTTGAGGGGTAGAGGGGGTGCTGGACAGTGAGAGTAGTGACTTCAGTTCAGCGATCATTACATCTCAGCTAGCAGGGAAATTGATGCAGTACTAGTTCAGTTTACACTGTTTGTCCAATCGCTACCAAAGCTGAGAAGTTACTAAGGTAGTATTCCAGCAAGCAGAGGTAAATCAAAGTAACTACCCCCTCTTCGGTTGCATTCACACAAACAGCATAACTAAGGCAGTACTGCTTCAGTTTTCCCCCATCAAGGCATAATTATCATGAAAGGTCACTACTCTTACATTGACAAGTGTTCACATACACAGTTACCTTAAAATATAAACCAAAAGGAGAGTACATACTTCTCTTCCTACTTTTGAATAACTTCAGTGTTCCGTTCATGTGAATGCTTCAGAAGTAAAATAGGAATAAGGTCCAACTACATCAGTTTAACTATTCACTGGAACATGGCCTAAGTAGTAGACTGGAGAAAGGACATCTTTAAGACTGCTCTTCAAAAAAGCTTTGAAGTTTTAGAAATTAAAAATTTCAACAACCAAAACACATTTATTAGGTTTTTAACAGCCAAGATGATGGGTTATTTCTATTCCAGTGGCTCCCACCTCTTGTTTAGACTCTGGAAGAAGAAGAAGAAGAGCAGCAGCTATCAAACAAGCAGATTTAGGACACAGGACAACAAACCCAGACTGGTTGTTCCTTAGAGACTTACTGCATCGTGATTCCGACGGAATCGGATTACTTCCTGATCATCTTCAAACCTACTGCCCATTGCTATCTGTGTGACAGACTTCATTGCAAATCCCAGCATGTGTTGACAGAGGGGGACATGTTGAGACTCGGGAAAGGACAGCCACTTTGCTAGTAACTCTTCCGAAAGCTAAAACCAAGAATAATAAAGCTGGGTTAGTCTCAGCAACTTAATTCCCATCTTTCTTTATAATCATCATTTTAACAAGGAGGAATCCAACCCTGCTGTTAACCTAGATTACAGAGCTGTGGGCTGGATATGGCCCCTCAGCTGGGGGTTCCCAAGTCTTGCCTTACACACTCACATGTTTTAAATTCCATCTGGGGTCTTGTAAGGAGTTTTCATTTGTGACAGGGCCAGGGGCGGCTGGTGGGTCTTAAGGTTGAAGGGGCAGTAAGGCCGGCGGGAAATGGTGGGCGGAGCCAGGGCAACGGTCGGCGGCATAACCCAGCAGCAAGGAGTTCCAAGGGTTAATGTTGGTTGGACATTACATTACTTAATCAAGCAATTTCAGTTAGGTTAGGCAGGTTATAAATCCCCTCCTCTGCCAGGTTTAAAAGCAGGCAGACAACCTTAAACCTCACATACAAGCAGTTTTAGCAAAGACACACACACATGCAGCAGAGGTTAAGAATACTGCTTCAGAAAGAAGGGACTTTCTGCATGTATGTTGGAGGGACCCCAATCCCTGCTTCAGAAGTCCCTTCTCAAGCAGTATTCTTGCCCTCTGCTGCGTATGTGTGTTTTGGAGGGGAATTTCAAGGCCCATGAATCACCAGACTCACAGTTACATCTCAGGATTTTAAAAGCATCCCATTTCCAGCATTGTGAACACATACCTAAAGATCGCCAGACTGACAGTTACATCTTGGGATTTTAAAAGCATCCCATTCCCAGCATTGTGAACACACAACATACAGCTAAAGATCCCACCCTCGGGGGGTGGGAGCAGGATGGGGGGACCCTCGAGGAGTGGAGGGACCCTTGGGGGGTGGGGGCAGGGGGTGGGGAGGGATCACTTACCTGGCTGCTGCTCCGGTGGTCCCTGGCGGCCTGAGCTGCAAGCAGAATGTGTGCGCGCGCGTGGGGGGGGACGGACGACACTTTACTTGCTTTAAATTGCCTGCGTGTCCTGCTTCTCTGGAGCCAGGACACGCGGGCAATAAAAAAAAAAAACCTACCCCCCTCCCCCGCTGCTCTGAGCAGCAGATTGGGGGGGGGGAAGAGCGGCAGTGCAGGGTCCAGGAGCAGGCTGCACGCTGTTGAGAGCGCGCCACCAGCCATGTCCCTGAGCGACCCACGAGACAGGGAGCAGCGCGCATGCCCACTTTTCGCCCACTAATGTTACAACAACTTTTAGGGTTTTTATGCTTCGTGTCTGATATGGAGTCAATTTTTCCCTCTGTTCCCCCTTCCCTGTCGCCCCTCCCCATCTTTAGATTGTAAGCTCTTGGGCAGGGACCGTGTCTATCTTGTTTTGTAAAGTGCCAGGTACATCGCTGGCGCTATATAAATGCTTATAATAAAATAAAATAATCATCACCACCATCATCTATAAATTAAAACTTCTCCAGTTAAAATTGTGTAGACCTTTCACAAAAAATCAGGAGCAGGGGAACCCATCACATTTCTAAGATAGAATAAAGTGCCTGGAGAATTGTCAGGGGAAAGGAAGAGAACCTGAAATTACCATATTCATAATTACTAGATTTTGAGTTAAAAGCGTACCTTCAGAACTAGAACTAACCTGGAAAACCACAACAATGACATACAAATGGAAAAAAACAGCATCAGGTGTGGAGGCCTGACCTGTGTGGTAGACATGAGTGGGAGTAGCTACTTAGAAAGACCTGGGCTAGGACGGTAAGCAGAGGCTAAAGAGGTAGGCCTGCTGTTGCTTTTGGCAAACTGTTCACTGATAGAACAGGAGTCTGAGAAGAGAAAAGGAGAAGACTTGCTTTTCACTCTGCCTGCTCCTGAGGAAAGCTTGACCTTCATGCTGACTATTTCCCCAGGGTTGTTGCTGTCTCATCTCTTGTCCATTTCTTATCTATACTGGAAGCTTCTCGGAGCAGGGACTGTCTGTTCTGTGTATTTATACAGTGCTGAGTATAAGTAGTAGTACTGACAAAAATCTGCTGTCCTTTTAGACAAAGAGAGAGAGGTCTCAACTCTGCTCCATTTTCTACTAGCCCTTAGGAGGAACTGCCCCAGGACTGTGAGCGTCTCTGTGGGGCTAACATTATTAGACTGTTAACACTTCAAAATTTTCATCCTGTCCTCGATATTCACTGTGTTCACGTAGTCAGCCATCATGTCAGGCTATGCAAAGTAGCATCTGGGACTGTTTTGAGACAGAGGAATATGCACTCCATTGCGTGCAGAATACTGTTTGACTTATTACGGGATGCATTGTTAAGATTTGTGTAGGGTAGAACAGTATAGTTTGTTTTTCTTATTTTTAGTACACATATAAAGAAGGAATTCTGTGCAGTCTCTTCTTTACATGTAAAACAAACTGAAATTGAATTTTAAAAAGGCAGAGGGTTAATATTACCAGCGTCAGAAAATTTGCCTAATCCCAACCTCTCAACTTCTGAACTCTGAAATGAGGGACAGCAACTCTCAAAATGCAGGACATAATTTGCATCTATACATAATATGCAAATTCAAATTAGCCATTGTCTAGCTACGATGCTGGGCTTTAAAAAAAAAAAAAAAAAAAAAAAAGCAATATTAAAAAAGTTAAAGGCCTTGCATATTCATGCAATTATCTCGCTTGTAAACCAGACTTAAACCTTTGTTCTGCCTCTTTTTATGTCCCAGCTCTATCATAGCACTTTCTTCCATTGCTTGGCCTCCACAACCCCATATCAACTGAGCTTTACAGTTTACAGTTCTCCTTCTGACAGTAATGCTTCCCCCCACACCCCCAACCATGTCTCCTTTTGTGTGGATTCTCTGACAGATGAGATGCTGCATGGATTTTCTCATGGTCAGGTGTTAGGCTATTAACAGAGAGGCTAGTCTGAAATTGTTTTTGTTTTAAAAAGGAAACAAAGAAATTACAACATCAGCCCCTTACAAGGTCCAAATTTGACACCTTGACTTGCTGATTTTCTTCAAGAGAAATGATTAGAAACTATAGCTTCACCCAAAGCAGAGTTCTTTTTAAATTCCAAAGACTACAAAAATAGTTATTAACAATTAAGGATCAACTAAGGACAAAGGATGGGTAACAACAGATGTAATAATGGCCCACTATGACCCATGGGCCACTGGTATGTCTGTTGAGGCACCACCAGATGTTGGCCCAGGCCGTGCTGGTGGTAAGCCTAGGCTATGACCTTAGGAAACCTCGGACCCATGCAACCGGGTCAAAGCAGGCCACAGCAGACTATCACATGTGGTGTAGTCAGTCATGACACAGCCCAGGTCTGCCATGGCCAACTGCCATGGTAGTTATCATTGGCTGCTATGGCTGGTTGTCATGGCAGGGCGCTGGGCGCAGTGCTGGCCGCCTACACGTCCGTTGCAGCCCTCCCCCTTCCTGGGCTGCGCAGGCACCGGGCTCCACATGTGTCCTGTGTCCCAACCTGACCCGGACTGCGTCGCCCAGGATTTTCTGTGCCAGGCCAGGTTGTGACGGCGCTGTGTTGCCATCACATGTATTTTTACCCAACAATAGAGTCCCTTAACTATGGTATGGGAGGGGCCACTTTGAGCTTGTCTCTTTCAGGCTGGAGAATTCAGTTCATTGTCCAATGGATAGCTTGCAAAATGCTGTCTTCCACCCCTGCCTCCTTAATGTGGGACTGTAGCAGTTTTTTGTGACTGCTGGACAGATAACAAAAGTGTTCAACTGGGGATTTCCCTGGAAACCCTGAACACTTGAGAGGTATGCCTAATCCACTTGATCCTTTCTAGCCAGGGAGATCTCAGATAGAATAAAACTAAAAGGTTTTAAGGCACTCTGCAATAACCATCTCTAATATTTCAGTTGTATTTCAGGTTTGGTTTATTGCATTTTTCTTCTTTTATTTAGATCTTTTCTTGAGGGTCTTGGTGGCCAGCTGGTATTACTCATCCCTGGGTATGGCCCTGAGGTTTCCACATCACTTGTGTTTCAGCCAGTCCAAACAGGAGGTGCCCTGCTATTCAGTTACCATCACACCGCAGGGGAAGACAACAGGAAAGCTCCCCACAAGGCCGAGGACCACCAGCCATACCAACTAGCCAGGCCACCTTTTCTCAGACGGACGAGGTGAACGAGGCTTTGCATTCATAATATTTGTTAAGATGTGAATCGGACTACTAGGTTTAAAAAAAAAAAAGAGAGAGAGAGAGAGAGAGACACTCAAGCTCAAGAACCAACCTGAACCCTATTGCTTTACTCCAGTCACTCTCTCCATCAAAGTTTTAACTAGGGAGTACAGGTTCCATCTTTCTCTATTGTACATGCCAGGTGACAAACTGCTAGGCCTCACATCAACCCACTCACCTTCTGGATGACAGCAAAGTTGCTCTGCAGAGACTTGGTCACACCATTTTCATACAACTTTTTCCTCAGGTGACTTTCACCTGCTTCTCCACCAAGTCCAGACTGGTACCTCAACAAGGACTTCAGCATTGTTTCAAAGGGATCCGCTGGGGGGAAAAAGAAGCCAAAGACAAATTATAAACCCAGAGTCTGAAATATCAGCAACCCAAACAAAGCTTGGCAAAGGAGCTGTCAAGAAAGAAACTAGTGACTCATTCCAAGCATTTCAGGGATCTGGTCTTTTCAAATGGATCTCTCCCCCTTATCTAGCAGTGGGGTGCTTGGAATGAGTCACCAGTTTCACCTTTCTTGACATCCAACCAGTCACTTGTGGTGGTGGAGGAAAATGTAGTTAATTTTCCAGTATTCCCTCATTTTGCCTTCTTATTTCATCCCAGCTCAAGGGTCCTTATGACAAGTAAGCTATCCTTCAGGAGGAGTGAATGCAATTGCCTCTAAACCCAGCCTAAAATTGGAGTTTGTACCAATTTTCAGAGTGGCTCCTAGGAGGGAAAAGGTTTCCTAATCCTGGCTTAGACTGTTCTGTAGTTAAACTGAGCTACACAAAAAGCAAACTCACAAGCAACTCCCACCAATTATTGGAACAGCAGCATAAAGACTGTTGGCTGATAACGCCTCAGGCCTGGTAGTGTCAGAAGATACCAATCCAACTGCCCATCAAGGCAATTAGCAGCAGCATAATTTGCCTTCTAAGGTATAATTTTTTTCTTCTAATGTTCAGTTTTCTTTTTTCACAACATTCTTTTTTCACAATATGACTGCCTGTTAATGTGATTGCAAACTTGCAAAAGGAGTTGAAAGATGGAACTGCTGTAGAAAAGAATGCAGAAGCCATACAGAATCTGCCAGATATTAAGAATACATTTAGAAGATTTCAGTTGGAAGGTATATCCAAAAGTAGGTGCTTTGCCTATTGGAATCTGTTTGTTGCAACACTGTGCTCAATGCTAAATGACTGCATACGTGCTGACAGGGAAAGCAACTGGGATATGCATGTACGCTCAAGTGCAGAAAACACTTCCATTGTTCTTTGCATTTGATCAAATTAATTATACAAGGTGGGGAACAGTGCACTACCACGACTGTCTGCAGTTACCAGATAAACATCCAGAAATTTGTAGCGAACTCCAATAGGGGCATTTCACTGTGCAGCACACTAAAAAAAAAATCAAAAAAATCAGCCGTGTTGCTATTGGTCAGGCACTATAACCAGCCTGCAAAGGGAGCAGGAGGAATAATAGGGGTGACTAGAAGGAAAGAAGCAGTGGTTAAACATGACATCATTAAGCATGAAAAGGATGGGATTGGTTTGTGGTATGTAGGAGGAGGAGGAATCTTCCCTGCATCATGAATACTCAAACTCACTTATATCCAGCAACAGAAGGTTTGCATTAAAAGAATGAAAGACTTCGTTCTTGAAAGAGGGAATCTGTTTATTTTGGGGAAGTGATGACAACCTTGGTAATATCATCACAGGAGTACAATTTGATGCAGAGATAAGCCAAGAAAGTGTACCCAAATTCTCACATCCTCATGAATGTTGCTTCCCTTGTCTCTCCCTCTGTTCCCCCTTCCCTGTCTCCCCTCCCCCTGTCTTTAGATTGTAAGTTCTCGGGCAGGGACCGTGTCTATCTTATTTTTTGTAAAGCGCCAGGTACATCGCTGGCACTATATACATGCTTATAATAAATAATAAAATAATAATTCATAGCTGTAGTGAGAAAGGAAGCAGCGCATATGCAGCATTTGTAAAGGGAAGACTCAAAGACAAATCTAAGGGAATTCTAGATCCTCTTACAAAGATATTTCCAAAACTGAAAGTTGGACCTCAGGATACACCATCAATAGAGAAAGATGTAAGTTCTGCACTTCGCTTCACAGAGATAGCAAGAACTCAATCTTATGATATGGAGAAGCTGCTTAAGTATGAATTGACTTCAAGATCGTTCTTCCTTACTTCAGATGGATATCTGCGTAAACCAGAGAAATCTTTGTTTGGCTGGGAATTAGAGAGTGCACACTTGCCAGAAGGTGCACCAGATCAACTGCCTGTTTCAAGTATTCCAATTTCTCTTGAAATAGACTTTACGGCATATGCTTGCAAAGGTCCAGTGAAGCTGCTGAAACTAAAAACATTTGGTGACCTTGCTGGATATCTGTGGAACAAGTTTTACAGTATGGCACAGGATTGTGTCAGAACAGATATTATGTTTGACTTATACGTTGAAACCAGCATCAAGTATCTCAAAAGACTGTGTAGGATGAAGACAGCTCAAATTCTTGTTGCAATTCATGGGCCACAAACCCCACTGCCAGTTCAATTTCAGAAGTTCTGGGGCTCCAGCAAAACCAAAATCCTCTTCGAACAGTTCTTCATTAACTGGATGCAGACTCAACAAAGTAGTGTGCCAAAACACGTATATTTGGGAGGTGGGCATAAGGAAAACAAAATGTTTAAAAATTCAGACACCACCACCTGAAGTTGTTTCATCATTTTGTTGTGAGTATGAAGAAGCAGATGACCAAATGATTGCACACATTCATCAAGCCACAAGTGTTGATAAGGTTAAAAATGTTATTCTGGCTTCAACTGATACAGATGTTTTGATATCTGCAATATATCACTTCAGAAACTCATTTCAGTCATTGGGACTTTAGGAGCTTTCAGTTCTGAGAAATGTTCAGAAGTCAACCCGTTCTGTTCCAGTACACAGAATGACAGACAACATGGATCCTGAGCTAATCCAGGTTTTACCGGCAGCACATGCTGTAACTGGCTTTACGAGTAAGGTGGGCACAAGACATGCAGCTTTGAAGGTTGCTACTAAGAATGCAGGTCTCTTGAGATGTTCTGGAAAGATGCCTCTCTGACAGCATGATCAGTAATGCTGAAAGATTCAGAATGCTGAAAGATTCATTGCACTTGTGCTAGGGTCAGATGCTGGGACATGCGATGCTACTAGGTATGAGCACTACCATCAGATGAAAGGTACTGTTAACTTGTAACCAAGCCAAGTACACGCACCTGAGACTTCGCATCCGCCTGAATGTTTGTTTGTCTTCTCCCATGTCTCTCCCGCTGTCCCCTCTCCTTGTCTCCCCCTCCTTGTCTTTTAGATTGTAAGCCACAGG
>QEPC01004883.1:1044751-1084410 GCA_003113815.1 Sphenodon punctatus | reverse complement strand
GGTGGGGGGGGGGGGGGGGGCGGCATATAAATATAATGAAATAAATAAATAAATATAAATAAATAAATTTCCATGTGAGCAGTTTTCAGTGCCAAACTTTTTTTCTTAACATTTAAACAATGTAAGGGAAGTGCATGCTATTAAATTGTCATGTCTTACCGGTAATTCCAATAAAAATACACTTTACTGATTTTTTTCCCCCCCTACTTAAATATTTCAGTTCAACTACTTTTGGATATGGAAAAACCTTTGAGTTATTATTCAGCACATAGCAGCATAACACCCGCTTCCAACCACTGGGGAAGAGGAACTAAGCCTGCATCTCCCTTTCAGCAGAACACGCCAATTAGGCTGCCCACTGACCCAGAAAATAGCTTTCAGTCCTGGAGACATTCCTAATACTTAGGTCTGGCCTAACTACAAACTGCCTTTTTCATATAGGATTGACCATGGAAGGCTGAATGCTACCATGATCTTTATTTTCTCCTGCTAGGAAGTGTGCAAGATCAGTCTTGCTGAAGGTGTTCAAATGCCAGTTTCCATTTCAATCCTGAACATAACTAGAAGCAAAACAAATAGCATCCGGAGAATATAGGCATTTTCTGCATATTTGTGGGAATTTAGTATGGATGAACCAACAGCCCCTGGATACAGCACAGCAGGCTCCTCTGTGCCATTAAACTGCCGTGCTGCAGTCAAGAGTCAACCTGGATTTGCAAGCACCTTTGTGCAGTTTCTCATAAGCAGGGTCCTGAGCATTTCACAAAACGGTGGTTGTGGTATCTGCCACAGAATACAACTTACCTTGCAGAATTCAGACCCTCTGCAACAGGGAAAAGGTTCTAACCCTTATGAATGGAAAGAAAATCTTTCAAATGGATACTACTCACTGTATGTGGAAAAACTAGATAAAGGAGCCACCAAGCTCCAGAGTAAGTGGTTTGTGGATCACAGCCTAATATTTTATAAATCTAGAGACGCACATTTCCAGACTCATCAGGCAACACCCATAGTTTTAAGAACGTCTCCCCACAGCCAAGAGTTGCTAACAGTTCTGGCTTGCTGGTATCTAGCTGCAATAACCACTAGCAGAGACTCAAGAGCTCAAACCACAGCAAAACTAAATACTGAACACAAATGAATTTAAGAAAAAGGAGATTAGCTTACACGTCCTGTTGGGGTTGATGTGCTGCTTCAGGAGATCAATGGATCCAAGACTGACCACAAGGCGCCTCCCAAACCAGAAAGAGACAACGGGGCCATACTTCTCATGCAAGTGGACTAGGAACTCATGCAAGCTGCCACTAGTTATGATGTCTGGCAGATTTCCATCTCTGGAACAAAAGCAACACCAGTAAAACACTCATTATTACTAAAGAATCAGCATGAAAGGTTAAAGATAACAGATGCGAAGAATGAAGCCACTTACTTTTCATCTGTTGGAGTCATCCCTGGGATACCCGAAGCCTGTCTGGAAGCCTAAGGAGGAAGGAAAATGATGCTCACAGATGTGTGTCAGATCAGACGACGACTAAGGCTGCAATCCACTTACTCCAGCATAGTCCATTCAAGCCCTTTGAGTAAGTGGTTTATGGATCATGACATAATGTTTTATACTATAGGGACCCACATTTCCAGACACATCAGGTAACACCCCAAGTGACCAGAACTGTTGGTGTTTCCACGGCCAAGGGTTGGGTTGGTGATGCAGCTGCCTCCTCACTAGCCTCCGCCACAGGTGACTCCAGACTGGTGTCAGCAGGCTAATGAGAAACATGGGGGCAGAGGGAGGGAGATCCAGAATTCTAAAGTATCCAGACTTTGGGACCAGGATTCTTTGGTCTTAACTGTATTAACGTGCAACCTTCAATCTTTTAAAGCCAGTTTAAGAAGACTGGCATGCAGTTTTGTAAAGCCCCAGGAAATCATGTATTTGGCAATACAAAAAAATGCTTTTCTCCCCTGCAGAAATTTCTTTTCACCATACTCTCTATAAATTCTGGATCCCCTGTTACAGGGTAAAGGTAGAGCACAGCTCCCACCAAAAATGAGTAGGAAGGTGACTGCAAATATAATGAAGTCCAGCATGGTGGCCACGCCTCTTAAATATCACTGTTCCTAAAACATACCTGGATATTCAGGAACGCGTAGGCCCCCTACAGTCATACAGACTAGCTAACCATAGGATGCAGAATGAAGGCACCCAGAGAAGTTTTTGCAGGATTGGGGATACAGGCACTAGCATAATTTAGGCACAATAAAAACATTGCTAGTTAGCTTTATTTTTCCTTCGGATACAACAAGCAACATCCCGTAGCTAGAATGCATTAGCCAAGTCTGCCTCTGGGAGACTACACACCAAAGTTAGGCAAATTTTGCATTATAGAAACTACTATATGAATGTCCCTTCAGATGGGTTTCTTTGTGCAATAAACACAGGAGCAAATCTTGTTCTCAGCATGCCTCTGCACCATACAGATTTGTGCCCATAAGTAACTGTAGGAACTGTATCCTACAAACACTTATGCACCAGCAGTGACTCCAGGAATACTACTTGCTCGAGAGGTTTGCAGGATCTTAGCACGAGCGAGCAGCATCACTGTGTGATCTCATCACATCACAGAGCGCTCACTGCTTGATAAAGGCTTCAGTCTTTCCACGAACAAGCCCTTGAAGAGAGAATCTGCAAACACTTAACTGTGCGTTCAGATTGGCTCGTACACGTTTAAACGCTTGCGGGAGCAAGGCAGTGCCATGATTCGGCCCGCTCCCATTTTCTATCTTGGAGAAATACTTGGAGTGAGGGGGGACGATGCACCGTCCTTGGAGGAGAAAGAGAGAGAGCGAGCCCTGCAACTCGCTTCCTACAGTCTTTTTACAGCCTGTTCCGACACCCAATCCCCCCGCCGTTACCGGGTAAAGGTAGAGCACGGCTCCCACCAAGATGAGTAGGAAGGTGACTGCAAATATAACGAAGTCCAGCATGGTGGCCACTCGTCGGGCGGCGGATGCGCCTTGCTGCAGAAAAAGGCTTCCCACGTCCGCACCGATCTACAGCTTCACAGCCTTGCCCGGGTTTGCCAGGGGGCGGGGAGCTGGGATTTGGGGAGACAAGAGCAATCGAGCAATCCATGCACTCGGAAAGGGCATTCTCCCTTTCTGGGATTGCTGCGTGCTACCCTCTTCTCCCACAGTCCCACGTAGCACGGATCGCGCACCCCCCAACCCGCTTTGTGCTCCCCAGCTCCTGCTGTGCGCGCTGGAGCTCCAGCCCCACTTCCCCGCTGATCAAAGCAATCCGGGCTCCCCTCCCCGCCTCCTAGGAGGGCTGGTATGACTTGGGCTGGGCGGGCCCAGGACCCATGGTTTGCGCTGTACTTTGCTCCGAGAGCTGCGTGTAAAACACTCTCCTGCTCCCCAAACTCCTCCGCGTGGGGTCTGGCCTGATGGATGTTCCCAGGCGGCGGCTGCTACTAATCTCCAACTCTACCTTGCACGGAGGGGGATACCTGGGTCACTGCCAGCAGCAGATCAAGAGCTTCTTGGGGGAGTAAGTGACAGCCTCCCAAACAGCCCCTTCCGGGGGCGATCCCAGACCTACGCGGGGGAGCTTTCGCTCTCTTTCCTGCCTGACCTCATCCCTCCAGCGGGGCTGACCCTGTTCTTTCTCGGGCTGTATCCCAGCATTGTTGCCGCACTCACTCACTGGCACCACCCAGAAATCATGACCTGGGGCCTCAAAATCTCGAGTGGCTTGAAAACCATGAGACTTTTTTTTTGTGGGGGAGGGTGGCGGCGGATTTTATCTTCTTCTGGTTCAAAAACCTCTAAACTCCACTGCTACCACGTTTTTGAAACTTTTCTTTGCCTTCTGATTTCAGCAAATTGTAGCCGTTGTGAGATAAAGCTGGCTGCCCCTCTTGCTGAGCTAGTCCATCCCGCAGTTCTCCATCCCCTTGAGTAGATTTTGTTCGCTGCCTAATCAGAAGAATCTGGTCTCCACTGCTGGTTTACATAAGCCACTGCTGTGACCATGGGTGCATTCACATTCGATTTTAGCACAGCAAAAAGCACTTCCCCTGCCTTACTGGTGAATGCGTGCAAGGTCTATATGGCAGGAGATGCACCGGTTTTAATGTGGGTGAGGTGCAAAGAGTTGTCAGAAAAGAGAGGTTTGACTGTTGGGCTCAATCTATCTCCCACATTTCTGGTATCATGTGAAGAGATTATCTATATATCATTCAGACTTAATTATTGTGCAGGAAAATAGAGGTGATTCTCCCCTGAGCAGATGTATCCTCACTATCTACCTGGTGGGAACAATGTATTGTTGATAAAAACTGACTAGTATTTGTAAAAACCTTATGGATAAGCAATAAATTAAATTTATTTATTATTGTTGATAAAAACAAAACAAAAAAATCCCTGATAATGATGACTGGGATAGTTTATTGGCCAGGGTGGTACCTGGGTTAAAATTTGAAGCAAGAGAGCTTTTGAACCACAGGAGGAAATGTGCGAATAATTAAAATGCAGGAATACAAACTCCCACAACAAAGGGTAAACCTGGGAGAAGAGTCTTGTGTGGAAACAGCCTGTGTCTGTGTGGATCTTGGCATGCTGGTCTCTTGCTGTCAGATGGAAGGCCAGTTAGGCTAAACTAACGGCTCTCAGCTCAGGATAGTTGACAGTGACACTGTTCTTTTCTTGACCACTTTTCTTGGGCATATGTTGTTGCAACAAACCTTACACCCTCTGACAATGGGACGTCCAGATAGAAATATGTTTAGTGGGCCCACCACTGGTGAAAGGCAATGGATGGTGACAGAACCTTGAGGTTCAGGCTTGCTTTGCTGGAGATCTGTTCTTGCAAGGTTAGGGAAAACCTTTGCAGGGGATGGATTTGGAATAGACCTGTCACGGGGTTGGGGTCCACTACCCCACGTTTCTGGGTTAGGTGACTCAGTTTCCCTCACTTGCAGCCCGTCTGAATCAGTTCTCTCTCTAGCTGATTCAGTCCTGCAAAGGGGCAACACCCAAGTTCCAGAGGCTTCCAGTTCTCAGACTCTCTCTGGGTTCGCAACTGCTTGAGGGCACAAGATATTCAGCCTGTGTTCCCCAATGTGAGACAACAGAAAGCACTTCTTAGTAAAGAAGAAAGTTTATTGATTACATAAACAAAGATAGTTTGAACGCAGAGTGGCAAATAAAACAAAAGTGAATAACGCATTCCTAGTCTGTACTGAGTAGGTCCCTAGTTAAGATCTTACCCTACAGAAAGTCCATGTGCTTGAATCCATTTCTCAGCCAGATGTAGTAAGGCTGGGTTTTTTGTCCTTAAGCTGGTTAGCCAGCAAAGTCTCTTCTTCCAGCTGAGCTTTTAGGGAAAAAGATTTCCCCCTCTTAAATATCTTTCCAGCTTTGTTTGTTTGACTTTTCTGCCTGGAGGACTCTGTGCTTCTCGTCACGTAGGCAGGAAGAGATCCATTTGCAATTGAATGGTTTCTGTCTGGTTTCTGCAGAGGTGTTGTTAGGCTTTTCTGAATACACATTTGGCATGGCTTTGTCTCTCTCCATTGCATGAAGTGAGTTTCCAGTGCTTTTACATTACATACATGTTTAACCTTTACTTTTACATATTTGTTAGACCTGTAGTCCAGTATCTCCTTGTGACAAGGCCCTCTGTAGCAAATCTGTATGGGATACCAGCATACCCAGGAGCCTTGCAAAAGTTGTTAATGAAGGAGAATAGGCCGTTTTTAGCTGTCTCTTATCTGAACTAAAGCTCTTGTTCTGGAGAGAGTCCAAGATCACCCCTAGATGGAAGAGTCTCTGAAATGGTTGGTAACATGCTTTTGTCAAAGCTTGTTATGAACCCATGTTCCTGTAGGTGGAGAATCATCTACTCCAATTCCCACAGGCTGTTCTGGAGAAAGAAAGACCCTGGGTGCAGCCACACGAGCTGGGGCAGGCCTCATCCCCCGCATGCCCTGTGATGGGCAAGCGCAGACACCACACTTTGGGCTGGCAGGGACAGCTGGCCACACAGGTTGAAAACAGACATGCACCTTAACTCCGCTTTAACATTTCTTATGCATGTTGCAGGGGTGCATAAGATGCTAATACAACGCTGCAGCATGCATAAGAAATGTTAAAACAGTGTTAAAGCCAAGTTAAAGTAGAGTTACGTGCATGTCTGTTTTCACCCACAGTCAGCTCCCCTGCAGCCATTATCAGCCCCTTCATGCCCTAGAACAGGCTGAAGAGCCAGCCACATGGGGCACTGCAGGTTTGAGCCCTCAGCTACTATACAACGGTTGGGGGAGGGTGGAGGAGTGTGTGCATGCTCCTTGAGCCCCTCCTCCCCATATCAGCTGTTGGGTGGGTGGATCAGGCAAGAGAGGTTCTGGGGGGAGCGTGCATGCCCCTTCCAGGCTACTCTCCCCCATCCATCCATCTAACAGCTGATTGGGGGAGGAGGGGCCCAGAGGAGTGCACACCTTCCCCCCCCACCGTCTAACAGCTGATCGTGGGGGAGGGGGCCTTGGAAGAGGATGCATGCTCATCCCAGGCCTGCCTCCCCCCAGCTGCTAGGCAACGGGGAAGAGGCGCTCCTCTGGGCCTGATCCACAGATCCTGCCTCGCGTCAAAGCTGCACAGCCCAGCCACGTGGCCGGCAGGTCCTTTAACCCACTTTGGGCAGCATTATCCCACTTTGGGCAACATTACTAAGCGTTGTATCCCCGGCCTTTTTCAGAGGATTTATCATGTAGTAGTGGAGGATGCGAGGGCGGGGTGAACATCTGGTGGCCGTAGGGCATACGAGCCACTGCATCACATGTTAACATTGCCCAAGGTGGAACAACATCTTATGTGGCTGCACCCCCTATTGGAAGATTGTCCAGCTGTGGGTACAGATGAATGCTTTTCTCTCCTACAGTGGCTACCAGAACCTTTCTTGGTAATTGGTCTCTGACAGAAGTAGTGCAGGAATCTCCAGTATGCCTCCTCCAGATCTACTGATGGCAGAAAGTCATGTGGAGTCCAAAATGTTACAATAGAGACTTCAGAACTAGGATGGCACGGCTATCCCTGTTTTTTTGGGGGACGACAGAAGTATGGAGTAGATCCCCAAGTGCTGTCATTCCAAAGGGCCCAGTTCTGTTGCCCCAGTATGTAGGCAACATACCTGATGTTTCTGTAGGTTATTTTCTCAGGACAGATTTGTCTCTTGGTGTTTCAGGACAAATCTGTCCTGAGGTGTGACCGTGTTGAAAAGGGATGGGGCTACCGTATTCCCCTGCCCATTTTCTTATGTAGCCCCAAATGGGACATCACCACATTCTGTAGGGGACAAGACCACCTGGATACCTCAGGCCCAGGCTTGCAAGAGTTTGACTGCATCGTGCACAGGCCAAGTCCAGTGCAGTTGGGCTCAGCCTCAGACCCAAATTTCTGGTCCGAGCAGGGTTCTGTTTTGAAACACCGATGGTATGCAGTGACCTGGATGCTTGCAAGTAGTATACATTCAAAATAAATTCTGCATTTTGTTGGTAAAAAAGAAAACTGGAGATTTAAAAAGTTCAACAGCTGCCTCCAAAAATATTTGTACTGTAGTGGATGGAGTGAATAGGACAGCATTAGCGCTTGGGCTTTTAGAAGGAGAGAGAAACGATACACTAGGGAATATTGCTGCACTGCAGTGTTTCCCTAAAAAAAAAACAACCCCGAAAGGTGATCTGAATGGTAGTGCAAGCTGCAAGTTGCAAGCAAACATAAACTGCCTGGTCATGGTTGGTCTAACATTTTGATGGGGACGAAGCATTTGCAAACCCAAAGAAAGAAAATGGACTCTCTAGGCCACAAGTAGGCAAAAGCAGGAAAAGCAAAAGGGGGATTTTTAACTGTAAGATGCTAGTGGGAGGGAGCAGTTTTTTTCTGAAAGCTTTTAAACCCTCCTCTTTGTTGCAACAGTAAACGCAACCCTGCCCTTTCAGCACTACCCAGGCAATTCTTGCTTGTTTACCAACATGCAGTTTACTCCACCACAAATGCCTCCTCTGGTTTTAGCCCATGTACTGGGCAGGTTTCTTTTCTTTGTTTAAAACATAAAGGGAGGAGTTAAAAATGAAGTAGGTTAAATGTTTGGGGCTGAGACTTGTCGGTGTTCTTTTAAACCCACACAAGAGGGACGCTGGTGTCATTCCAACTGATAGTCAGATTCTGTTGATCTTCTCCTTCCCAGGAAAGTGAAGAGAATTTTGTTTGTTCCTTATGCTCTTCATAACCAAGATGCCTATGCCAAGACTGCACGGGAGAAGCTTGAAAACGTGGGTAAGGGAGCATGCCATTTATGGGCCCAGGGCACAGCTGGGGAACCTTTTCCTGCCTGCAGTCCACCAATCAGCACAAGCCTTGCAGCTGGAGAGGAGCTGGGCAGGGGTGCTAACGGGGTGCGCTCAGGATGGGACAAGGAAGGAACGTGCCCAGATCACTGAATGCATACTCTCATCACCACTCCCTTCCCCCGAGCTCCCTCTTTCAGTACGGGAGGATCGGGATTGGGTCTGGGGGCCAGATCCAGGAATTGGAAAAGGGCCAAATAAAAAAACCTGTCTCTACTTCCGGCCAAGGAGTGAGGCATCTTGTTTTCTTGTGAGCTGTTTATTAGGCCTATCTGGCCACACAGAAACACAAAGGTTTCCTTCTCTTTGGTGGATCTAAGCAGGACATGGACACGGACACACACACACACAAACACAAATAACCACCAAGGGTGGTTAGCGTCATGTCTGTTTTCACCCTATGTGCCTTCAGCAGGTGTGCTTATCCCCTTGTGGCCTTTCAGGAGGACATCATCCTGCTAGTATTAAGGCCAGGACAGTGTCCTGCAGCTACTAAGCTTGGAGTCTGTTACATGTTTAGCATGGGTATGGGGAAGCATGTAATAGACTTTCCTCTGTACTAGTCATTATTATTTATATCTATTCTCCCTCTTTATTTCCTCTCTTAAAAGTTCAAGGCTCCTCTGTCCCTCTTTATATGGAAGTATGGCAAGACTTCAAATAACATTTTTCTGTTGACCATCTGTATACTCCTCCTGCGTCTCTTTTGGGAGAGGATGACCACAACCTAGCAGCAACACTCAAGATGATGACATACTCTTGAGATACAGTAGCCCAGTATCTCTCTCGGGGGTTCTCCATTATAGGGGTGGCGCTAGTATTGTTCTACGTTGAGCAGAGTTCTTCATTTGATATGCCCATCATAACACCTGCCCCAAGGGCACTTTCTTGAGCAGATCCAGACAACCCAGGGCCTTGCAATATGCAGACATTATTTTTCCAATTCACATTTGTCAGGGTATACTGCCCAGCCCTCTGGCATTCTCACCCTCTGCTCTCTAGTTTTCTCCTAATCTTCTTCTCCAAATCACTCAGATTAAATTAAAGACTACCACCACTACCACTACCACCCCCGCCACCACTACCACTGCCACCACCACCAGTACCATTGCCACCACCGCCACTACCACTGCAGAAGCTCTAGGCATCCTTCCACAGTCAACCATTTAGTGAGTGGAGAACTGAGCATTTGCTTTTCTTCTGATTTCTGGTTTGTAGCCCATGACAGTATTTTCTCATACTCCACGACTCCTCTGTTGCCTTCCAGCCTCTTTTAAGGGGATTTGCAATTAGACGGGATTTATCACACTGTTGCTCATGAAACAGAAGTGATGCTATTTTATTTATTTATTTAAATTTATATTCATTTAAATGTATAGCCTTTTAAATTTAAATTTATAGTCTTTCCCAAAGGCTCTGGGTGGCTCACAAATCATAAAAACATTAAAGCCAATTTAAAAAAAAAGCCTAGAAAAAACAACCACGCCTTCCACAAACCCCCAGTACCACTTCCCCATTTCCCATACCCAACCCCCACCCCAAAACCATCCTCTTTGCCTGCCTGCCAAATGCCTTTTCAAACAAAAAAGTTTTACACTGCCTCCAGAAGACGCCTAGGCCCGGGTTCAAATGAACGTCCGGGGGGAGGGAGTTCCATAGCAACAGGGCAGCAACTGAGCCCACCTCCCTATGAGCTCTTGTTGTATGAAGAAGGCTAATGGATGGTACCCAGAGGGAGGTGCTCCCGGCTGATTGCAGGGGCCACAATGGGGCAGGGAAGGACAGGCGGTGAATTAACAGAACTATTGCTTTTATTTTTCTTAGGTTATGGAGTAGACAGTATTCATGAATTTTCTGATCCTGTAGAAGCTGTAAGAAAATCTGAAGCAATATTCATAGGTAGGTAAGGGGTAGCTTCTTTGGGATTTTTTTTGTTCCTTTTTAAGTATCTTAGTGAAAACACTGTGCTTCCTCCATTGTAAATCTAGCCAAAAGGTGAATGAACAACGTGTAAAAAGGCAAGTCATCAGAAGCAACATAAATAAGAAAAGTATGAATACAGCCTCTACTTGTAGTATGTTCACAATTTACATTAAAGTAAGAGCACGTAAAAGGTTGGTGGCAAGAAAGCGATTATAGGATCAGGGTTAAACACTTTACTGTTCACTGGGCTCACTCTTTGGTATTTTGCTCCATGTTGATAGAACGTTGACTAATCCATTCTGGGTTCTTGTGTTCTAATATGATATTGCAATATTTGGCATATAGAATCACTATGGGGAATGATAGAGATGGAGACAAATTAGATGATATTGGACCAGCTTCTTTGTCTAGCCCAAGATGCTCTTCCCTTCAAAGAGAACACATTACAACAGTTCCGTAGTGGATCTCACTAGTTAAGAACATAAGAATTGCCGTGCTTGGTCAGACTAGTGGTCCATTGAGCCCAACATCCTGTCTCCCAACAGTGGCCATTCTGAGTCACTTCAGAGAAGTGATCCAATCCCTGCCATTCACTTGCAGCTCCTGACAGTCAGAGGTTATGTACAGAGAACCATGTTCACTGGAGAAAAAAAAAGCTGCCAGATTCTGTGAGCATAAAATTTACATACTTATCTTTATTTGCATAATCATGCAAATTTTATGCATACAAGTTTGCTTCCCACCAGCATGCATTTCCGAGACCTAAGATAAAACACTACTATTTATTTGCAAACAAATTATTGCAAAGACAGAGAATCAGATATCCAACAATACAAGAACCAGATATACAGTATGAATATATAACCAGATATACAATTGTGCAGAGACAGAGAACCAGATATAAACACAAAATCGAATGGAAGCATTATTTCAGTGTTTCACAACAAGGGTAAACTGGGGAAGAGCAGAATTACATTTTAATGTAGGATCTCCTTGTTTTTTTTTGTTGTTGTTTTTTTTTAAAGCATTTTGGGGCTATACCCACCTGATCAATGCTACTCTTAAGGTTAAATTAAAAACCCAGGGGTTCATCCCTCACTACTTCTGAATGCAACTGGGAGCTAAGAGCTGTCTCTTGGGAGCTGAAGTCATTTGAACGTTTCTCGGGGGTGCAGTCTCCCAGCACATCTGCTGGCTGGCCCAAGGAGCGGGGTTCACTTACTTTCCCCACTCAAAGGCAGAAAGGAGACACGCTTTAATGTAGAGGGAGTACTCCCAGCCCCCTCGGCTAGGGCTACTGTTATTCCCTTAAAGATGGTCTGCTAACCTGGATCGGGTTTGTTAGTGCACTAAGGACAGCAATGGGAGGATTGTCTGCCAGCTATTCCTGCTCTGCAAAGATTTGGAGCTGTCTTGAAAAGAAAGGAAACAGGAAAGGACTGACATTTCCCCAAACAAAGCCTGAAAGCCTAAAAGAAATACACCCCACCCCCCCGAAAGAAAAGTCAGAGCAGCAAAGAGGCAATTCCCTAGTTACCTCTTCTAACTACAAACAAACAACAGACCCCAAACATTTCCATTTTTAATTTATATCCCGCACTCTCCCATTCAAAATGGCTCGAGGCGGCGTACAACATAATATATAACAACAATACATAGTGTGCACAATGCACCAATTAATACAAAATCATCATTAACAATACAACCCTCTAAATCAAACAATTTAACATATACAAATTCTATCCAACCCCCAATACAAATACAAAAGTACCCCTATCAATCTTTTCACATGACACTCTCCCAACATCAGAACCATATCTACTTTCTATCTCCACTCTGTTGCCACCAGGGAGAGACCCTCCATCTACCCCCCTGCTCTCACCAGGAGGGAGAGTCCCCTTACATGCTACAAACGCCAAACAGAAACAGGCACCTCAGCATGTTTCCCTGTGGTAGGAAAACGCCACTTGTAGGGATTCAGCGAGTGAGCTAAAGGTCTGTTCTTTTTGTTCTAAGCCCCTAGGACACGTCTTCATGCCAGGAGGTATCTGCCAGTGCTCTTGCAGAGGACTCTGTCCTGCTACCTCAAATCACCCTCCCCAGCTCTGGTGGCAGCCCAGGCCCTCATTCAAGCTGGCGGACCCACCCTTGCTCAAGCTGGTGGCAGCCCATCTCACCCCAGTAGCACTGGACCCGGACCCTCCCCCAACTCCCCTGAGCTCTGGCAGCAGCCCCGGGCTCCACTCACATCGGCTGGCACCCCCAGGGTGAGCCAGCCCCAACTCAAGCCTACAGCTACAGCCCCCACTCAAGCTGACTGACCTGAACTTGTCCTGGCAGCTTAAAATTGCAGTAATGTAGACTTTGGTTAAAACCCTGGCATCTGTCTCCAGTGCTGTAGGTAGAAGATAGCTTGCCTTGACTCGACTCAGGGGGTTGGACTACATGAGCCTCGATGTCCTTTCCAACTCTACAGTTGTATGATTGAAATTTGACTCTTAAACACTGAACAAATACATTTAAAACGAAGATGAAACAAAATAACAGGATTAAAAATTTTCCTTTTTTAACGTCGCGAATCAGAACCAAGAGGTTCCAGGTTTACTTCTTGTTATAGGTGACACCTTCTTGTCCCCTTGGGTATTCTTTTGGGGGTGTTGAGGGGGAGGGGAGGAAGAGTAGGGCGTTAGAACAGAAGATTTCTACTGCACAAAACCTCACTGATAACCATTCTTGGACCTAGTTCCTTCAGTTTTTCTCTTCATGAATAAACATGGTGTAGTTTGAGAAGGAGCTTTGAACAAGAGAAGATTGCCTCGGGTACAAACATCAATAAACTACTTCTAGATCAGTGGTTCTCAGACTGGAAGGTGGTCCTCCCAAGGGGGCACAGAAGATATTTTGGGGAGCATGAGAGAGACCCCAGCTGCAAAACCCTGCTCCACACTGGCTGAGCTAGGGGGAATCTCCAAGATAATAGGGGGGGGGCAAGGGGAATCTAAGGACAAGGGAGGAAAAGGAGAAGCCATAGTGGGAGAGGAAGGAAGGTGTATGTATGTGTGTGTGGTGGAGGAAGGGGCTTCAGCTACCACAGACCAACAGAAGGGGAGTGCAGTTCAAAAAAGTTTGAGAACCAGTGTTCTAGAGGAGGTGGTCTAAATGACAGATTTGGGGTTGGAATGAGTTTGCAGACAGGGAGATAGTTGTAATAACATGCTGTGTTCCATAAGCTACCCAAGCTGTTATCACAAATCTGTTAAGAGTGCAAAGTCCCTACTGTACCAGCTTCATGCGTCATGGAAGGAACCTCCTGGATAGCCAGCTCAGGATACTAGACCCCCACCCCAACCAACAGGAAGCAAACTTCAGCTTTTTAGAGCATGCTTAGAGGGGATCTGACCCTTGGTGCTCCAGTTGATTGCCTCAGACAAGCAGGACGTGGACTTCCAGTCCTCAAAGAGAGAGAGAGCTTTCTTTTGTCTGTTTCTATGGTGCCAGGGAGAACGGAAAGCCCTCCCTGTTCACCTCCTCCCTCCTTAGGGAGCTTAAGGGCAGTTTTTCCTGGGATCCAGTTCCAAGAGGTTCAGGAGCCAGGAAGAGCAGATGCAGCAGCTCATCCTGGGGACGTTGGAGTGGCTTCTGTACTGCCAGACTCCCTGCTAACTGAACCCCTAACTCCCGCATGAGCTGGAGCTCACTCTGAGGGCCAGCAGAGGGGTGTCAATCAGGGAGCAGATAAGCTGGCTGCCTGCTAGAGCACGCAGCGGCAGAAGCTCAAGCGGCAGAAGGGGTAGGTGGCAAACCGTCTGGAGTGGGTCACACTGAGAACAATGGCAGTGGCCAGACGGAGTCAGGAGGAGTTGGCCAGGGAAGCTCTGGACCATGTAAGACCCCCCCCGCTGTGATGGCAACCTTGAGCCTGATCCCCATAGGAGGGTGCTTCAGGAGATCATAATCTCTCTGCAAGAGCTCAAGTGCTCCAAGCGCAAGTGCCCTTCCCCCTCCTCCTGGGAAGAAACTGAAACCATTTAAGGGAGGCGCCAAGATGGCAGGGAAGGGAAAACAGCCTGCTAAGAGTGCCAGACCCTGAAAACCCCTCTGGACTCTGATGACCACTCAGAGAGAGAGAGAGAGGGATCAAAGGGACTCCTCGGGGGGGAGGGAGGAGGTCAACCTGGCCTCAGAGCAGGAATACCGTCCTCCACCAGCCTATCAAAAAGAAGAGGCCTTTTAAAAGGAGAAGGCCCAACCCCTGTGTCCCTCCGCCTGGTTAGGGAGGAGGAGGAGGAAACAGATGAGTCAGACTATGAGGAATTGCCTCTAGAAGAGGGCCAAATTCCTGAGGAAACCCTCGAGATGTCCAAAGGCCCTGGTCATCGGTATAGACCGGTGTAGATCGGTATAGACAGATGACCAGGTGGCAGCTAGGCAAATCTCCTCATAAGGAGCCTGATTCCCAAAAGCCTGTGTGGTAGCAGCCCCTCTCAGAGAGTGAACTGAAACAGATTGCGGAGGTACTGTATTCCGGGCCCTATATATGCCTCTGAAATACAGGCTACGAGCCACTTAACAATCAAGGATTTTGAAACCTTCATCCCCTTCCTACTAGGATTGTAGTTAACAAACAAGGTGGATGAATAGCGAAAATTTGATGTCCTCTCCAGATACACTTTCACAGCTCTAATCACATCTAATTTGTGCCACATCCACTCCTGGGGATGGGAAAGGTTTAAGGCAGAAGGAGGAAAGTACTATCTCCTGAGCCCTGTGAAAGACAGAATTTACCTTTGGACAAGACGGGATCAAGCCTGAGACACACAGAATTGTCCCTAAACATACAAAACCGTGGTTCTATAGATAGGTCTTCTAGTTCCAAAACTCTCCCAGCGGATGTAATGTCCACCAAAAAAGCCATCTTTAAGGAAAGAAAAAACAGAGAGATCTCCTTAATCAGCTCAAAAGGAATCTGCAGAAGGGACCTCAAAACAAAATTGAGGTCCCAGGTGGGGAAAAGGTGAACCACTGGAGGAGAAATGACCATAGCAACTTTCAGAAAGTGCTTAATATGAGGATGAGTAGAAAGCTTGGTTCCTTTCTATATTTCAAGGGGACTTGCACCCAGAGCGGAAGTGCAGAGAGTGCAGCTGCGGCCAGCTGGCGGGCTTTTGGTGCAGCGTGTGGTGTGACTGAACTGGCAGCAAGTTCAGTTCGCTACACTCCTTGTCTGTCCGCCGCCCGCGGCCCGCCTGGAACTGGGTTCTAAATTCCAATCCTGATTTGAAACCGACAAGCTGCCAGCCTGGCCAGGACTCCAGCTACTGCTGCTGCTTCTGCTTCCTGGACTGAGTGGGCTGCTGCCTGCCAGTGCCGGCCTGGCCCCTGCCTGCATGATCATCTCAAGACACCCTGTGAGTAAAATAAAAGAGCCTGGGGCAGCTTGGGGCTGCTGGCTGGGGCCTCCCCGCCCTTAGAAGCAGCCTGGGTGGGAGTGGAGGGGGAGGAACTTCCACCCCCCCCTCCACCCGCCTGCCAGGGTGCCCTGGGCGACCCTTACCTACATATTCTGAGTCCTGGTCGGATGGGATCGCCGCAGCACTGTCCTGACCTCGTGTAGAGGAGAAGATCTCTACCTTGTAAACAAGGTTCTTCAAGATAGCTCCGATCATTCTCACCACTGGGTGTTGTGAGAACGGTCGGAGCCACTCGAAGACGTGTGTGTGTGTGTGTGTGCGAGAGAGAGTTTGTGTGTGTGAGAGAGAATCTGTGTGTGTGTGTGTGTGTGACAGAGAGAGAGTGTGTGTGTGAGAGAAAATCTGAGTGTGTGTGAGGGGGGGGGAGTGTCTCAGAGAATGTGTGTGTGAGTGTGTGTGAGAGAGACAGAGTGTGTGTGTGAGAGAATGAGTGTGTGTGAGGGGGGGAGAGTGTCTCAGAGAATGTGTGTGCGAGACAGTGTGTGTGAGAGAGACAGAGAGTGTGTGTGTGAGGGGGAGAGTGTGTGTGTGTGTGAGAGAAAGAGAGAGAGAGAGAGAATTGTTGTTCAAAGGTTTTTCAGGATGACGTGGGTGTGTTACCTTTCTCCCAATGTTATGTGCAAAGTTGTTCAAAGGTTTTTCAGGGTGACTTGAGTGTGTTACCCCCAGTGTTCTTATGTGCACTGTTCAAAGGTTTCTAAGGATGACGTGGGTGTGTTATTCCCAGTGTTTTTATGTGCAAACTTGTTCAAAGGTTTTTCAGGGTAACTTGGGTGTGTTACCCCCAATGCTGTGTGCAAACTTGTTCAAAGGGTTTACAGGGTGACCTGAGTGTGTTACCTCCCAATGTTCTTATGTGCACTGTTATTCAAAGGTTTCTGAGGTTGACTTTGGTGTCATTCCCCATAAAAAAGGAAACAAAAACCAAAAGACAAATAGAAAAATGAAAGTTGGTTGAAATGATAGAGAATCACTGGTAGTTATTACTAGCTTGATGAGACACTTGAAACATCAGTTTCTTCTCACAGTGAACCTGAGCTCTATTTTTCCACACTGCTAGGGAGAAATGGGGCTAGTGGGATAGTAAGAGGACTCTCTCTCCCTCAGTGGCAGGGCTTCAGACAACAGCAAGGAGTTCACAGGATTAACAAATGTAATCTCCCTCCAATGTTAACTCTGGGAACTCCTTGCTGCTGGGTTAAGCCACACCACTGACTTTACCATTGGGTTAGCTCTGCCTACTGTTGGCTCCGCCCAGCCCACTTCTGACCACTCCCTCTGTCCCACAAATGTGCATAAATTAGTATAAAATAGCATATGTAAATTTCATGCAAATATTTGTCCTCTTTTCTGCCGATGCGTCAGTGGCCACCCTTCCAGCTACCAACCCTGTTAATTGAGCGTTGACTAGGTGGAATGTGTTGTTTCAGTTGCTGGTTTGTTTTCATGGACAGGGTTAATCAGTTATGATGTTTTAGGAGATAGTTCAGTTAGTGTATGGTATTGCTTTCTCTCAACTGGAGCACCAGGGGTTAGATCCCCTCTGAGCATGCTCCAGAAAGTTGAAGTCTGCCTCCTGCTGGTCGTGATGGGGATCTAACCCCACTGTTCTGAGCTGGCCGTCGAGGAGTAATCCCTGTAGAAGGAAAATTCACAGGTAAGCACCTTTCTCCTCCATAGTGCTAGAAATTGTTTATTCGGCCTACTCAGGATAACAGAATACCATGTAGTATTTTTCTCTTCTGCTAAGACACAATTAACTCTGTCTGAAAACTACAATCTGAGATTTCACCTCTATATTTATAACTATTGAGGCCCATAGTTTATTTAAAAAACATAGCCACTTACATGAACTAGATCTCTTCTTTCATTCCTGTCCATCAGCTCAGCAGCACAATGGGGCCACTTCTGTCTGTCTTGTACTTGCTTCACTAGAAGCCAGTACAAGCAGACTCTGATGAGCTTACTTCTTGGAGATAGACAGATTAAGTGGGCTCTGGTTCTCCTCCCATCTAGCATTTGTTATGGTCTTATTTTAAAGTGGGGTTATAGATGATTAAGCTGCACTTTCTTTCTGGCAGGTGGTGGGAACACGTTTCGCCTCTTGAAAGCTCTTTATGACAAAAGTCTGATACAGGAAATTAGGAAAAGAGTTCTTGAGGTAATACAAATTATTATTATTATTATTATTTTATTTAGTGCCCCCCTGCCATGTCACTCCGAGCGCTTCACATAGAACAATTTAACATAATTGTTTAATCCTCACAACAACCCTGTGATGTAGGTTAGGCTGAGAGAATATTGTGACTCCCAGGGAGTTTCTGGCTAAGGCGAGACTTGAACCGGGGCCTCCTCCTGGCCCAGATACTGCACACCTAGTCACTACACCACACTATGTATAGCAACAGTAATGTATCTGGCACTGAACAATCATTAATTAGATTTGGTGTTCATGCAGTCTAGAAACCACAAAAGAGAGGGAACATTCATGCAGCTGAGAAGTCCCAGGTGCATGTGTTTGGCTTATAGAAGGGGAGTCTGAAAAGAAAGCAGTAGAGAGGGGCATCAGTGAGCAGTGGGGGTGAGGAGCCAGGTAAGCCTGGCAGAAGAGGTAGGGTTTTAAGAGGAATTTGACGGTTGGGAGGGAGCAGAACAAATGTGTTTTGGGAGGGAGTTCCAGGCAAAGGAGGACCACATTGGGAAAAGGGGCAAAGATTGTTGTTCAGGGATCAGAATACTCAAGGGTAAGTGAGGATGACTCATGCAAGCAGAATCAAAAAGGGCATGAATGGAATTTATTTGGCTCTTGTACTTGGTCAGGGTTCTGGCTTCTTTTCAATGTGGAGGTGCTATGCTTCAATCTAATACCATTCAAGCTTCAATCTAATACCATTTTCCTTCCATGGTGATCAGCTACGAAGTCAGGTCTACAGAGAACAAAATATGGTACAACTTATACTGTAACTTAGTATAAATAGCTGCCATCTCAAACAACTAGAATACCACCTCTACACTAGTTAAATGAGCTGCAGTCTGACTCACCAGGGAGACTGAGGAAGGAGGGTCTGACTCAAGTGATTAATAGTAGACTAGATGCTTTATTGTAGAATTCATACAATTTAAGGTTCTGTTTTTGAACTTAAACGTCCTGGGCCCCATATATCTGAAAAACTGCCTCCTCTCTCACTTCTCATCGTAACCTCTGAGGTCAGCCAAGAGTGCTCTCTTATAGGTCCCTCAAGTTTGTACAGCAAGGGTATGCAGAGGCGTGTTCTCGGTGGCTACTTGGTAACTATGGAACTCCCTTCCCCTGGAGGTTTATCTAAGCCGAAGTCTGCTTATCTTCTGGAAGCAATGGAAGACTTTCCTGTTCTATCAGGCATTTGGCAGGCAGGGATAGGGTTTGGTAAAACTTGGGATAGGTAATTTTAATTGGTTTTATTTCTGTATTTTTAAAATATATTTATGTATTGTAACTTGCCCTGAGCCCTACTCACCAAGGAGCAGAAGAAAATACTTCAGCTGCATGCTGCATAAATCACTCCATCTTTGCTGAAGCACAGCTTTGCCTTGGCGAGTCATGGGGTGGGGATGCGTGACTTGAAATTGGAAGGGATAGTGATGCTTTAAAAAGAAAATGAAGAAATAGAATAGACAACATATCTTTTAAACTATGTGGTTTGACATGCTAGCTGCCAGGAGCGTGTAGCTGCTGCTGGGCCATTTAGAACCCCAAAATTCCTGCTAAAACGTGAACAGAGAATGGTTTTCCTCAGCAAACAAGGAGCCTTGAAATAATCAGACAATCCTTCCCTGTGCTTAAGAAGTCGTGAAGCAAATACCACATGCAAGAAGGGGTCCTGTTAACTAACACTGCTTATGGACATATTGGCAATATATTGAAAGTATGCATAACCTTCTGCAAACTTAAGCAAAAATGGCTACATAGCTGGACCAGTCAACTGATCTTGAATGCTGAACAGCTACTAGTATGGCTGGTAAACGGTTTTGATGGGTCTACAAAGTACAGTGAAAGGGCACACCTGAGCAGAGACTTAGGAAACACCCAAATATTTCCTTACTATGTAAGCAGTGGTATATTATGCACATGTTGGGGAGGGTGTTTTAGGTGATGGTGACTAAGAAAAGTGACATTGTCACATGGCTCCAAATTGCTACCCCTTAATACCTTTTACATCATTAAGCACTGAGTAGTAAATGCATTCCTGAATACTTCCACCAGTTCCTACACAAAATTGCTTAAGACGTTGGCTATATTAAAAATTTCTAACTGGATATGTACAATGTAAATTGAGCTCAGACCCTAGGCTATAGATGAGTTTGCAAGTTCAAGCTTGGGCACCAACTAAGCTTGAACTAAGGCAGGTTTGTTATTACGGGAGATGGTTGACATGACTACCTCATGTCTAACCTTGGGCTGAACTCTAGTGTAGACAGGGCCTCCTTGGCTTTATCTCTACTATATATTTTGGGGACAGAGGCAGAGAACTAATATCAAGGTAAGCATTTTGATCTTCTCCAATAGGTTTACAAAAAGGCACCATATTGCTGATTCCACCCCCCACAAAAAAAAATCCAGTCTCCTTCTGCATTAATACTTCCTATTAAGAACTGCTTTGTGCCTTCCAGGATGGAATTCCATACATGGGATCCAGTGCTGGAAGTAACGCAGCCACTATTAGTATCAACACAACCAATGACATGCCAATTGTGTATCCACCTTCCCTGGAGGCCCTTGGATTGGTTCCTTTTAACATCAACCCTCACTACTTGGATCCAGATGTTAACAGCACTCATATGGGCGTAAGTATAAAGTCCCTTTTCATGATCGCCACATGTAAAGATCATTATGTCTAAAGCTTACGGAGTGGGTTGAAATGAACAAAACCTTACCACTCCCAGCCTTCTCTTTAAAGAATTTTTTTTTCCCCCTTGGAAATGAGTAGGTTACTTAGCAACAAGATTGTTAGAGAGAACAGATTTAGAGGACTATTTTAGGTCTTTTAATGACTAATATTGCTGCTTTACTGCATACACAACCGGCGGGGGGAAAGGGAGGAACACTATAGGAGAAGCTTAAAAAAATCTGACTATTTAGATCCATAGTAGTTGCTCGGTAATATGTAATTTTGAAGTGGCAGCAATGGGGGAAAACACAATGAAGACCGGTCTCTGCACATATTAGTTCTGATTAAAGAAGTGAGCTTTAGCAGCCTCTTCCACTTCTGCCACTCTTTGATTAGCGTAGCAACCATTTGGCCCCTTCTGCTCATCATGGCCAACCACACTATTGAAGGCAGAGGCATAGTTGGCAGTCGCCACACACAGGGGGTGTTTTTAGATGGACACTTGCTCCGCCCTACCCCCAGGTGGCCCATCCGTGTAAAGACAGGCCACCCTGGGGTGAGGTGGAGCAGGCATTGCCTGCTCTGGATCAGAACAGGTTGGCGCACCAGCCGGGAGGCAGAGCAGTGGTCCATCTACTTGCAGATGGGCCACTGTAGCTCTGCTTCCAACTGGGGGTTGCCCTGACAACAGCCATAGAGCTGCAGGTGGCAGCCTAGAGTGGCTGGCAATGCGTCTGTAGCTCTATGGTGTGGAGAGGAGTGCTGCTTGGGTGGACTGCAGTGGCAGCCACCTGTGTTTAAACCTGCTGCAGCCAGATCAGACTTGGGTGAACCTCCAGGTTCATCTAAACACCCAAGGTGTGGTCCACATGGACAGAACCAAAAAGGGAGTCAATGCTTTCTCTCTTTACATGCTGCTGATCTGGAAGTAGCTTTCTGCTTGTTTGTTGGAAAGAATCATGACTTGGGCCATCAACCTTTAAAACCAGTTACTGTAGTATATTAAGTCTACTATTTATCCCATATTTTAAGTACCTTTTTCTGCTCTATTCTAGGAAACTCGAGAGAAAAGGATTTTTGAATACCATGAGGAGTCAAACACCTTTCCAGTACTAGTAAGTAATGATCCCTAATTAAGAAATTTGTGTCTGCAGTAATCCTCTCGTTTGCATTTTTCATCTCCAGGCAACGCTGAGGCCAGGAGTAGGTTATTTCAGTCTCCTTGAAATTACTTCTATATTTTTTTTGTCCTTTCCAATTGTGAGAAGTATAGAGTTTTTCTCTTTGTATCATCTCCTTTGCCTCCTGTACATTGGAGTCTTATTTGTCCATGTGGCAAAGACGCTGGATGTATATCTCTGTGTGCTGCAGCCAGGGGATCCTGAACATTTTGTCCATTACCCTACTTTGAGAAATATTACCCCACATGCCCAGACAGCAGGGACATGCAAAGTGTACGCTGTCAGTCAAGATGACCCTATAGAGTGGCGACGCATGGTTTGGTAACCTCTGTACAACATGCTAAGGCACGTGAGGAGTTAGAATCGCCTGTTGCTGGCCTTTAGTCGCTTCTCTTTAAACTTGATTTTCTTCTCTTAACGTAAGCATGTAGGTGTTCCTATTGGTTGGTGATGGTGGTTGAAAGGCATTGCCAACAAACCCTAGTCAAAATGAAAGCATAATTGGCCCCAATCCTACACACGCTTGCGCATGAGCGCATCCCATTGATTCTAGCGAGCAAGTGTGTTTAGGATTACCCCTATTAAAGTTAAGGCTGGCTTTGTGACAAAGTGGCACACAACGTTCCTGTTGTGGCAGATCACTTATGACAAAGCAGAATAAAGTACCATTTTCCATCCCTGGTGGGGATGGCATGTACTTTTTTCTTTTTAAAAAAAGACACACACTTGTTTTAAAACAAGTGTATTGTAAATGGTCCAACAGTGCCTTCGTCTCTAGTACGTTATAGTCTCTAGCATTGTGGGGTTTAAGGGTGCTGCAGTACACACGTGACAAACAAGGTAGACGCTGCAGTCTCAGGATCAGGTCACATAGCTTTACGGTGGAGGAGGGGGTGCCTTTTCAGGCTCATGCAAGGACAGCGACTGTTTGTCCTAACACAGCCTTTTTGCTGGTTTTAACCATTTTATGGAGCTGCAGGCTGCCTTATACAGGCCAGGGAATGTCAGAACATAGCACATACCGGGGCTGGATCAGCATGTGCATATGTTACTGGCTGTTATCTGTACATATGCACTTGTCTCAAGAATTGTACACTCAGTTTATTGTAGGAACTTTAATAAGGGCGGGGGTGTTGGAGGTGTTGGTCCAGTGCTCTGACTAAAGCTTGTCAAAACAGTAGGTGACAGGGCGGTTTCTCTTCCATGAAGGGTTTGCGTGAAGGGTCGATGCTGCTAGTGGAAGGAAACAAAGCCACCCTACAAGGAGTAACTGGAGCTCGCCTGTTTGTGAGGTACGAGGACACAAATGTCTCCATTTCCCCATTTAATGAAAGCTTGTCCTTCCTGCCAGTAAAAGGATGTGTGGTCTTATGGATAAGATACTGGGCTGAAGTTCCTCTCGGGGTTCAGTTTGTAGCCCTGCCATAGGCTTACTTGCTGTGCAACTTACAATACTTAATCGCTTTTGCTTCAGTTTCCCCAGTTTTAAAAAGGGGACAGTATTTTCATACCTTAGAAACAATCACACATCTAGATAAATGTCCAGTATAAATACAATTTTAATTTTAATACAGTCAGTTATGTAATAACTTCCTTCATACTTATCCTTTTGGATTAAAATGTTTGTACCTTCACAGACAACTCCTAATGCTAGCATGGTGTCTCTCTCAGAGGTTGGCCTTATACTCCGTTGTGAATTATCACTCTGCCCCAGTGTTTCAGTTCCGATACCGGGTAGATCAGGCTCACACTGCAACCTTCCCAGATGTGTGTAAATGCTAGGACCCAGCCCCGATGAGAAGTCACCAGAGTCCTGCTAGGCATGTATATTTTGCAACCTAAAGTTTGCCACTTATTTCTTTCACAGAGGAAAATCTCCAACTGAACATCAGCCTGGAGCAGATTTCAGTTTCCTGTTGGCGAATAGTAACCTTCACAATCCATAGCCTCTCACATGAAGCTCATCATGTCCTAATCCCTGCAGCCTGCTAAGGAAGTTGATGGAAACAGCCTAGATCCTAGTTCTAAAAAAGCTAACTTTGTAAATAAACATGCTTCAAGACATTAAACTCTTCACTTATGTAGAGGGCTCAGCTCATGCGCTTCCTACTTCAGGGAGAAACCTTCTTAGAGCCACTTCTGAATGCTTCTCTATTGAGCAACTCGGGGGAGGAAATGAGAATGAGGCTCCATCCTCTCTCCAGAGCTTTTTGAGGAAGCCCTTTTCTCCTGCTTACCTTGTAAGGATTTGGGGCCAAAGAAACCTAAAATAGCAGCCTATTTCCATTTGAAAAGTTTATTTCCCCCACTCAAAAAATAATTTCCTCCTTAGTGACAGATGTGGTCAGAATTTAAGTCACAGCAATCTCATCCCTTTGCCTTGCCAATCAGTTTTGTTTTTACTTATCCCATAAACTCTTAAACTTTCTGCCTGGACAATGCAACATTCCACCTTAACCTTAGCAAGCTGTTGGGGTCCAATTATACCCCAGAGGGGTACAAGAGTTGTTAAAAATTTTTTTAGCAAACTTCTACCACTCCATGACTTTGTCAACCATAATGGGCTCAATTGCTCTGTAGTATTTCATGCCGCTGCTTTGTAATTTTTATTTAAGGTTTTCATTCTGACACTGCTGGGGGTCAGTTTGACCCCAATTGAAGTGCATGGGAAACTGAAAGTACTATGCACCTAGGGTGCTGGGGGTAATACTGACACACACACCCCCAATGCTGTTAAAAATAAATGTATTATTTCTTTAAATGCTTAAACCAGAACCTGTTCATTCCTTCTTTTCTCACAACAAATAAAAAGATAGAAATATAGCACTGTGTCTATTTTCATCAATGACATTTTTGTTTGTACAAAAATATCACTACATATGCATTTGGGAGTCTATTATACCCCAAGCTAAAGAACCACTTTACAAACATAGGTTAAGTTATATTTTTTAGCAGTTATAACCTTACTGGTGTGAACCTTCAACACTGTTTTTTTTCATCTTAGCTGCTTTCAGAGTTCATATTGAACAATACTTACCAGTCAGTCATATGGGGTCGTTTAGACCCCTCCATTTAGGACCCTTTTCTCATTAGGGGTCAACATTAATTAATCTGTTTGCAGTAAGGTGGTTACTAAAGGCAGACCAGGAGAGTTCCACTTCCTGGAGCCATCTCAGAGGAATACAAAGGGTGCGAGCCTTCAAAATGAGTTTTTTCATAATAGCTGCTTGCAGAAACAGCACTTACCAATCAGCCATATGGGATAGTTTTGGCCAGTGACCCTTTTATCACTAGGGGGTCACCATTAAAGCAGTATATGCCCTTTAACCCCACCAAGTATGGCATACAATTTGGCTATGTGGCAATTCTACTACTTCATGTTTTAAATGCTAATATATATAAGGGGAGGGAAGAAGGTGCCCCAGTGGCACAAAACTTGGGCCACAAGGTAGTATTAAAACTGGCACAACATTTATGAGGTTCTGGAAGAAATAAAACCACAGATAACTTTTTTTACCAGCATGGCACTAGCCAGGGGGTTATCTAAGGAAAATTTGACTCTGGTTGGCACATTAAGAAAAACACACAAGCACCAGAAATACCCCAGGAGTTCCTTCCAAACAAAACTTTGAGTTAAACAGCAGCATTTTGGGGTTTCAAGAGGATTGACACTTGTAAGCTAGGTGCCAAAGAAAAGAAAGGCAGTCATCCTGCTTTTTTCAATGTATGCAGATGCTGCAATATCTGATAACAAATCAAAGCCAGAGATAATTATTATAAATTCAACTAAAGGTGGTGTGGACACATGTGAACAAATGGTGTCCATGTACACTACCAAGCGAATGATCAAGTGGTGGCCAATGGTGGTGTCACTAATTTACTGAACATTGCCTGTCTAAATGCCTTTATTGTTTGGAAACTGAACAATCCAAAATGGAATGAACACTCGCACTCTAAGAGATGTCTGTTCCTACTAGACCTGGCTCTAGAACTGATCACACCCTGCATCCAGGCTAGGAACATATCCAGCTCGCCATGGCCTTCCATACAGGCAGCTTCAGCAGTGATAGGGGTCATCCCTGACAAAAGGAAAAGGGGAAGGTGATGATTCTCTGATCGTGCAGATGACAGGAAATCACATCAACCATGTGCTACATGTGCATGTTTTGTCTGCACAAAGCATGCAGTTGTAAAATGCAGTAATTGTGTCTAGGCTGCTTGTGTAGCATGTGTCCTTTGCTGCAAATTTTGTTACATATTATTGTACTGTTCAGTTTAGTTGAAAATGTTAGTTTTGCAGTGTATCCATATTTCATGTTACAAAAATGGTGGGGTCAATTAGACACCCTCCCCCCGGCTGCCATTCCTGTGTAGTTGGTATGTTAACATTGTGGGGTATTATGCAACAAAACTTGCAGGCAAAGTTTGTGTTGTTCCTTTTCCTATCTTCCCAAAAAATCACAAGTGAATTTATTTCTAGAATGCTGGTGTCATTTTCAATTAACACCCCCTTTTAATATAATTATGGTGTAATTTGGGGTCTGTTTCACCCCAACACCGGATGAGTACAGTGGAATGTTGCAACTTGCTAGGGTTAAATACCAATGCTCTTGGAAGCAACAAATGGTAACATATAGATGAGAAGACTGCAGATCCAATTATCTTTTATTGGCTCCAGACCCATTTGTTATATACAAAGCTAATTTAATCATTATATACAAAGGAAGTGTGCATTTTAAAAACTGTTAGATTACAAATTTGCAAATCCTAGAAAAGTGCAAAATTTTAAAACATTTTCCAACATGCTGTACAGAGAAACAAATCCAACATCTGCCAATATACATACATGTTTAAAATTAAACCTTACCAATTAAAATTTAACATATTAAAATAAGACATACAGTATATACTCAACCTTAAAAGCACCCAAAAGGGAAGAAAGTATTGCACAGAAAACTAATAGCCAAATCTTTACATTGCCTGAAGATTATTTGAAACAAGAAATATACCTAACATTCCTACCACCTAAAATTTGACTTTATTTAAAAGGCATTTTTGGCATTAGAAATTCATTTTTAATCACATAATTGCACAATCATATGAATTGCCATACTCTACATAAGGCTTAGTGTCCTGTTTCCGCTGTACATTTGAGTGATTTAAGTAAATGTGTAGGCACATAGTAGTGAATCTCATTTTAAAAAATAAATTAAGAAATAAAAAACAACAAACCCAGATCTGGTTTAAGCAGCAGCACAAGTCTGAAGACAAGAAACTGACCCAACTGAGCAAATTTACAAATGCTATGGCCCCAAGCCTGGTCAGGACTCCACAAGGGGCTGCCCTTCCTCTGCTTTGAATCCTCCTTAGTTGCTTCTGTTAAGTTACCATGTACGGTGACCATACATGTTAATGGCCATAGAAAATACTACAGTGATACCTTTTATGGGACCAACTAAAAGTTATCATGGTACTACTTTCTCTCTATTGTCTATATTTGGGACCAACACAGCAACCTTCCTTTCTCTACACAGAGAAAATACTAACAGACATTTTGCTATTTGAAAAATTTCCTCAAATTTTTAAAGACTGAGCTCTCTGCACCCTTGTGCTTGCAAGAACAAGCCCCCAGGAAACATTAGAGGACACTACCTCTAATGGGTATTTTGCAAAGTTTATCATCATACTCCTGTCTTGGCCAGGTTTAATCAGTTCAAGACTAAACTCTAGAATGAAATGTGGCTAGGAAGCTAGCTATTTGCAGTGTCAAAGAGAGCCAGCATGCATGCCCATGGTCTCTGTAGCAGAGAACAAACAAGGATTGCTTTTTCCTTTCTTCATATATCTGTAGTAAGACTGTAGCTGGAATACAACGCGCAGATCTGGGAACACGTTACAGGAAAGACAGAGAAGAGCAACAAACTAAATAAGAGACTGGGCTATAAAGCAGCTATGTGTGTGTGTGTAGTGTCTAATGACAAATTGAGCAGCGGGATCCGCTGTAACTAAGCACAGAAATTCCCAAGATGCAAGAGCAAAGGAGGAAGAGAAAATGTTCCAAGCGAGTATAACTCTGAATGACAAGGTGACACAATCAAATGAAAGTTGAGGTTAAAAGACAGAAATAATTCCACAGCCACAAAGTATGTTAGCATGTGGAACTGGAAGGAGTCCCATCAATTAAGGAAATTGCACAAATATACTGTAAAGGGACAATACTTCATTGGCCCCAGAGGATGGACAAGGTTCACCTTTCAGTGCAATGCTCTTTCTTACTGCTGCAGATAGTGATGCTAAAGTGTCTTGGAAGAAATCCATTCAGGCACCAGAAGATGGAGGTAACTTTTACTAGTTGTACACCTTTCCTGTTACCCACTTTGTTGAGTTGTAGTAACTTTGCATGAGCTTCTTCTCTGATCCCCTAGAACAGCACACTTATGTCTATTCTAAGAGAGGAAGAACATACCAAAAATAATCTAGCTCCAGAACTCATTGTTACTGCCTTGGTTTAAACTGGGCCTAGGAGCAGGTCGATCCCATGTGCAGAATAAGAAATACCACTGGCAAAAAAGGGAACACTGAATGGAACTTTGGAGTCTCAGCAAAGCGAACATGATTTTAAATTTTGCATATGCACAAAAAGCACTATGGTTTTTTATTGGATGTTTTATCACTAACTTCGATTAAGGTGTTAAGACCTCAGATCATTTATCATCATAAATGTGAATTTCTAGAAAGATTGTGCGAGTCAAAATAAAATAAAAAGTGATCCCAGTGTACACTAAAAATATGGAGAATAAGTACTTCAGAATACCGAGACATCTTTATCAGATAAAATTCTTTAACCCTTTTAATATTCATCTTGTGTAGGACTATTAGAATATGCTCATCTAATTTGTGATTATTTGTTAAGACTGATTTGTAAAATTCATTTGGATGATTACAGGACTACACACTCAATACTTGGAAAATTGGCAAGTGCCATGCTTGCTATCATGACAGCTGTTCAGGGTAGCGCTTTAAATGTACACTTCACTTCAGTGGGACTTGAGAACCTGCTCAAGTGTTGTTCTGCCTTTGCTTGACGATGTTTGTACAGATCAGGTTTTATATTTATAATGGTATCGTTAAAAACAATCTCAAGAATTACTTCCCAGCACTATACATAAAAACCAACTTTAACAATCTGCCCCATTGCTTCCAAACAACAACCATACACCAAAATAATGGGGAATTATTCCCTCTCTCTTAATAACATGCAAATGAAATGGAAGTGATGTTTTTTTAAAATCCTTTGCACTTTAAGATACCTGTGGTGATGGTGACTTAGCATGCACTGAAGTCTAAGGTAAGGATTTACAATGTGTCATGACATACACGTTTTGGGCTTCCAAAACTTGGCAAATTCTGGAAACCCATAATAGGAAACAATTCATTCAAATCAAAGATAATTATAAAGAATACTTGATATCTACTGGTGGGATAAAGTAACCAGTGCAGACAGGTTAAAAAACCTGTTCAACAGATTGCAGAGATAATGATTTGAGAGAGAATACTGTAGTGGTTCGGACATGTGTCAAAGATCTGTATCCCCACACAAGCCCAGGACTGGATACAAGCTGGTGTCAGACAAAGATGGACACAGATGACAGAAAGAACTAAGAAGGATGCCCCAACTCTGGAAACAGACTACACCGATACAAGACGTGTCACTAAACAAAGATGGAGTGATTGCGTGGCTTTTGTCAAAATGCACGCGAGCATCTGACTGACTTCCTGAAAGTTCATTTTAAAAAACAAGTACACAAAATTCTTCTAGAAAAAGCTCTTTACAAAACAAAGCTGATTTGCTAGACTGGCTTAGAATGCCAGGTACTTTTTAAAATAAATCTGCGCTCTAACTACTGGTAGTTATTTTTGGTCTAAATCACCTAGAAAAGGTTTTTCTAAATAATCTTAGTGTTTCTAACCTGGTATTTTAGAAGATTCTTTCTGAACTACACAGATTCCCTAGCCACTCCTTCCAACATATCAGCTAATGGTCAAAGAAGAATTTTACACACATTTCATTAACCCAAGATGCGTACAAAAGATTCATAATTTTGTTTTAGCAAACCTAGACCACTTCATACTCCATGTATTCCTCAATAATTATGAGGTCAATTGTCCTGTGTTGGTTCCTGTCCCCTCCTCCCCCCATTATAATGTTTTTTAACAAATTTGAGGTTTTTACTAAAAGGTTATTGGAGTATGATTGACACCCCACCCACCCCTGGAATGAATGGGAAAATGAAAGCACTAAACATCTGGGAAACACCAAACACTTCTCCAAGTAGGAGAAAGACAACGATTTAAGCATTTTGTCTGTTTCATACATGTTATTTTCTGTGAGTACACAAAAATATCATTTACAAGGCCACTGGGTTAGCATTTTGTTATTTTTCTGTACACATAGAAAATGACTTATGAAAACAATCACTACAAGGGCATTGGAGGGATCAGTTACACCCCAAGTGGAAACTCCACTTACCAATTTAGTTTTATCTTTAGATTCTTTATACACAGGAGTTAACCCTTTCACAGTGTGAATCTTCAATACTGTTCTTTACTTGCAATGTTGTGTTGAAAAGATTTAGGCTTACGGGGTCATTTCAACACCTCCATTATTTACTATGACCTTGTGGCTATTGACACTGGGTATTTTCAGACATTATGAGATCACAGTAAACCACAGTGAACCACGGTCAATTTCGCTGCAGGGTCAAAGCGCCTTGAACGTCTGTTTGGCGGCCACCAGATGTTCACCACCACCAATTCCCACATGGGGTCAATTTCAACCATGCTTCCCGGGCTCCCCGCGGGATGAACTCCGAAAGCATGGTCAAAGTGATTCCCGGCGGGAAGCAATAAAAAGTAACGTCTGGCCGGCGATCACGGCCCAGAATTCCCGGTGGGATTCCGGGCCGTGGTCAAAGCGGCTGGGTGCTGCGGCCACACTGGCCGTGGCGCCCACCTGTCTCCCCAGAGGGCGTGCGGCGGGGGAGCATGGGGAGGCGGGGTCGTGCGGCCGCACGTTGCGCTGTGCGGCCCCGCCCCCTCCCCGATTCCCCGCCGGGATCAGCCGGCACGTCTGTTCGGGGCTTCTTTTGGCCCCAGGGGGTGGTTGTTTCATTCACCCCCACCGGGGATTCACTTTGGTGAATCAGGCCAGCGTAACGTCTGAAAATACCCACTGTCAAACTGTCTGCATGTGAAGTGATCACCTACTGGTGATCACTTCACATTGGGATGTTGTCTTAAGCCAAGGTTTTTTAAAAAAAATAATCAGATTCCATAGGTTTTATTTTTCCCCTAAAGAGAAAGCTTTTTAGGAAATGAATGTCAGCATTCACACTCAGCCAGTAGCCAAGAGAACGGTCTTTGTTGTACCTGCTTTTTCTGAAAAGCAATATGGCCAGAGACAGATCCTTTCTGGTGAAGAAGTCCACAAACTTCTGCAGGAAGAGGACTCAGAATCTGAATTTCTGGAGTTCAGTGATGAGGACAGAATCTGGGAACCTGCAGGCTCATCAACTACTGGCACAGGACTTGAGGATGTAGACAGCAATGAGCAGGATGCACAAGGTATTTACTAATCTTTTGGTACCTCACCCATCTCTTAAAGGCTATGAAAACATATTCCCAGAGTATTGGGAGAATGAGCAGGGAAGGGTGAGAGAAGGGTAGTATATAGTATACCCTCCATACCTACCACATATTTGCAAGCCTGCTTTAGCCATTTAGTTAAAATATCTTTAACTTTCACATATAGCAGATTTCCCCGCAAGGCAAAAATCTACATCAGGGTTGGGGAACCTCAGGCCCAGGGGCCAAACGCGGCCCTTGGCAAGTTTTTATGTGACCCCTTTCCAGTGCCTGGATCCAGTCTCTACCCCCAAGTAGTGAAAAACTGAGCTCCGGATAATGGAGCAGAGAGGAGGGCAGGCACACGAGGGTAGGCGACAGATCCACAGCACAGATCCATGATCTGGGCCCTCCTTTTCTTGAACACACCCATTAAGCACCCCCAACCTCAATGTGGCCCTCGAAGCTCGTACTAATTTTCAATGTGGCCCCCGGGACAGAAAAGGTTCCCCACCCATCTCCAAAAACAAAGTGGAGAGCTGGCAAAAAGAACAGCCTGCTGGAGGAAAAACTCCTTCCAGAAACATTTTGCTTTCTACTTCAGGAGTGACAACATATGCAGTTCAGCGACTGACTGAACGCCTCTACTCCAGCTGCCTCCTGTTCTTTATCCAGGCTATGCTAGACCTCATACTTCAGTTTAGCAACAAGTATGAGGCAGAGAGCTTTGAAGACAAGTGGGAACCAATATCGCAAAGTGAACTATGTGCCTACTTAGGACTGTGGGTCTTGGAAGGAGTGTTCAGGTCCAATGGGGAGGAACGCTTGTCTACCCACAGCATGGAAGACCACACTTGAGAGGTACAATGTCCAAGGAGTCCTTCAAAAGAATTACCAAGATGCTGAGATTTGATTACCAGTTTCAACGCAGAAGCAGTACCGTAACAAGATGGCCTGTGTCTGACCTCTGGAACAGGTTTGTAGAGACTCTGCCAAAATCTTTGGTCCCCTATGATAGTGTGACAACTGATGAATAATTAGTACCTTACAGAGGCAAGTGCCCATTCAGGCACCATATGCTTTCTAAACCATCCAAATATGGCATAATGTTCTGGCCTTGTGATTCCAAAACTTTGTATGTTCTAAATGCAGATATATAGGTCCTTTTCAAACAGCACTCTTAACACTGATAAAATGGGTGTTACATTTTATTATACATGTTGCAGGGCACCCATACAGCACACCTGTAGACCTGCTACATGTATAATAAAATGTAACACCCATTTTATCAGTGTTAAGAGTGTCTGTGTGAAAAGGGCCATAGAGGGAGGGAAGAAGGTGCCTCAGTAGCACAAAATGGGGGGGGGGGGGGGAGAGAGATGATGATGTGGTATCGAAGCTGGCCAAAGTTCAACATCAGAAGCAAAATATTTTCTTTCCATATATTTTGCTCTAATCGTCAAAGGGTTCCACAACATTTACACGACTATCTAATTCAAAGGCCTTGCAGAATTCTTAGTGTTACAAAACTGCTGCCTTCTTGGACTAGCCTGATATGAATTCTTATCCTGACTTCCTTAGTGTTACAGTTTTACTTCCTTAGGAAAGTTAAATGTCAGTGCCTATATATATATATATATATTTTAAATCAACTATTTTGACTGCTTTGTTCTCTACACAATAAGTAACTGTTATGAGATACAGGGGCTTTAAGTTCTTGAGGAGTTAGCAAAATAAACATTTGAATTCAGCAAAAGGTGGTGCAGTACACACTGTCTAAGTGTGTACCAAGTGTACTAAGCATGCACTGCTTAGCAGAGATTACAAACAAGCCATATTTCAAACTGTCCCCAAAACACACTTAATTTACTACTTCAATCAATAAATTAAACTGAATACCAGCTAAAGACTCTCCCTTATCTCTCTCTCACTAAAGGGATTTCTTATTTACAAAATCCAGCTGCCTTTTACAGAGGACAAAGGGTAAGCCATTCAAGCCACTTGCAGACCCTGGTGAGTAACACAGGATTCAATTTATTGTTGGGACACAGGAAAAAATGGGCTGAAACTGGAATTTAGAGTGTTGTTTTCACCTCTCGGATTCAAGGGGCCAGATCCTCAGTTCTGAACAAACTGTGCACAATGCAAATTCACGTGGGGTGCAGAAGTGGCTCTGCAGTTTTGCAGCCTTTTTATCCCTGCTGCTCTTGGGCACAAGACTGGTTCCTTTGCATTTAATTGGAGCAGTGAGAGGACTGCTCTAATTTAATCAGTAGTTAATATCTTTGAGAGGCAGCCCACCAGTGGCTTTTTATACCACAGCATGCATCAGATTAAAGACCTGGCTTTCCTGCACCACCATATCACCCCTGCCCTTAGCATCCACACTGCTTTCTGTTATACCAGCACAGGGTAGGTATCCCTTTGTCCACTCTTGCACTAAACTGTTTTGAGCTCTTCCAGTTTAAACTGTGAACACGCAGAATCTTGTAGTGGTTTAAGAGGACCCTCTACTGACCCAACAAACTAACGTAGCCCATTTGGGAATTGCACCACGTTGTTTCTGCTACCCTGAAACTTCCTTATAGTGTAACATGATTCTAGATGTATACATTTAATCTTTTAAATATCTAATTATAAAACCATCAAAACAGCACCTCCAAACAAATTATTTTTTCCAAAGTACAATATAAACCCCGCTTAACTTTAATATGTCACACATTACCAACTTAATTCTCCCCTAACTTCCATTAACGTTGCAACATCCCTTACCTGCAAAATTATAAAATTACAACAAACCTACGCTGCATTCGTACATGCGCTTAGTACTAATTCTGCATTATCCTTAATGTTGTTACTATAGCAGTGACATTTTTCATTCCAACTTCCTTCACCTCTCCATAAATCATTTCAAAGTACAGTTGTGTCTGATTTGCATTAACCTGTTCACTTCCAAATGATTTAATCACAAGCAAAACATGTCATTTAAACACCACTTGGGAAGTAAGGGGAAAAATACTATACTGACATGTACCAAGGGGGACAGGGGGGAGAAACCTTTCACTTTCTAGATGATTGGCACTGTCACATTGGCACTGTCACACTACTGTTCTGGCTAGCCATGATCTTGTCCAGTTTTCAACTGGTTCATATTTTTCATTTTCCCTTCCAAAAAGGAAAATGTCAAAAAAAGCAACACATTTTTTGGGCTTGTTATTAAGAAAGATTCAGTCCATAAGGAGTGCTGTATAAGACAACTGCTTCTAAACAAAATTAAAAATGAGTAGTTGTAGATAATCGTCTCTCTTAGAGATGACCATCAATCATTCAGAATTAGAACAGAGATTGCATTAAAAGTGAAAGAAATTAGATTAATCTCTCTGGGGTATCTCAAGTAGTTAAACAACTTCCCAGAGGTGGGAAGAGGAGATCTGGAAATGTTTAGGAAAACCCCCATTTCCCAAAACAACAGAGGCAGGGAACAGAAGAAACTATTAACACTACACAGCTAATTCTGCATCTACAGGTATTTTCAGAAGTGACGCTAGACGCTTAGACCCAATCTGGGGTAACAACCACCACCACCCCACCCCGGGGTAGGTCGATACCCAGAACAGACATGATGGTGCGCCTTACCACACTTTACCCCGAACTGTGCTAGCACTTACCACTGACTGTTCCTCACAATTTTCAAGATTACAACCAGTGGTAACTGCTACCATGGCTCGGGACAAAGCGTGGTGAACATCTGGTGGCCGCCGAACAGAAGTGACGGCGGTTGCGACCCCAGGGTGGGGTTAAATGTGACTAAGCGAGGTGGCATCACTTCTGAAAATACCCTACCTCAGCTGCATATATTTTAAATTACTTTTTTGAGCAAAGAGGATAAATATTGTCTCCATTTCTTTATATAGATATGCAGACCTTCCTAACTGAAATTTAATCTTTGCTCTGAAGGTCTGGCTTTTCCAACACTTCAAACATTTTGTGCTAATATTTCTTTAAAAAGTCAAAGTACAGGACAAAAAAAAATACATCTTTCCCCATCACCAAACATCCCCTGAACCATTCAAAATATCACATACAATTCCCACTTAAATTACTACTTGTGTTTTGTACAGTATATGCAAGGCCATGATTAGCTTCCTCTCCCATGTGTCAATGTCTATTGTATGTCTAACTTCTACAATAATATGTACAATATCTAAAAACATTTTGCTTACTTTTCTGGTAATACAGCTAAACCAGATCATTTCACACACAGCCAAGAAACACTGTGTACCACAGGTGTACATTGTGCTGCAATTTTAGTTTACAGTAGTTATGCTATCTTCAACAGGTATCAAAATATGATCGATATTCTCTCTCTATTAATACAAAGCCACAAAAGAGCTGAAGGATTTCTGTGTCTGTTGCCATGCTGAACATAAAGAGCATCAATGCAGGAAATATTCTTTCCTCCTCATCCCACTCCCCTCCATTGGATCATCAGCCCTTCTTGTTCTTCAACTGAACAACTTCTTGAAAATCAAGTAGTGCAAGAGAGGTGATTCCCGTAGAACAGTCTGAAATGGATTCTTTCAGGAGTCAGGCAATAGATTAATAGTCTCTTACAGCAATAAATGTCAAGCTGATTAGTCTAAAGAGCATATTTACATCCATAACTCTCAACTGTACAAACAGTAGCCCAATAATTATCTGCAATAATTTTAATTTACTGTTTTGGAATTAAAGTTGTCAAGGTGAGTGTAAATATTTTCCTTCAATTAAAATCTTTCAAGCAGTCTGGGAGTATATGACATTTTGCAACAGGGGTAATGTGATGCATCTTAAATTCAATCAACTGACTTAATTCTGAAACCATTATTGGCTAATTTGCATATTTTCATATGCAAATCATCACACCTTCAGTATAGGTTTTCCAACTGATTGTCCAGGATCAAGACCCTGAAACAATCAGAAGCAAGTTGAGAGATACATTTAAACTGACCCAAAAAATCAAACATTTGTGGGATCCATGAAAGGAGGCAGGAGTAACAAATCACTTGGAATCTTGAGTGTTATATTCAGTCTCTCCTGCTGAAATCTGGCTGAGCCGTTTACTTGATCCCCACAGCTTTCGGGAAAGCTGTCCTGAGCGCATCTGTTTAAAGTAATCCAGAAAAACAAAAGCAAGGGAGGGGGACAAGGTGGATAAATTAAAAAAAAATTAGACACTGATTCGGGAGACATGCAGACAATACAAGGTACTACACATACACACACACACACAAAATTAAATTTTTCTTTTTAAAAAATCAGGTTTGGATGATTCTAGGATTGATACACACGAACATCAAAGAAAACAAAACTATCTTCTATTTTTAAATTATTAAAAGGAACATTGTCAAGTAAGGTAGAGTCAATACTTTACCTACCGGAAAATTGTTTTCGGGATTTGAATGAAATGGGGTTTTGACTCAAAACTGTTGTTTTGTTACAAAGAAAAAACTTGCCAAATATAAAAGCACAGTATCACTAGGAAGGGTATTTTAATTTCCTTTTTACAGATCATACTTAGTAATAATCCATCTTAAAACAAGAGTCCTTGACAATGGTCTAGAAGTGATGGGGGCACAGCAGGGTAGCCACAAGAAAACAGGAGAGATAATTTTTGCAGTGCCAATTTCTATACAGTCCAATAGATATTGGGTGGAGTGTTCAGTGAAAGAATTATAAAACATACATAATCAACACAACTAAAGCTGCACAACTAAAGGTAACGAAAAAAGCTGTTCAAAGACCAAGCAATAAAAGGCAATGTTAAGCCATGGAGCTAATGTATGGGAAAACAGCATGTATGTATGGTGGCAGATTTATAAAGGGCTGTCACAATGGTCCATTTAATTGTAAACACAAGCTTTTCTTAATTTTTTATTAGAAATATTTGCCTAATCAAACTTTGTCTTTGCTAGACTTGCCATTGGTTGAAATGGAAGCAAAATCCAGCAGAACCATATTAAAAAGTTCCTAGGTTACGTTTTTCAGAACAATAACCTCTATGACCCCATAAGTGCAAAATTTTCAGACGTTTGCAACTAGATTTTTAGGATGTCTTCAGAACCAATATAGGAAAATATAATTTAATGGTGATTTCTACTCAAATTAGTGCTGAGGTTTCCTCAATTTGAAGTCACCCTATTAGGTATCATTCTTAATAGTAGCAGTTTCCTCAGGCTAGAGATATGGCAGCACTCCACAGGCTCAGAAAATATAAACCTGCATCTATTCATAACAGGGCTAGACTACTATAGCACAATTGTTACAAGGGATTTCTATGGCGAGATATCCCTGTTTCGCATATAACAAGTGGAAATAGGACACACTGTATTTGTCATGGCATCCAATACATTTACATCCACCTTGACGAGCACCAAGAATGGATGTGTGTGTGCACAATTATAGCAAGAGATTCTGGGTGGCAAGAAAATGGTTTTTGAAAATGCAAGCCAACGTACATCCTTTTGTTTTTAGTCTTCTTGTGGTAAAGTATTTCATCATGTATAAACAAAACATCACATGTCGTTCAGCTTCCCCCCCTCCCTGATGTGAGAGACAGCACTAGCAAGTTCAGAAAAGCGTTCGTTACTCTAACCTAAGTCTGTGGGTTAGTCCAAGTGCGTTTGGCATTTCCCATCTGTGCTCCCTGAAAGCTCTTGTTTCTAACAGAGACACATTTAAAATTGAGATCTGTCTCAAAAATTATTTCTTCCCCACTGAAAACCCAAACTTGCTCATAAGGTTGCCGCGCCAAAGAGGGGGCTTCTTGCTCAACTGGAAAGCAGAAATGAGTGAAATTCCCACTGTTCTGTCAATAAGGTTCTTGATGGCGGGTTTTACCTCAGCTGGCTTGCCAACACCTACGACAATCAACTTCCCATCCTCTAGGCCTACAAGGATGTGGCTGTACTCTTTGGTAACAGAGATGCAGTGAATCGACAGCCGCATAGCTAAAGGGGAGGTGCTAAGGCTCAGGCTGAAATAAAGCATAGAAAAATACAGTATATTAATAAATATTATACACAATGGACAGAACCACACTACCACTAAATGATTTATAATGAACTCAAAACACTCTGAAACACCATTTTGAAAGGTAAATGCCAATTTGTTTCAATGCTCTAATTTCAATGACAGGGAACCTACATGCAAAACAAATTCCACTAAGTCATTTTGAAAGTTTCTAGTTGCAGCCTCTAATTTGAGGCTGCAAAAGATGAGAGGCATGGCTCCAGTCCTTCCTGTTGCTCTTTGTTGCGATTGGTTGGGGGCGCTGGCTCCATTGCTCCTCCAGCCAGGCTGATTGGTTGGGCAGCTCCAGAGAGTCCCCGGAGCCACCACCTCCAAACCCTCTCCAGCTTTGAACTGCAGTGCTATGCTGTGCTCAGGGCAATTTTCCTGGAGCCCCACCAGCCGTGCCTGCGCTGAGCAGCCCAGGGGAGGCTTCTCCCTCCCACTCCTACTGCCGCCCCCACTGTCTGCTTCACCATGACAGCAGTCACATGCACAGAAGTGAGAGCAACTTTCTGCACATGTGCCTGCTCTCATTATGGTAATGAGAGCAGCAGCAGCGAGGACTAGCGGGCTCAGGAAAGGCAGGCCACTGCCCCTTCTGCCCTTATGACCTACCACCCCGGTTTGCTTTGGAAAACTCATTAAATAACTGAGTGCTGCTGGGCCTCAAAACTGTTGGCAGTGACCATTTACTGATGTTCATTGGTTACCTGTAGAGATCTCGAATGGAGAGGTATCCCTGTAGGCTCCCCATCACAATATACTCTCCAGCCACACACAAGTCTGACACTTCTTCCTTCAGGCTCTCAGATCCCAAATACTTTCCATTCACAGAATAGAGATGTAATGAGTTCTTATCCTGAGGAGATTAAAAACAAATTTTTTCATGTAGGACTGGGTGGCCAGGCCACTGTTACTGAAAGGCATAGACTTATCACACAAACTCACTAGTTGGTAATAAGTTTGACCACGTGCAGCCCCTCCTCTCTTCTCTTCACTGGGGGCTGGCTGGCCTTGCTTGGGGGCGGCCTCAGGCCTGGGCCTTTGCTTGGGGGGGCGTGGGGGTGGCCTGGGCTTGTGGGGCCGGCCTGGCTTGTGGGGTGAGGGGGCAGCCTGGGTCTGGGGGCTGCCTGG